>SJYT01081834.1:0-270009 GCA_006410635.1 Cephalophus harveyi
TATTGTTGCTTGGAACAATATTATTCCTCTATTCCCATGTTGGGTTGAGGATTTCTGGAAATGCTTTTGTTCCTAAACCCGGAAAATCTCATCCAGTGTCCATGAGTGCACTCATAGAGAAAGGTGTGGAAATGAGACCTCTGGATCAGACACACCTGAGACACTGCTGCTGGGGAGAAGACTTGGGTAAACTCTGGGAGGTATTCTGTCTCAGGCAGATGAATTTGAGCTTCTTTACCATGCCTTTTCCATCCGCTCTACTGGCCATGGAGGGCGGGTGAGACTCTCTGGATTGTGCTTTGAATTTGTCATTATCTTCCCCATGGCCATCTTTTGTGCCATTATCACCCTCATCACCTCCTTTATCATTTACTAAATGCTAAACTATGTGCTGGAGGACAGTGCTTAGGTCTTTAAATCCAGAAATCTTACAATGGCAAAAGATTTACAGAAATAAGTGTGTTATCTGGAGCTTTCTATACAGGTCCTAGGTGAATTTACCCTGTTTGGGGTCAATACCATTTTCATTGTCTAAGTTCACAGAGGTGCAGTTTGAGCCCAGATCTCTCTCATCCCAAAGCTGATGTCTTTTCATGGACTTTTGATCGCCTTTCATGTGTCAGTTCAGTTTGTAGTGTAGCTATTTTCATGGATCTTTTTAAACATTTACTGTGGCAGAAAGATTTGTAAGTTTTCCTCCTGCTAAGTTTCTGCTAACTCACATCAAAGATCTCAAAGCCAGCGATGTCCAAGACCCCAATGAAGTACTGCCTGGGTTGCTTGGTGTCCAGCTGCTGGTTGATGCGGGTGACCATCCACAGGAACATCTTGTCATAGACGGCTTTTGCAAGAGCACCCACTGCATTATATACCTTCATGGACAAAGTAATGATCAATCCCATTAATAAAGGCATGATGTGAAGGCCTGGGAAGGATGTGATGCACAGAGGCTGTGCACTTACCTGTTCTACAGTCTGGCCTTTGGTGACAAACTCATTGCCGACCTTGACCCTGGGGTAGCAGAGGGCTTTGAGCAGGTCAGCAGAGTTCAGACCCTGGAGGTAGGCAGCCTTGTCAGCAACTGCAGAGACACAATTCAGACATCCAGCATGACCTGCTGTGGCCCCACAACACCTAGGGGCAGAGTAAGGAGGGAATCACTGCTATGTGGGGCTTGATTTGTGTGTCCATCAGATGCTCATGTGTAAAGGAGACATGAGCTTGGAGTCGGTTTACTTGCCTATATTCTCTCATTTAGCCCAGTTGGGGGTTCACTGGTACCTTCAGTGCCATCTGGCTCTGCTTGCTCCTCACGCTGCTTTTGCTTGAATTTCAGGTTCCCATAATGCATTACTGCCCCCGTGAGCTTGTAGATGGACACTCTTTCATCAGAAGTGAAGCCCAGGATTTCAATGGCACTCTGCCAGGAGAGATGAGACGACAGAATTAGGACATAAGACACTAACTTATTTAAGAGACTTTATACTGTGTCCTGAACCACACCTACAGCAGGGTTGTCACTGTCATTCCCATATATAACAACTCTTTTTAAAAACTGCATGTGAAACTTACATCTGTGGCCATCAACTCTTCTTGGTCATCGATGCTAGGGACTGTGATCTCCCCTTGACTCACGAAGGCGTAGTCATATGGGTTGGTGGTGATTAGGAGCATTTCTGGGTACATAGAATTTAGGGTGTATGTTTTGCATTAGAAGGGACTAATAAAGATGTTAGCTTTTAACTTAATACATTTAAGCTCTTGCATACCAATTAGTTCTGGCTTCTTGTTAGACATGATCTGATAAAAAATATGGTAGCTTCTTTCTGCCTTCAGCTGGAAAGTGACTCTAGACTTCTCTAGAAGATCTGCAATGGCAAGCGGACATGTGATTAGAGGGAAAACTGATAAAGTTCTTGGAGTGACTTTGGATCATGGGGTCATGAACTAAAAATTTCATTGGCCCCTTGTGATTTCAGCTGAATGGTTCCATGAGGTACCATGTAATTTTGTCTCTTCCACTGTGGTTACTCTTACCACCTCTTGAAGGAAACTCATGTTCCCTGGCTCAAGGCATATTCACCTCTCATGCAGAGGATCCTTGACATTTTGGGTATAATTGATTCATGATAACATGTTCCTCCTCAGGGTCTCTGCTCACTTTATAACAGAGGGGTTATTACTAAGAGCAAGATTTATCAAGCTCACACTAAGGAAGAAATCTCATACACTAAACCCAACTAATGTACCCCTAAGCTTAGTCTTAGAAAAATTTGAAATGTCTAGTGAGGCTGGAATTCTTCTGACAAGCCCAGCAACTCCTGGCAGAGTCTGCAGCCCCTGACTGAAATGTGTGAAGCACACCACTGGCTCTAGTTAGACCAGCATTTCCCAGGGGCGTGTTTGGCAGTGAGTGGTGTTGCACAGGCTCCAGTCCCAGTCTGAGCTGTAAGATGTTCCTCCAATCCATCACTGTCACTCTGGATCCTGTTTAGGAGGTTGTGTTACTCACATGTTTCAATATCAGCAGAAGCCAGTTTCCCTGTGGTACCGAAGTGGATTCTGATGAATTTACCCTTGCAAGTGAAAAAGATGATGTTATATATAAAACTGGAAGCACACAGTAAAAGAGATTGAAATAATAACACAGACAGCCCTCTCTGGCATCTAAAAGAACACCCTTCTGTGACCAGAAACTTACAAAGCGAGAGGAGTTGTCATTCCTCACGGTCTTGGCGTTGCCAAAGGCCTCCAGCAGGGGGTTGGCACTGATGATCTGATCCTCCAGAGTCCCCTGCCAAGGCAAGAGCAGTGCTCACATCTGGGTTTTGGGAGTTTCTCACCTGACAGCCCACACGCCGACCTGGCAACCTGACCCACCTGCATTTTGCCTGAAGTTGGTTCCTCCTTCTTCTTCTCCCCAGTGACTGCAATTGTTGCAAAGTACTGGATGACACGTTTCGTGTTCACAGTCTTTCCTGCCCCGGATTCTCCGCTGTCAAACAGTTATCAATATGTGAGAATTTAAGCTCTGTGACAAGTGAAACTGCTTCCTTTATCACCCTTGACTATCCAATGTGCCTGTCTTTATATGTCTTTGTCAGAGCCCCTAAGTTTTTCTCTTCAGCCTGTGTTTGACTTGTATTATTTCTCTTGCTTTGCATTGATGAAAAGCTGAGACATTCAATCATTAATCATGCAGCACTTGTTTCTTGAGTGCTTAAAATGTGTCAGACTCTCTTCTCTGTGCTGAGGCCAGGGCTTGAGGAGTCCAAGAAGCAACTATTCAACCATTATGTAGTAAATGAAACGATTAGTAAAAACTCTGAAGCAATGCCTGCATTCTTTTGCTTCCTTAGACTAAAGATACTCCCAAGTTAGGTCTTTGAAGGACTAGACATTCCTCCAGTAAGCCTTGAAAATGAACCACTGGTAATATTCACAAAGTGTCCAGCTTTTAGAAGGTATATACGCTTGCTGTCCAGTACTGGGTTCTGGCCATGTGTGGATATAGTGCTTTACATCTAATCCCTGGAAAGCTCTGGGACTTTCAAGGTTGGTCTAGCAAATGATATAATTTGGGACATTGCTATTTTATATTCGCATGCAATCCGAACCCTATAATAAACAATAACAATATTTAGTTCCTGGCTGATTTGCCATTGGTTTAATACGGGGACATGAACTAGTTTATTCCTTTGATTAGTCATTTTCCCAGTGAAAATAAAATTGGAGTGTCAGAATAATAATACATACGTGATCAAGATAGACTGATTCTCCCGATCTAGAAGAAAAACAGTGGACAATCAGCTTATTTACCAATTACTTACACAGAACTTCCTACAGGGGAACACTGAGGGCATTGAGTGTAAGTGTCAAATTCAGGAGAATTTTTCAGTATATTATTATAAAGGTACATGTGATGTTGTTATATCTCTCAAGCTGGGGAAGAGAAACGTTAAAATGTTGTCACATTTTAAACTCCTTGAACTCCACAGAAAGTGTGTCCTTCTGGTTTAAAGGAAAGAGCAATTCTTTCCAGAGGCACAGTTGTTAGTTGTTATCTCTAGNGGGAACACATGTACACCTGTGGTGGATTCATGTTGATGTATGGCAAAACCAATACAATATTGTAAAGTAAAAAAATAAATATTAAAAAAATAAAATTATGAAAAACAAATAGGAATGACAAAGTTAACTATTATTCAGCCATTGGGATGAGAAAGGACTTAATAACTGTGAAACAAAAGGAAGAAGCTACAAAAAATAGTCTAATTTAAATACACAAAGATGTATTTGTACATTAAAATTTTTTAATTAAAATAAATATTTGCCCTGAAGTAGGAAATGGCAACGGATTCCAGTATTCTTGCCTGGGAAATCCCACGGACTGAGCAGGCATGCAATGTATAATACATGTTTACAGTTGTGTCAAATAAATCAAGATTAAAAAAAAACAAAAATCAGTAGAGTTCCTAAAACCAGCAGCTATTTCAGTCATGAAAACAAAGTATCAAGTCTACTTACGTGATCAGGATTGATTGATTCTCTCGGTCTATAAAAGAGAAATTATAGGCAGTCAATACCATTTAAAAATATATTTGTAAATGGTAAATTAATAAAATGGTATGAAGCTAGTATTTTTCAGCAATCCTGAGGGCTTGGTGGTCCCCAGGCCCATCACCTTTCCCAGCTCCCCTCTCTCCNATCAAGTCTACTTACGTGATCAGGATTGATTGATTCTCTCGGTCTATAAAAGAGAAATTATAGGCAGTCAATACCATTTAAAAATATATTTGTAAATGGTAAATTAATAAAATGGTATGAAGCTAGTATTTTTCAGCAATCCTGAGGGCTTGGTGGTCCCCAGGCCCATCACCTTTCCCAGCTCCCCTCTCTCCTGCTCCCTGAGGCTCCCCGCATCGCATCAGCTTACAGACCACCGCTGAAACAGAACACTGCAAGGAAGCAGCAGACTTTCTCGTTTTATACTCCACACTAAATGCACACCAAGTGGGCTTGGGTTTTCAGGTGGATTTAGATGACAAGTTAGTAGCATGTTTATTGTAAGTACAAGAAGTAATGAAAAAAAAGGCATTAGAGATATTGTTAATGTGGGAGAAGGAGTCAGTATAGTAAAGGTGGTAGCTTTGGAAGTAATCATGGCCTTAGTCGCATTTTCAGGGAAAACTAAAGGCTCATTTTGATGTTCTGCTCTCTGAAGAGGAAATCTCTCAGTCCTTTCCCCAAGGTGCTGTTGTGCCTTAGAATGGTCTGGCTGAGACAGCATTCCAGGAAGAAGATTCATAGTATGACCGCTCTAATTCCAGATACACCTTATAATCTGGAGTATGTTTTGGTTGGTTCTGGGCAAAGGGCAATGGCATTAGGGGACCACCTCAAAGAGTGTGTTGAGATGAGTAGAGTCTCTTTCTCCTAGGGTTAGTCTCTCTCTCCTAGAGTCTCATCTCCTAAAAAGATGCACATGGAAACATCCAGCTCACCAGTCAGCATGAACTGATAGGCGTTGTCAGAGATGGAGAAGATGTGGGGCGGGGCCTCCTGGCGCTTTTTGCCCCGGTAGNGTGGTCCCCAGGCCCATCACCTTTCCCAGCTCCCCTCTCTCCTGCTCCCTGAGGCTCCCCGCATCGCATCAGCTTACAGACCACCTCTGAAACAGAACACTGCAGGGAAGCAGCAGACTTTCTCGTTTTATACTCCACACTAAATGCACACCAAGTGGGCTTGGGTTTTCAGGTGGATTTAGATGACAAGTTAGTAGCATGTTTATTGTAAGTACAAGAAGTAATGAAAAAAAAGGCATTAGAGATATTGTTAATGTGGGAGAAGGAGTCAGTATAGTAAAGGTGGTAGCTTTGGAAGTAATCATGGCCTTAGTCGCATTTTCAGGGAAAACTAAAGGCTCATTTTGATGTTCTGCTCTCTGAAGAGGAAATCTCTCAGTCCTTTCCCCAAGGTGCTGTTGTGCCTTAGAATGGTCTGGCTGAGACAGCATTCCAGGAAGAAGATTCATAGTATGACCGCTCTAATTCCAGATACACCTTATAATCTGGAGTATGTTTTGGTTGGTTCTGGGCAAAGGGCAATGGCATTAGGGGACCACCTCAAAGAGTGTGTTGAGATGAGTAGAGTCTCTTTCTCCTAGGGTTAGTCTCTCTCTCCTAGAGTCTCATCTCCTAAAAAGATGCACATGGAAACATCCAGCTCACCAGTCAGCATGAACTGATAGGCGTTGTCAGAGATGGAGAAGATGTGGGGCGGGGCCTCCTGGCGCTTTTTGCCCCGGTAGGCTGTCACCACCTCTGCATTGTACACCGGCAGCCACTTGTAGGGATTGACGGTGACACAGAAGAGGCCTGAGTAAGTCTGCACCATAAAGGAAAAAAGGAATATAATTTTTTCATCAGGACATTAATACTGTTTTTCAAAATATTAACCACCTGTGTGAACAGAGTCCATGAGAACAAACTCACATAGATCATCCAGGCTGCATAACGCTCTTTGAGGTTGTACAGCACAGCGGGCTCGTGCAGGTGGGTCATCATGGCCATGTCCTCGATCTTGTCATATTTGGGAGGGTTCATGGGGAAGACTTGGTCTTCTTTCACAGTTACTGTCTGTCAAGTCAAACAGGAGGAGTCAAGTCAGTAAAGAAGTGTTGGCTCTCCTAACGGGCAGTGGGGCCCCATCGCATCCCCTCCAGATGCTCTACTCACCGCCCCAGCTTCGGTCTTGGCTGTCACCTTCCCCCCTTCCCTGCTCTGCACGGTCGCTTTCACGAAGGACTCCTTAGGGTCCACTACGAAGACTGAGGTCTTGGCATCAAAAGGCTTATTCTGAGCCTCAATGCGTTCCTTTTCAGACTTTCGGAGGTAAGGAGCAGCCTCCCCAAAAATAGCCATTTCCTGGTCTGAACTCATGGCTGCAGGTTACTGGTGGCAGCAGATACCTAGATGGAGAGACAGAGCTGGATGGTGAACCAGGGTGCAGGTGGACCTCTTCCCATTGCTTTTTGGTCAGTATGCTTCAGTGGCTGTGCTTCTTCCTCACTCTGACTTGGGGACTTACTCCTGTGTACTATGCCAGTGTGCTGGTAGAGCAGATCACTGATTTGAAAGTCTTATCTTGATAGCTTAGTGTTTGTGGTATTTAAGCCTCTATTCTATCCTCTGTGTTATTAGCCATCCTTGACAAATGTGGAGTAATTGACGTTTCAACCAACAACATCTCCAATGTGTTCAGAATTTTTTCTTCTTCTCCTTACTTTTTTTTTGTCTCCTTTTCCAAACCCCCTGCCATTGTGATAACTATTTCTAGTGGCTTTACCATCTAAATGAACCTATTTTAAAAACTCAACTACTCAGGCAAATTTTCCTCCTGCCTCAAATTATTAAAACTAGATTTATTAATTGAATGTGAAAATGATTAAAATTGGATGTATGAAAAGGTAAATCTGTTTTTTGAACAAAATTCCAAGTTGAAAACACCTGATAAACACAAATATACTCCTCATTAATTCAAAGGTATTAGGTAAGGAAAAGGATAAGTACAGTGAAAGCTGAAAATGCAACAAATGATTTTGTCCTAAGTCATATAGAAGTCTTTTTCTATAATCTGTTCTTAAAATTGTGGAAGTCATGGTTTATCTAAACAGAAGATAACTTTAAAAGACTCTTGCATTAAAACATCTGAATTCTTAGTAAAATTTCATAGTGATTGTATATCTTTGGTCTATGATTTTTTAAGCTAGATTTCAGCATACCAGTTGATTTTATCTGATTCTTATTATTTTAGGTATATATCTATATCTTTATCTTCCCATTTCTCTTTCTTTTAAAAAACATCAGTTCAGCTCAGTTCAGTCGCTCAGTTGTGTCCAACTCTTTGCAACCCTATGAACTGCAGCACACCAGACCTCCCTGTCCATCACCAACTCCTGGAGTTCACCCAAACTCATGTCCATCGAATCAGTGATACCATCCAGTCATCTCATCCTCTGTCGTCCCCTTCTCCTCCTGCCTCCAATCCCTCCCAGGATCAGAGTCTTTTCCAATGAGTCAACTCTTCTCATGAGGTGGCCAAAGTACTGGAGTTTCAGCTTTAGCATTAGTCCTTCCAAAGAACACCCAGGACTGATCTCCTTTAGAATGGACTGGTTGGATCTCCTTGCAGTCCAAGGGACTCTCAAGCGTCTTCTCCAACACCACAGTTCAAAAGCATCAATTCTTCTGCGCTCAGCTTTCTTCACAGTCCAACTTTCACATTCATACATGACCACTGGAAAAACCATAGCCTTGACTAGACGGACCTTTGTTGGCAAAGTAATGTCTCTGCGTTTGAATATGCTATCTAGGTTGGTCATAACTTTCCTTCAGTCCACTAAATCTCTCTTCTGAAATGGATAGCCAGTATAAAGTTTCAAGCCAAAGTGAACTTTTTTTTTCTCACTCACAAATTAATTATGAGAAAATAAGTCCTTTAGCTCAGATGACTGACCAAAGTTAAAGAAGGTGGAAAGCCATGTGTTGGTTGCCAACAGCAATGACAGCAACAGCCTCAACATTTTGTAGGCTTCCCAGAAGAAGTCTTGGTCCTTAATCATCAGGATTAAACTTCCCTTGACTTAGAAAGTTTGGGTGTTTGCCACGGTATCCCTGAAATCTATCTAATTTGTACCTCTAATAGTCTCTCGACAATTCAGAAATTTAGACACATTTTCAGATACCGGAACATTTAATGTTAGGGCTTTCTCTTGCAAGGAGAAAAGCTTTTTTTGTTTCTGTGTTTGTTTTCACACCAGGCAGTTTTGAATTAACAACATCCTACTTTGCAGAGATTACTACGATGCAGTGTATCCACAGCACTCAGAAAGGATGCTTCTCATTTCAGTCTGAGATAAATCATTTCCCAATGTGAGGGTCACAAACCCCCAAGGATCCCCAAGGTCCTTGAATCCACCTGCACAGTGATAATGGTCTCAAGTTCAAACAAGCAACATTCCCAAACTATGTTTTCTCTTCTTTTAATGAATATATCTAATATAGCTGCTATATTTAATATAAACACATTCAAAATAGTTATTAAATATATAGTATGTTTTTATCATTATGTATATTTTATATTTCTAGTGTAGTAGTAAAAATATACGTTCCAATACATGGAGTGAGGGAGATCCGTTAAATGTTTCAGTTCCATTGAGAAGTCCTTGGAACCATTGACTTAGATCATAGTTTACAAGAGCTGGAGGCACCTGAGTAGTCATGTAGGATTCAGCTCCCTTATTTTACTGATGAGAAAACTGAGGCCCAGAAAATTGAAGAGTCTTGCAGTGTTCCAAAGGTGTGAGTGGTGGTGTTAGGATGTGAGCCCTGTTGTCTTAAGTCCAGGTTCAATGCTAATTCCACCGCAACATGCTGTATTTTAAGATACACAAAGCCAACTGGCTTGATCCAGGCAACTAGAGTTGGTGCAAAGCCTGGATTGGCACCTGGAAATTTTGACTTCTGTAGCTGCACGTTGTTGATTTTATCCCTCCTGATAATATCCTCAGAGGTTAAGTTGCATAATAGTTCATATTGAATATTAGATGTGATCCTTGCATTCTTTCTGAAGTTCTCACATGTCAAAGAGAAGAGTCACTAGATTTTGTGTGGGTAAGTGGCCTGAAAAGCCAGAATTTTATGAGAAGCCAGTTTTAAACAACTGCTTCTTGTATCCTATTCCCAGTACTAAACTAGGAAATAAACTGGTAGCTCTTTAAGACATAGCAATATAGAAATCTCTTTATTCTTTAGAGTGTAATAATAAATTACTCTTACCTCTTGTGTTATCAGATGCAGAAGGTAGCAGGCTCAAAGCAGAAACTACTGTTGAAAGACAAGAGAATGCAGATTCTTTCATTTTTTTCCATTTAATCACAAAATATTAGTAACTATATTGTGTACGATGTCATCTTAGGACTGTCGGAGAGAGAAATTAAAATTTGGGAAATAGTAGCCATCTCCCTTAAGTGAATGATCATTTTCATCAGGAGTGTAAGACTAGCCAAATGTTCTTCCATGTATACATACCTTAAAGGCTTTTGAGGAAGGACAGGACAGAGGCATCCCAACTCCACTTTTATAGAGACCGTTTTGCAAACACAGCAGCCACCTCAGCTGTCCCATCTGGGAACCTACTTGGCAAAACCTTTTTTGGCAGTCTCTTTGCACAATATTCACTGACTGTGGCTGTGAATGGATATAATTAGAAATATTTCTTGACACCTATAAATAATTTGACAGAGGATGATCTAGGGTTCTTTATAGGCATTTGATAGGGATGGGGATTCAGTGATTCTAAGGCTATTTCTCCAGCTTTGCTATTGCATCATTCATCACAGCATTTCAAAGCCAGGTTGCCACTATTCTATAAAACTGGTCCAACAGAATGAGCTTGACATGAGGAGTTTAGAACTAATGGATTTGTTAGCCCTTAGAGCCATTAAGGAGGTGGGATGAATTTTAGATCTGACAGTATGATTGGAGGCAGTGAGTGATGGATACTGAAGCAGAAAATTTCTAGCCCAGGTCCGGATCTTGGAAACACTAGTGATGGATTCTTTTCAAGTCTGAGTGCCTAAACGTGAAGGAGAATGTGCAGATTCTCAGATTAGACAGTAGTGACAGACCAGTTGCTGCTGCTGCTGCTGCTAAGTCGCTTCAGTCGTGTCCGACTCTGTGCGACCCCATAGACAGGAGCCCAACAGGCTCCCCCGTCCCTGGGACTCTCCAGGCAAGAACACTGGAGTGGGTTGCCATTTCCTTCTCCATTGTGTGAAAGCAAAAAGTGAAAGTGAAGTAGCTCAGTCGCATCCGACTTCTAGCGACCCCATGGGCTGCAGCCTACCAGGCTCCTCCATCCATGGGATTTTCTAGGCAAGAGTACTGGAGTGGCTTGCTATTGCCTTCTCCGGACAGACCAGTTGGGGAATCATATAGAATTTAGAGTGCATATAAACACTTCTGCCGGGAGCCAGCGTGGAGAATCCTGCCCATGGCAAAGGTCATGAGGAAGAGGCCTGATGGACAAAGGCAAGATCAGGCCTCAAGGGGCCCCCCTTCTCAAGCATCTACCCCCAAACTAGAATCTGTTTTTCATGACTTTCATCAACTCTTCTGACATTAACAGGGTGCTGTCCCTGACCAAAAAGTTAACTTAGGGCTCTAGTTGATAAATCTCCTGGGCATGAAAGGAGTGTTTCAAACCCCCTGTTAGCATTCTAGCGTACTTGGCAGGTTTATCCAGACTCTTGCAACATTGTTGAGCCTATGCTTGCTGCCAAGTTCTCACATCCCTTATCCATTGTGTTCCTGGGAGTGCATATAGTCAGGATGTAGAAGAAACAAGTAATAGCCTTAGCATTAGCAACATTAGACTTTAAGTTAATAAGTTCTTTCTTTGCTGTAACCCACTGAATCTTTGCCACATAAAAATGTAACTCTGTACTTTAAGGGTGACTGCAGGCTAGGAATTTAAGAAGAAACATTTTAAGGGAAAATTATTGTTCTGGCTGACCAACATTTATCAAAAAGAGGTCATGGAATATCAACAGGCCTCTGGAACAGAAGATGATGTACAAAAAATAAGACTCTTGCAGGAAGAAACCTGGTATTGATAAAAGTTAATACTGATGGATTGTTGAGTTGACTCTGCATTTTTCACCTTGCTGTATGTACAACTCAGGGTATAAAAGCCCCGAGGAAAATAAAGTAAAACGGGCCTCACTCACTGAAGAAGCTTGGTCACCCCATGTCATTCTTTATCTCTTTCTCTATCTTTCTTCTTTCGCCGACATCGTCCTTCCTGAGGATATCCCTGGACTCTGCTGAGGCTGGACCCTGGCACACTTCTGTTCCTTTTCTGGAGGACATAGCTGTCTTCAGTTCACATGTTTTCACTGAGGAAATAACAAGATGCCATGTGATTTCCATGTATGTTTCCACTGAATAATGGAAGGAGACATAAATATACATTCCTAGTTAACAGGCAAATCCTCATGAATATTTGTTGCTCAAATGAGGTGGGTAATACACATTTTTATTGAAGGTGGGAGGAAAGCTATGGTATCCAAAGACTCTCTCTCTCTGAGTTGAGAACATGAGTGGGCTGTCACATATGCCCATTGTACATGTAAATTGGGTTTTGGTGGTTTTGCTATAGACAGCTGCTGCTGAACATGACAGGAAACCTATCTACTCTGTGTGACTGAGATCTGATGTGATATTTTTGGCTATAATCTGCAAGCTTAAATGACCGATCAGTGTGATTACTGTTTTCAAATGTCCTATTAACTTAGAATTTCTTTTTCATACATTTGCAGATTGAATCCTTTACATGTTTTATTTCTTTGATACACTACTGTGGAAGAGTTGGTCAGTCTGTTCCCTGCCTCCCCTCCCCCAGTCTCCATGGAAATGATTCACAGAAGTCTAGTGACTTATCCAAAATGTTAGTCTTGAAACCAGAAAGAAGAAACATCTTTTGATTTTTTTCTCAAATTTAAGATTTTCACAACTTATTTATTTTTACTTCTTTTGGACCTTAATATCTAAATGATAGACATAAATGTTTATCAAACACATGCACTAGTTTTGGAACTGAAAGATGAAAGAAGAAACTATGGATGAGACCAAGACATATAGGCTGAGTTATACAGGTAGAGCTACTGGGGATTCTCTACCTAAGAGTCACAGCTTAGACAGTTGCAGATAGATTGATCATGCAGTTCTTAAAAAGTCTAAAGCAAGGAGTAGGTGGAAGGTGAGGAAGTAGAGTCGGTGTGTCTATATAACACGTTTGAGAATCTGTGTAAAGAAAAGCAGAGAAATGACTCAGTAGCTGGAAAAAAAAAAAAATAGGGTCAAGGGAGAGTTTAAGAAAGGATATAGTAGAGTGAGAGAGATTGGAAATAAAACTGAAAGAAAAGGATAGTCCATTGTAGAAATATTCTAAGTGGGGGGAAGGGATGAGACTCAGAGCCAGGCAGAGGAGAGGGCCCTGAATTGGTGGAGAGACCTCCACATCAGAAGCTGGTTTTACAGTAAAAGTGGGTGACCTTTTTCATCTGATGACATTCAGTTTCTTTTTTTCTTTTAATCAGGATGTGAGATCATTTTGTCAGGCAAAGAGGGAAATGGAAATTTGAGGAGAATGGGAAGATTTGAAGTAGAGAGAAATAAGAGTGAGCAAGCTGACTATATAACTCCCGCACTGAAGGCTTACTGGGGTTAGTGATTGGGAGTTTCTCTGAAGTGTGAAGTAATGAGTTGTTTGATTCATTAGTGTTTTTGCTCTCAAGTGTGACAGGGGGTAGGAGATGGCAAGGATGTTTAGGACTCTGTCAGTAGAATAGACAAAAAGCCAAATTATGAATTTTTGCTTAGTTGGGGGAGAAATAAAGATGAAATAGGGGCTGATGGATATGGAAGAAACAAAAGGTCAAAATATTGGAGATGTCAATGGAGTTGAAGAATTGTTATGCTGAGAATAGTCCAACAAGCAAGCTAGAAAATCAGGAGAGAGTTGCTTGATTTGGTGACTTAGAATGTTAGGCATTTTCTAGAGTGAGGCTGTGGAAGAGATGGAATGGAGGCAGGAGTCAGTGTATTGGATGAACCATCCATGTGGGCACTGAAGTCTACCAGGAATGTAGTGCGAATTGCATGGAGAGAGGAGAGGTGCCAAAATCTTCAATGAATGAGAAGTCATTGCTGCTAAGTCACTTTAGTCATGTCCACCTCTGTGCGATCCCATAGACAGCAGCCCACCAGGCTCCCCTGTCCCTGGGATTCTCCAGGCAAAAACACTGGAGTGGGTTGGCATTTCCTTCTCCAATGCATGAAAGTGAAAAGTGAAAGTGAAGTCGCTCAGTCGTGTCCGACTCTTAGCGACCCCATGGACTGCAGCCTACCAGGCTCCTCCATCCATGGAAGTTTCCAGGCAAGAGTGCTGGAGTGGGGTGCCATTGCCTTCTCCAATGAGAAGTCATTAGGTGTCATCAATAGGTATGTTGAATAGCAGGATAGCATGATTCTCAAGGAAGAGCTTTCTGTAAGAGGATAAACAGCAGTGGGGGTCAAGGGGGTTATCATTTCTAGCTTAGGACTAAGGCATTCTTAAGGCATTAGGGAATAATGGTCAGCTCTTACAAGAGCTTCCAGAGAAGCACTGTTCTTGGTGGGTGGCAGATTTTAGTTCAAGCCGAGAGGTGGAGCATGTTCCAAGAGGCATGAGGAATCTCATGTTTTCCAGGAGAGTCAATATTCAGTGAGGTCTCACTAAGACTGGCTGCCATTGTCAGAGCCTGCCTCTCTTTCCTGTTTCTCTGCTTAACATTTGTCCATTTTCCTATTCACTTTTCTCACTAAGTCAGTAGCCAAATGAAATGGCAATGTAAGATTGGAATATCAGGTTGTAACCACTGGCAGAAAATTGAATAATATATTAAGGATTGTTAAAAACTGCTTTATAAAGTGTTTTAAAGTGCAACTCGAGGTGTAGCATTAAACAGTTGTCTCTAATGATTGGTAGAAAGCAGATGGAGGTGTGTAATACCCCAGAGGGAATCGTCCCCAGGAGCTGAGATCCAGAGGGTGCAGTTGGATAACTTAACCTACTAGATAATGTAATTAAAAACATTTAATTTTGTATTGTTCCTTTTAAATAGGTATGTAATGTTCTTGTAAGACCTTTGTTGTATATATTCCTAATAGACAAGATAATGCTGTTTAATCTGCTCCCTGCCTGTGAAAAATAAGGGGAAGGCCCATGCTGGCCTCAGCACATGTAAATCTGTAGTAGTAATACCAATTACAGTAATGATAGCAATTGCCGTACACTGTAGAGAGGCACAGTGTGGGAACCAAAAGATCAAATAATGACAGTAGGGAACCGACTTTTGGGAAATATAAATTGACCTTCTGTTGCTAGTAGAAGTACTAGGAGAAAGCCTTATAAAAAGTACAGAAATTTGCGAAGAGACGGAACTACTGAAATATATTCATTCTTAACAAGTGAGAAGACTCAGTAAAACAAACAATAGAACATCTGTAGGTAGCAAAAAAAAACTAAGAATTCCAGAAAATCTATAAAACAGATTTCCCTCTCAAGGGATCCTAGTCCCAACTTAGTGGATATAAAGTTTGCATTTTAAATACTTCTGCATGTCTATTCCAATTTTTTTCGACTTTTTTCTTTTATGTAGGTAATTGCTGTTTTGTTTGTTCTCAGTCTTAGGCTCAAGGATTTCCTACCGTTTTATGAAGGTCAGTAAATTCACTAAGAGAAATCCTTTTTTCCTGATAACTAGCTGATGCCTTGCCGGCTGTGATTTACACTCGGTCTGCATACTCTTGTTTTATGTGTCTAAGATCCGCCTCGAGGCTTCACCTGCTCTTCCCACAGGGCCATGTGGTATTTAGGGCTCTTCCTAACAGGGACTGGCTTGGCTGCTCGTCCATGTTTTATTTTTGGTGACTAAATACTTCTCCATAAGTTATAAGTAATATGTTTGCTTCTTGTGGCACCAAAAGATAAATTGACACAGTGTGAAAAAGAGACTCACAAGTTCTTTGCAGATAAATTTTTTATCTGCAAAAATCATAAGTACAAAATAGAGTGACAAAGATTTTCACATTTTGTGCATTTCTTTGGTCACTTTTCAGCATTGGGATGGGTCACTCTTCACTGATGATCTTTGTGTGAACCTCCCGGCTCTTCACCCGCAGCTTGTTGACCTGGGACTCGGCAATGTCAGCCCGTTCCTCGGCCTCTTCCAGCTCGTGCTGGAGCTTGCGGAATTTGGAGAGGTTGACATTGGATTGTTCCTCCTGAGAATAAATGGAAATGCATTTAAGAGGGGGAAAGTTCAAAATTTCTAGTTTCTTAGATCAGTGGGTCTTGAATTTCTTATTACTTAAAAATGGTTCACTCTAGTACACCTTTTTTAGCTTAGAGAAATGCTCTTGCGTTAAAAAAAAAAAATAACTTCTCTCATGCTTCTGAAGTCATGGGTAGCAAGGAAGGACAGGTGACATTTGTCTCCAAATTGCTCTAACTAAAAGTTCTCTTTTTATAACATCTAAACATCTTAGAACTACTGCTAAATATGCCAGCTTTTCAGCCTCTTATTCTTACCCCTTACCTCCCAGAATTCTGAGAATGGAACCAGACCTCTTAAAAATACATGTATACAATTTGTACTATACCAAGCTAGTACCCTTGACTATAAATTATTGTCACGCTAAGTCACTTCAGTCATGTCCGACTCTGCGACCCTATGGACTGTAGCCTGCCAGGCTCCTCTGTCCATGGGATTCTCCAGATAAGAATACTAGAGTGGGTTGCCATGCCCTTCTCCAAGAGATCTTCCTGACCCAGGGATCAAACCTTCATCTCCTGTGACTCTTGCATTGCAGGTGGATTCTTTACCACTGAGCCACCAGGGAAGCCCCGTAAATTATTATTGTCACTTGAATATAAATTATTGCCACTTAATGCAATTTAAAAATTAAACAGGAGTTTGTTTGCCAAGACAGTCTTATGTGTTCCCTGATTATATGAATATTTGAACACATAGCAGTAAATTTGAGAAGGCCAGTTCTAGTTTAGTCTCTAGTAGTCATTCTTTTTTTAAAGGCTCATTAAGAACTGTACAAAGTAAGGCTTTCCAATTTAGAACATTTAGAAAACTTGGAGTCACTAAAAAATAGAACTTGAGAAAAACCCCAGATGGTCCTCTTATAAATGAAAGAGTAGGAGCCAGGGAAATGTTCTCTCTCTGTCTCTCAGACCTTAGATCAGGGGAAAAAGAAAACCAGAGATGGTCAGAGGAACTAATTTGTGATATTTAGGTATGTATCTATTTATATTTCTATACCTGGGAAATTCATATTTTTATTATTTTTTTCCGATAATTCACAGGCTGAAGAAATGAGATGAGGTGGAGTGCTGAGGATCTAGTGGTTGAAATATAACCAAGACCTTCTGAGACTTGATATTTAAAGGCTTACTTGACACCTTCACTTGTGTATATATAATGGTATCTCAAACGATGTTTCCAAAACAGAATTCCTGTTTCCTTCTTGGCCTACATGTGTTCCGTCCTTAGTTCCTCATTTTAGTAAATATATGTCATGTACCTAGTTATTCAAATCACAAATCTGATTAACTATTTTTGTTTTCCTTTCTCTGTCTTTCCAAGCAAAACCTATTAGTATATCTTCTAGTTTTGACCTCCCTTGAATCTCTCTACTTCTGTTTTCTCCACAAACCACTGGACCACTTGAAAATCCTCCTAAAATGTCTTCTTGTACCTAATAGTGTTGTCTCACTATCCATTCTCCAATAGTAGTCAGAATTCTTTTTTAAAAAATATAAATCAGGGCATGACCAACCCAGCTTAAACCCTGCTGTGGCTTCCCCAGTGTTCCAC
The DNA here is from genome assembly GCA_006410635.1 of Cephalophus harveyi. Classification (NCBI taxonomy): domain Eukaryota; kingdom Metazoa; phylum Chordata; class Mammalia; order Artiodactyla; family Bovidae; genus Cephalophus; species Cephalophus harveyi. Next base: position 17,495 of record SJYT01081834.1, read on the forward strand.
TGTACCTCGAATAAAAACCAGACTTCTTACCATTGCCTAGAAGACCCCATGACCCATTCCCTGCCCAGGGCGGCTGGGAGGGGGGTGGTCTCTATTGCTGTTCCCCTATTCTTTCCGCCTCTCAGACCAGGCTCTTTCCCACTCAACAGATTTGCATTGCTGTTCCTCCTTTCTAGAACACTCCGCTATCTCGTCAAATGGTTGGTTTCTGTTCATTCTTCACATCTTCATTGAATCATCTTTCCATTGATCCTTCCTTATTTTACCCTGATTTTTTTCTTTCACCCCTTGAACTAAATTGGCTTGGATATATCTGAGAACAGGAGGCAGCCCCATCACCCCGAGGGAGTCTGAACTCACCGCTTCCTCAGCTTGTCTCTTGTAAGATTTCACCTTTGCTTGTAGTTTATCCACCAAATCCTGGAGCCTGAGAATGTTCTTACGGTCCTCCTCAGTCTGAAATATTTCCAAGAGTGAGTTTCTTGAAAGCACAGATACCATACCATTTTGTTGTTTATTTGGCTTTTGATCCCTTGTAGCCGAGGGGAAAACAGATAGGATATTTTCCTTACCTGGTAAGTGAGCTCCTTCACTCTTCTCTCGTGTTTGCGTAGACCCTTGACAGTTTCAACATTGCGTTTCTGTTCACTCTCAACTTCTGCTTCCAGTTCACGTACCTGCAAGAAGATGAGTATTTTAGAGATGTTTACTGTGGTCCGTTCACTCAGTGGATTCCTTCTTCTTCAGATGAACCATAATGCTGCTTTTACCCTGCTTTATATGTAGTATACAATGCCCTAATCTAGTCACCTCCTTTATAAGTTCTTACAAAGAATATCTCTTCTGAATCTTTGTATGCCCCACATCATCTAACAGTGGGAGGTTCTAAAAAAAATCACGCATTAGATTAGAATGAGATGGAAATAGACTGATCTGAAGACCCACCCTGGCCTCCAGCTTCTGGATCTGCTTCTTCCCACCCTTCAGGGCCAGCTGCTCAGCCTCGTCCAGGCGGTGCTGCAGGTCCTTCACTGTCTGCTCCAGGTTCTTCTTCATCCGCTCCAGGTGGGCGCTGGTATCCTGCTCCTTCTTCAGCTCCTCAGCCATCATGGCTGCCTGATTAACAGTAAAACAAAACCAGTTGACAGAGCTGACAGCCCATCAAGATTCTAGCTTGACGACCCAGGGTGGCCCTCTGCTCACATCAGTGATGGCCTTCTTGGCTTTCTCTTCTGCGTTGCGAGCTTCCTGGATAATGTCCTCCATCTCTCCCTGGATTTGAGTGATGTCTGTCTCTAGCTTCTTCTTGGTGTTAATCAGGCTGGTGTTCTGGTTAAAATACCAAATTTAGAAATATTAATACATGAGAGCAAAATCAGGGTGTCCAATGTTCTAATGAACCCACAAGCTAATTAATTATCATAACTAATTAGTATCCCTTCTTTTTCCATAAATTACCTGAGTTGACAATATATTTTTACAAGACAGTCAACTCTGAATGTCATAGTTCATATTAATAAAAATATTTGTTAATTCAAAAACATTACATATTTTAAACTTTAACCCCCATATAACGCTGTGAATAAATTTTAAATAATATGAAGATTTGAACAAGATTTTCATTTCCAGTATCTTTTGCTGTTCTGTTATGCCCACCTGGGTGTGCAGGAGCTGGACGCGCTCACTGGCATCCAGGAGCTCCTGCTCTGCGATCTTCCTGCTCCTCTCTGTCTGCTCCAGGGTGGCCCTCAGCTCCTCGATCTCAGCCTGCAGCAGGTTGGCTCTGCGCTCCACCATGGCCAGCTGCTCCTTCAGGTCCTCCTGGCCCCGCAGAGCATCATCCAGGTGGATCTGGGTATCCTGTGGAATGAACGATCATTGAGACACCTTGTTCTCAGGGCTGCAGTCACCCACCTGCACTGGGACCATCTCCTGAACCCATTTACCTTGAGGATGGCTTGGGTGTTCCTGTAGTTCTTCAGGGCCTCAGCAGCCATGCGGTTGGCATGGTTCAGCTGGATCTCCATTTCATTGAGGTCTCCTTCCATCTTCTTCTTGAGCCTGATGGCATCATTCCTGCTCCTGATCTCAGCATCCAACGTGCTCTGCATGGACTCCACGACTCTAATGTGGTTCCTCTTCAGCTGGTCAATTTCCTCATCCTTTTCAGCAATTTTCCTGTCAATTTCAGACTTGACCTGGTTCAGCTCCAGCTGGATACGCAGGATCTTTCCCTCTTCGTGTTCAAGAGATGCCTTAACAACAGCAAGGGGGTGACGTTAGCAGGGAGTGGAAGTGTTTACTATCCTGGAGATAGGAATTAGCTCCTACCTTTGTGCTACCATAATGCATCTTTATTCCACTGTTACAGAAATTTCTGCAATGTGGAGTTGTTGGTTTTGTGTAATTCTATCTTCCCAGCTAGCTCATGCCCTTGAGTTCAGGGCCCTGACCTCATCTTTGTTTTCTCTGTGTCTAGCACATAGTTTCTGATGTCCAGTTATGTTTGTTGTATGCATGGTTAATTTTCCATCCTCATATTTATTATTACAGAGTAAAAATTATTTTTCTTTTCTCTCGATTCACCTGTTCTTGCATGTATTCGATCTCAGTTGCTCTCAAAATGGTTTTAGAGTCTACAGTAAAATGTGTACCTCTGCCTCCTCTAAAGCAGCCTGAATTTCAGATTTCTCTTGTTCCACTTGCTTCTTTACTTTCTCCAGTTCATGGATACGTTTCCCTCCTTCTGCGATCTGCTCCGTGAGGTCAGAGATCTCCTCTGTTGGTGAAAAAAATTTAAAAATTCATTCAGTGAGGAAAACATTCTTTCAAATTCTTTGTTGAAGAAAAGGTAAGGTGTACTCACGTTGCAAGTTCTTATTTTCCCGCTTCAAGGTTTCCAGTTGGTCTAAGGACTCCTCATAGGCATTCTTGATCTTGAACAGCTCTGTACTAAGGGAGCGAGACTCCTTCTGGGAGGCTTCAAGTTCAGCATGAGTTTCTTCATACTTCTGTTTCCATTCTGATAGGATCTGAGGGGCAAGAAATGGTCAGGAAATTGGTGGAGAAAGTTGGATGGGATGAAACCATTTTTTCTGGCATCTTTCAAACAGAGTTGAGATGGCTGCTGCTAAGTCGCTTCAGTCGTGTCCGACTCTGTGCGACCCCATAGATGGCAGCCCACCAGGCTCCCCTGTCCCTGGGATTCTCCAGGCAAGAACACTGGAGTGGGTTGCCATTTCCTTCTCCAATGCATGAAAGTGAAAAGTGAAAGTGAAGTCGCTCAGTCGCGTCTGACTCTTAGCAACCCCATGGACTGCAGCCCACCAGGCTCCTCCATCCATGGGATTTTCCAGGCAACAGTACTGGAGTGGGGTGCCATTGAGATGGCTGGGGACTGAAAAATAATTATGAATGAGAAGAGTAGAAACCACAGGAGTCCCCCTTCCTCCCCACCTACTTATGGCAGGAGCTGCTGAGCACAGCCCGCGGATGGTTTGAATAGGCACATGGAAGGTGACCAGCTGTCCTCAGTCACATGTGAATGCTGAGGCAGAAACTGGTGCGAAAATTACCTTGTCAAAGTTCCTTTGCTTTTTGTCCAGGGCTGCGCAGGCAGCGTTTGTTCTCTCCACGTCAATCATGAGGTCCTCAACCTCATTCTGGAGCCGCTGCTTGGTCTTCTCAAGGGAGGCACATTTGGCATTCACAGCTTCTACGTGTTCCTCAGCATCCTGCAGACGCTGGGCCAGCTTCTTCCTAAAATGTGAAATAAAGGCTCCCACAGATACTCTTCTAAGGCATCCACTAAAACGTTATCATTTCTGTCTGGCTGTACATTATTCACAGGATAAATGACTAGATCTCTGCTTAAGTTTTCTCTTGAATAAGCAGGTCCCTTCCTTAAACTTTCTGTAGAATGAGATTCTCCCTGTTAAGTTCAGTCTTGAACTTTTGATTGCATTTAAATCTTTATATAAGAATGTTTTCTTTCTTATTGCAGAATTTAATGTCTACTTTTTAGTCTTTAACAATAGATTTCTTTTTCCCTCTACAAGTAGCTGTACTTTTACATCTCAAAAGGAGGACCTGTGGTTTAAAGCCAGTTGTTCTTTTCTCTTACATTCCTATCACTTTGGATCAATTTTTCCATTAGTGGCTACGAAGGAGGAGAAGCTCAGGACAGTATAATTGACTCTTACTCTATATACACCTGTGTAGAAATGATGACATCACAAGTTTCCTTTTTAAAAAATAATCATTCAGCTTCCTGTTGCCCATGTCCTTCTTCCTTCTACCCTCTAACTTAATTTCTTTCCCCAGATAACCTAGAGTATTTGTTTTACTTGATTAAGTTTATATCATGTATGATCTATTCCTAAGTTTTTTTGGGGAGCAACGGACACTTGTTCATATGGTACTTAATATCAGGTGCTCTTTGATTGTTATCTCTATTTCCATTTTAAGTAAGTCTAGAACATACTTGGCCTCCTCCAGCTCCTCCGTGCGCTGGATGGCGTCCGTCTCATACTTGGTCCTCCACTGGGCCACCTCACTGTTGGCCTTGGACATTGCCCTCTGCAGCTCAGCCTTGCCCTCCTGCTCCTCCTCGTACTGTTCCCTCAGCAGGTCGCAGTCATGACGGGCTGACTGCAGGGCGTGGGCCAGGGCACTCTTGGCCTGAGAACATAGTAATTGGTAACTTAATTTTATTATCTTTAAAGTGATGTTTAGTCCCTAAGCTCCTGTAGGCCAGAAGAAAATCTGTAGAAGTAAGCAGAAAACAACCTTAAGAGCAAGTATAATGACAGAAACAATGACAGTAATAAGTAGGGCTAACCTTTATCTCCTCTTCCAGCTGCCTTTTCAGTTCTTCAATCTGTTGTGTGAATGCTTGTTTGCCCCTTGAGAGCTGAGAAACGAGTGCATCCTTTTCATCTAGCTGGCGTGAGAATTCACCTATAAAGACCAAGAACCAGAAAACTCAACCTTACTTTGGAAATTAAAACTCCCAAGTTACAAACTGGAGCAGGGGAAAGGGAGCTGGGGTTGAAACATGATGCCGAGTATGGATTACAGCAAACCATGAATTTCTAATTCAATCCTGGTGAGCACATCCATGTGAAAATCAGAAGTAGGGGAGACTTTAAGGCAGATTACACTCTTCTGAACAACAGAAAAGATTTCAGGAGATATTTAAAATTGTTTGATCACAGTAGAAATTGATGAAGAAATATGTGAAAAGAAATATAAATCAGACTAACAAAAAGCATTCTAGTGTTTTTTGTCTACGGCAATAGTGTTGTACTACTTTACCTTTCTCTGAAACCTGACTGAAACTGAATTTATTCTGTGGAAAATAGAAGACTTTGAGCAGCACTCTTTGAACTAATGTTCAAAGAAAAATCCTGGAAGAATTTTTATATCGAGACAGTCAAGTGTCCTTCCACCCCAAGAATGAATTGGTTTGTGGATAACAAATCAGTTCCTAAACTGAGTGTCATTTAAGTTTGTCTTAATTTGAAAATATACTATACAATTGACCCTTGAACATCCAAGGGATTTCAACCCTTTGAGCAGTTAGAAATCCAGATATAACTTTACAGTCAGCCCTCTCTATCCACACCCATGGACTCAACCAACTGTGGATCATCTAGTATTATAGTACATTTTTATTGAAAATAATTCATGTATAAGTGGTACCACACTTTTCAAACCCATGTTGTTCAAGGGTCAAATGTATTATGTTAAAAATAGGGAAAACACTTTCAGCACCATTTTTGAACAGATAACCTGGAAGCCTTATCTCTTTTACATTTAATAAGAATCACAACTTTCAATTTTTTTTCATACCACTGGATTACTAGGAGCAAGCATGTAATGAGGAAAAGAAACTACAAGGGGCATTTTGATTCTTTGAGAAGACAATTTTTTCTTTTCATGAAATGTACTTACCACCTGTATAACAGTAATAAAAGCCTTACTTGAGTTTTGTTCTAGAAAGAACAATATTTGAATGAATATGAAAGAGTAAAAGTGGTTCTCCAACAATTTGATCTACCCATTGCTTTACTGGTTCAAATGACCCATAAAGCAATTTCCATCTGTTACCTCTTACTTGGGGAGGCAGAACTTTGGTAGAAAGTTGGACAAGTTGGTACGTACAGGGAGGAGTAAATACAGAAACTCTCCAGTTTGGATAATCAGAACTCTTTGAATCTCACTTGCATACTCCTGGTTAGATTGTGGTCCTGAATAGTTCCCTACTTAACTGGTGTTACTGGCAATGGTCAAGACTTCAGGGAAAAGACTGGAGTAAGCATTCTTGGACAGGTCATTTCTCTGCTACCATAATCTGACATCGTTAAAATGGGGATAACATTACACAGACTAATGAGGGTAAAAAAGTAATTAACATGTGGAAGCATTTTGAAAAGTAAAAGTAAATACTGTTGTTGTTGTTCAGCTGCTCAATCATGTCTGACTCTTTGTGACCCTGTGGATTGCAGCATGCCAGGCCTCCCTATCCCTCACAATCTCCCAAAGTTTGTCCAAGTTCATGTCCATTGCATTGGTGAATACATGTACAAGCCAGTGGTAGCTCAGGTGTTCATATTAGCAGCACCGCCCATGAGCTCAAGTAACTCAGTGCAGGGTTTATCAGCCAGTTGAGAATCTAAGGTAAATTGGTCATTCAGAGTCAGGACTGGTAGATGCCCACCTGATTCTGTCTGCAGACGCGCTCTCTGAGTGGTCAGGTCGTTGATGAGCCGCTGCTGCTCATCCTCTTTTGTCTTAAGTTCGCTCAGTTGATCCTCTAGAGTGCGGCACATCTTTTCGAGGTTTCCCTGCATTCAAAAAGTGGTAGTTGGCATCATCTCAAGTATTTGGATGATAGAAATCTGCAGTAATCCCAGGATTCCATAGGAGCTGCTGTACTTATTTCCTTTGAGAATAAGCTATCTTTACAAACAAAACCAACTGAGGCCTTAGACTGTGATGGAAAAAGTCAAAACATATCAGTCTAAACCTACTGCTATGAAATTGCCTTGTGACTCAAAACCTTTACTCATTTGGCTTATCTGTGATATGAGAATAGTGATAGTCAACGATTCAGCTCATGAAATTTTTTTGAGAAACAAATTATGTATTTGTGCTTAAGGGGAAAACAAAGAGCCTATTCAAAGTGAGGTGTTTTTAAAATTTCAAAATATACCACTGAATTGTATTTTTTATTGGAAAGAACTTGAGTTTTCAGGATGCAAAGTCTTGGGATACAGCTAGTCTCGTGTAAGAGGGAACACAGCCCCATCACACTGGGGTTAGCCCTTCCTGCCCCTAGCCTCCTGTCATAGTCTCATCCTGCCAGTTGCTAATGATTCCTGAAAGGCTTGCTCTCACCTGTCCCACAGAAATCTCTTTTAAGACTTAAATCATGATTGTACCTTGGCTTTGGAGACAGTCTCCATGTTGCTGGCCAGGTCGTCGATCTCCATCTTCATCTCGCTCTTCTCCTTCTCCAGCTTCTGCTTGACCCTCTGCAGGTTATCAATCTGCTCCCCCAGCTCAGCCACACTGTCCGCGTGCTTCTTGCGAAGAGCGGCCGCCGTGGCCTCGTGCTGCAGGGTGGCCTCCTCCAGGTCCCTGCGCATCTTCTGGAACTCGGCCTCCCGCTTCTTGTTCATCTCAATCTGGGCGGAAGTGGCCCCGCCGGCTTCTTCCAGCCGCTCGCTGATCTCCTCCAGTTCCCGGGAGAGGTCTGAGCGCTGCTTCTCTGCTTTGGCGCGGGAGGCCCGCTCAGCCTCGATCTCCTCCTCCAGCTCCTCGATGCGGGCCTGGAGGTGGGGAGAAGCTCATTGTGAGCTCCTTTAAGCTAATTGGTAATTTTGTCATGATGGATGAGACTGACGGAAACCATGGCCTTACCTGTAACTCCTTGATCTTCTTCTGCAGCTGCATCCCGAGGGCCTGTTCATCTTCAATCTTGCTTTGCAGATTGCTCATTTCAAACTCCTTCCTGTGAGGAGAGCAGCATGTTAGCTCATGCCGTGTCCTCTTGCCAGTCTTCTTTTCTATGTGTAACTGAACATTTTTGTATGGCTGGTGATGAGGAAGTGCTCATTGGGTGTTTTACAAGTCAGAAATGGACCATTTTCATTAAATCAAAAGTCATAGATATTATTTTTTTTTCTGTGTGCGTGAAGCAATATTTTTGAGATCCAGACAATGAGCAGGTTACAATTGTATTGTCTCATACTCACTTTTTGAGTTTCTCATCCAGTTGCTGCTTATCATTTTCTATATCCATTGTGGATTCTTGGGCCAGTTTTAGATCACCCTCCAGTTTCCTCTTGGCTCTCTCTAGGTCCATGCGAAGTTTCTTTTCTTGCTCCAAGGACCCCTCAAGCTGAATGTAAATAATGTTGAGTCAAAGAATTGCTTAGCTTCCTTTCAAAGAAAATTTCCTTGGCAGTCCTAGACTTACGTCATCCACTTGCTGCTCTAGCTTCGTCTTAGCTTTGGTCAGGGTGTTGACTTTGTCCTCTTCTGCCTGCAGGTCGTCCAGCGTCTGCTGGTGGGCCTCCTGGAGGGCCTTTTTCTCCTTGGTCAGCTTGGCGATGGTTTCATCCAGACCTGCCATCTCTTCTGTGAGGTTTTTCACCTAGAAAGGTTAAGAAAGAGATGATCTCTGCTGCAAAGCAGCCTAATTAGATGCCAGAGTCTGTATATGCTGTAGAAGTATATTTCATACCTTATTCTCTGTGGCGTGTTTCTCCTTCTCAACCTTGGCCAGTGTCAGCTCAAGGTCATCTATATCTTTCTTTAGTTCTGAACATTCGTCCTCCAGTTTCCTTTTCTTGGCCGTCAGCTCAGCATTGATCTCTTCCTCATCCTCAGCTCTCTCAGTCACCTCCTTGATCTTAGCCTCCAGCTGGATTTTGGTTTTAATCAGCTGATCACATCTTTCCTCTGCATCAGCCAAGGCATCAGCTTCCTGAGAAGGGATGGTAGACACTTTTAGGTCTTGTTCTGTGGACCTTTTCAGATATTATTAAGAATTGAAACCAAATAAGTAAATTGTACTTTAAAGCTTTAGGTTAATTTTTATTAGTTTTCCATCGTTTAGGAAATATTTGTTGGGTATTTAAGGCACTGGAGTTTTTAAAAAAGGAATTTAAGTTATAATTTCTGGTGAAATTATAATAAAATAAACTTATTAATGATGAGTTTCAGAATACACTGTCCCAAAATATGGTACCTTGGCACAATGAATATCTTAAGCTAAAGGAGTTTGAGAAAAGAGCAGAAACAGGAAGACCACTCTGAACTATTCCTCTTGCCCCTTTCCCTGAAACAAGTCATTAACCTTCTACGTGGAAGGCTCCCTCTGTACTGGGAGGAAAGAAGGCATTCTTATTACAAGAGATGGGGAATTTAGGGCTGAGAAGGCTGTATAAACAAATCTTGTTAAACTAACTCTTATCTTTCTGTTTCTTCATCACTTACTACCCAGTCCAGGCCCCCTTGTCTTGTCAGTTCTTCACGTATTTATTATTTCTTTGTCTCAAAGGTATAAAAGCTTCATGCTCTGATTATTTCTTTGGGTCTTCATTCTCTTATGAAGGCTTACATATATAGATAAAAATTAAATAAAGTTTGTATGTTTTTCTCCTATCAATCTATCTTTGTCAGTTTAGTTTTCAGACCTAGCCAAGGAACCCTAAGAGGATCAATGAAGATTTTTTGCTCCCCTACATGATAGCTCCCCATGTTTGCAGTCAGATTCTTTACCATCTGAGCCACCAGGGAAGCCCAAATCTGATTCTCATAATTTCAGTTAGCTGTCTTTATTTAGTATTGTTTTCCAGAAAGGTTTGGTAAATGAAAAAAAAGAAATGGTTGGAGCATATTATACTGAGAGGAGTTAATTCCCATGTTATCCCTTGATTTTTGAAGGTATGATAAATCTGTCCTCAGTTTGAAAAACCTTGGACTCCATAAACCACAAGGGAAGTCACAGTGCCAACCCAAGTATTTATAATTCACTTTTATATTTTCTAGTTATGTGTCTAAAACGTATGCACTCCCTAGAAGCAATATAGATTCCCTTCTGAACTCAGAGAACTAGAGAGTAACTTTTAATATTTCTGTTGTTGATTTCATTGGTGGCAGCTGAAATTTTCTTGTCATCTAAGTCACAGAAATGGGATAGACAGTAGTGTTCATCAAATATCTCTTCCCAAGCCTCTGGAGATTTCTTAGGACATCAGAACAAGAGCATCAACTCATGCTTTGCCTAACTGACACTATTTATAGAAAGTGCTGCCATTATCTTGGCAATGATCTTATTTTTTCAGGTATTGGAGGATTCCTAAAGAGATAGTTGAGAGGGAAGTTGCCAGGGGGCCATAGATTTAAAAATTCACAATATTGGTTTCCAGTTGGTGCATTTTCATCATAAAGTCTCCACCCTCTTCACTGTCTATATTGTTTTTTCTTCACTGTTCTTATTTGCATTTTTCAATGGGGAGAATCTTAGGGAGCAAAGATCACTTTATTTCCTGCCCATATTCTGCTAGGAAAAGCACCAGGGGCAAAGGAAGATCACTTTTATTATTCTCTTCTCAACAGCACAGAATCCTCCGACAGAGCTGTTCATAATACTGCATGTGAAATTTTATGGAACACTTTGAGGATGGGAATTAGGAAAGACTGGTGATCAGTCCCTCAATAAGGTGCCATCTAGACTCCCCCCTTGTAGCTGCTGAATTGGAATTTTAGCATCAGATAGTAGACAATGGCTTCTGATACTCACAGACTGAACCTGGAGCTGCAGGTCATTTTTCTCTTGTGTCAGAGTCACCATTTTCTCTTCAAGTTCTTTCCTTTTTGCTTCTGACTTAGCCAGCTCTTCTTTGGTCTTCTCGAATTCTTCCTTCATGTTGGCCATCTCCTTCTCTGTCTCTGCACTCTTGAGAAGGGGCTTGATCTTGAAATACAGCTTCATCCAAGGCCAGTGCTTGACGTTCATGAAAGCACGGACATTGTACTGGATGCAGAAGATGGACTCTCTGTGATAGGAGCAGAAATGTTCAAAGTCAGGTATAACAGGAAACAGAATTACAGGGCATAGGCTGATGGAGTTAGAAAGTTTCCCATATAGTACCTCCTCTCCACCATCTTCTGGTACTCCACTCTTGCCAAGAACCCTCTGCACCTGGCCTGGGTTCGGGTAATCAGCTGGGCCAGCTTTTCATCTCGCATCTCCTCTAGGAGCCCCAGAAGACCAGCTTTGAAAAAGACCTGTGTATGGCCAGAGTTGCAGATCAGAAACTTTACACAGACTCCAAAGGGACAGACATAGTGCCAGGTGGGCCTTAGAGACTATTACCTTGGTGTGACCAAATTTATACTGGGTGTGATCAACGTCAATGGACGCAAGGAGCTTCTCAGAAGCCTTCTTGCTGTCGATGAATTGTCCTTCAGGGATCGCACTTGCATTTAATACCTTGTATCTGTTTGAGCCAAACAAATAAGTGATATAGCTGTTGTCACCAACAAGAACTCTTTCTGCCTTACTATAGAAACAGTTGAAAAGTTGGGTAGTCTAACACATAACCAAGTAATCATATCTACCTCTTTATCTATTCTTTGTATATTCAAAGGGTGTCAAACTTTTGGTATATCAATATGGAATTTGTTAAATTTGTTGCTTTTTCCAGTTTTAATAGAAGTTATAAAGGATTGGCTTATTTCATTGAAAAATTAATAAGAAGAACCTTGTAAGATAATTCACAGTGAGAAAGTCTGACCTTTGTTTGAAGTCTGCGTACAGGATTCTGCTGGGGAAGCCCTTCCTGCAGATGCGGATGCCCTCCAGCACACCGTTACACCTTAGCTGGTGCAGGACCAGCTCGTGCTCCATGGCCCCTAAAAAAAAAGATATGTTTTCCATGGAATAATCTCCTGAGAAGTCACGCTGGAGCTTGTCTGGGTATCAGATGTGCCTTACCAGGAGTTTTAGTTTCATTGGGGATGATACAGCGTACAAAGTGGGGGTGAGTGCTCCTCAGGTTGGTCATCAGCTTATTCAGATTCTCCTGTGGACCCATATGCATATCTGGTTTAAAATGCAGCATTTTTATACATTCATATTTATAGACATAATTGTCACCATCCATGACATTTAATTCCAGTGAATAGTATCTAGATTGAATTTGCCAAGGGTTGTCTCTGAAAATAGCTCTGTTTTCCCTATCTTTCTGCATTATAAACTTGCTTTTGAAGTGGTTGTTCATTCCTGTTGAATTTCCTAGTATATGTTTTAAATTTATGGCATATTAACATATGGAAATACTCCACCCATTATGTTTTACCAAGATATGGAGTCTGATTTACAAATTCAGAGTCTTCCTCCAACTCGCCCCTTTCTTTCTTTCCCCAACTTTTCAATTGTATCTGCTTCTCTAGCACAGGTTTATTCTTTATAATTACATAGCTTTGCCCTCCTGCTGGTTTCATAGAAAGGGGTCTTATAATGCCTGCTTCTGGGAATTGGCAGAAAATGGACAGCCATATTACCAAGTGTGAGAGATCATTCACCCTATGGAAATCCTGAGTTTTCAGAATAACTGGAACTTCAGAAATTATAGATAGAATTCTGAAAAGATAAATACATTTTCCTTAAGAGGTGTTTCTTAGCACACCTTTTCTGATTTCTTATTTTCTTCTTTTAGAACAGCCTCCAAGTCCTACCACTATTTTTCTACCCTCACCTTTCAAAATCCACTCATTTTAGGTCTGTGCCAAGATACACCTAAGCCTCTACCTCAGTTAGACGTCCCCAGAAACTCAAGAAAATCTCCTGATTTGCTTTTCCAAGAAGAACCTTTTGTGTGTCGAATGACTATATTTCCCAGCCCCAATATTGGATGTTACCATCCGAGACTGAGTCCGACCTTCTGGCACCTGTGTTTCCTATCTGCTGTCTTCCAAGTGGCCCCAAACCTTCCTGAGAGACTCAGCGCCAATGCCTCTGTTCCTCGGGCTCCTTGCATCACATTCAGTTCGAGAGTACTTGCAGGACTACTTCCCCTTCCCCACACAGTAAATTCAGATTTAATTTCCTGAATCTAATTAGAGAGAGAAAACGGAGTCCATACCCTGAAAAGAGCAGACACGGTCTGGAAAGAGGAACCCTTCTTCTTGCCACCTTTCTTTCCACCGCCCTCTGAGGGGAAGAGAAACCACAGGCACTCAGAGTACAGGCTTTCTCTGTCTCGTTTTATACCTTCAATAAGCATGAATTCTGTTGGTAATTACCTGCTTCAGCAGATGCTGCGCCAGAGAACAGGAAAGCCAGAGTCTTTACTGAAGACTTCTGGTACAGCCCGACCACCGTCTCATTCAGGGGGTCCTTGTTCTTGTCCAGCCAGCCAGTGATGTTGTAGTCCACTGTTNGTTGGTAATTACCTGCTTCAGCAGATGCTGCGCCAGAGAACAGGAAAGCCAGAGTCTTTACTGAAGACTTCTGGTACAGCCCGACCACCGTCTCATTCAGGGGGTCCTTGTTCTTGTCCAGCCAGCCAGTGATGTTGTAGTCCACTGTTCCCGCATAGTGCACCAGGGAGAAGTGGGCCTCAGCCTTGCCCTTGGCAGGTTTGGGTTTCTGGAAGTTGTTGGACTTTCCAAGATGCTGTTCATAAAGCTTGTTCTTGAAGGAGGTGTCTGTGGCCTTGGGGAACATGCACTCCTCTTCCAGGATGGAGAAGATGCCCATAGGCTGAGAGAATGAAAAGAAACATGCCACTTGAATTGTCTGCCTGCAGAAATAATGGGTAGCATTCTGATCCGACTTGAGTAAAGACATTGTATCATTCTTTACAGTTAGTGAAAACTGATTTCTTTGGTCAGAAGCTGTTAAACGGAAAGTATTAATTGGGTGCCTATCAATACCCAGGTGTGTGCTGGGCTCTGGGATATGATGGAGAGTAAGATGAACAAGGAAGGACCTCCGGTGGAGTTTGTGTCTTTGCCCCCAAAGCCTTGGAGCAATGTTTCTGCAAGTGTGACTTGCAAGTGGGTTGTGTCCGAAACACCTGGTAAAAATGCAGATTCCAAGGCTTTACCCCACCCTTTCCCCAAAAAATTTCTAGGAGCAAGCTTAGGGGAATGTGCAGGTTTACTCAGTACTTGTGGGGTCTTTGGCACAACTGAGAGCCCCTGCTTTAAAGCACTAGGAACTCCACCTTCAAATGCCAGCAGGAATGACTCCAAAACTGACCAAGGAATAAGGGAACCATGCTCTCCTCGGAGCTCTTTAATAAGGAAAGATGGTTTAAGAATCAGACCTGTCATCCGACTATGAGGAAGGGTAGACTTCTGGACTCTAGGAAAGACTCAGTCTCCTTTTACCAGATCATCTACCTCAGAGTTGGCCAAAGGACCTCCCCTGATTTTAGTTACCAATAGAAACCTTTTACCAGAGTAAAATTTAGATTTTGTGATTTTCCTCTAAATATGGGTCAGCAGTGTGACCTGTGGTCTGAGAAAGGAAGGCGAACCTTCTCGATGAGCTCGATGCAGGCGGCCAGGTCCATCCCGAAGTCGATGAACTCCCACTCGATGCCTTCCTTCTTGTACTCCTCCTGCTCCAGCACGAACATGTGGTGGTTGAAAAACTGTTGCAGTTTCTCGTTGGTGAAGTTGATGCACAGCTGCTCCAGGCTGTTGAACTAAATAAGTAGGAAAAAGAAATGAGCATTCTTCTTGTGATAACAGCTTCTCTTTGAAAGGACTCTTCTTACATAGTTAGCCTAACTGCTCCCTGCATGAAAACACAACCTGACTCAGAGCGATGTCCCCATACACAGAAGTCAAAGAGGTTCTAAGGCGTGGGTGAACCTTGCAAATACTAGGCTGGGCGAAGGAAGCCAGGTTCAAAGCTCTACGTAGTGTATGATGTCATTTACATGAAATGTCCAGAATAGGCACATCCACACAGGCAGAAAGCAGATTTCCAGGGATGGGGTAAGAGGGAAATGGGAACTGACTGCTTAGTGGGGAGTGGTTGCCCACTGGGTGGATGAAAATGTCCTAAAATCTATTGCACAAGTCTGTAAATATATCAGAATCCATTGAATTCAATACTTAACTGGGTGAACTGCGTGAGATGTGAATTATATCTCAGTAAAAAACTGTTATTGAAAACTCTCAAAAAGGTTGCCGGTTTACACTGTCCTTAGCTCTCATTTGAAAGCATGTGAATTACTCTTCATATTGTTGCTTGGAACAATATTATTCCTCTATTCCCATGTTGGGTTGAGGATTTCTGGAAATGCTTTTGTTCCTAAACCCGGAAAATCTCATCCAGTGTCCATGAGTGCACTCATAGAGAAAGGTGTGGAAATGAGACCTCTGGATCAGACACACCTGAGACACTGCTGCTGGGGAGAAGACTTGGGTAAACTCTGGGAGGTATTCTGTCTCAGGCAGATGAATTTGAGCTTCTTTACCATGCCTTTTCCATCCGCTCTACTGGCCATGGAGGGCGGGTGAGACTCTCTGGATTGTGCTTTGAATTTGTCATTATCTTCCCCATGGCCATCTTTTGTGCCATTATCACCCTCATCACCTCCTTTATCATTTACTAAATGCTAAACTATGTGCTGGAGGACAGTGCTTAGGTCTTTAAATCCAGAAATCTTACAATGGCAAAAGATTTACAGAAATAAGTGTGTTATCTGGAGCTTTCTATACAGGTCCTAGGTGAATTTACCCTGTTTGGGGTCAATACCATTTTCATTGTCTAAGTTCACAGAGGTGCAGTTTGAGCCCAGATCTCTCTCATCCCAAAGCTGATGTCTTTTCATGGACTTTTGATCGCCTTTCATGTGTCAGTTCAGTTTGTAGTGTAGCTATTTTCATGGATCTTTTTAAACATTTACTGTGGCAGAAAGATTTGTAAGTTTTCCTCCTGCTAAGTTTCTGCTAACTCACATCAAAGATCTCAAAGCCAGCGATGTCCAAGACCCCAATGAAGTACTGCCTGGGTTGCTTGGTGTCCAGCTGCTGGTTGATGCGGGTGACCATCCACAGGAACATCTTGTCATAGACGGCTTTTGCAAGAGCACCCACTGCATTATATACCTTCATGGACAAAGTAATGATCAATCCCATTAATAAAGGCATGATGTGAAGGCCTGGGAAGGATGTGATGCACAGAGGCTGTGCACTTACCTGTTCTACAGTCTGGCCTTTGGTGACAAACTCATTGCCGACCTTGACCCTGGGGTAGCAGAGGGCTTTGAGCAGGTCAGCAGAGTTCAGACCCTGGAGGTAGGCAGCCTTGTCAGCAACTGCAGAGACACAATTCAGACATCCAGCATGACCTGCTGTGGCCCCACAACACCTAGGGGCAGAGTAAGGAGGGAATCACTGCTATGTGGGGCTTGATTTGTGTGTCCATCAGATGCTCATGTGTAAAGGAGACATGAGCTTGGAGTCGGTTTACTTGCCTATATTCTCTCATTTAGCCCAGTTGGGGGTTCACTGGTACCTTCAGTGCCATCTGGCTCTGCTTGCTCCTCACGCTGCTTTTGCTTGAATTTCAGGTTCCCATAATGCATTACTGCCCCCGTGAGCTTGTAGATGGACACTCTTTCATCAGAAGTGAAGCCCAGGATTTCAATGGCACTCTGCCAGGAGAGATGAGACGACAGAATTAGGACATAAGACACTAACTTATTTAAGAGACTTTATACTGTGTCCTGAACCACACCTACAGCAGGGTTGTCACTGTCATTCCCATATATAACAACTCTTTTTAAAAACTGCATGTGAAACTTACATCTGTGGCCATCAACTCTTCTTGGTCATCGATGCTAGGGACTGTGATCTCCCCTTGACTCACGAAGGCGTAGTCATATGGGTTGGTGGTGATTAGGAGCATTTCTGGGTACATAGAATTTAGGGTGTATGTTTTGCATTAGAAGGGACTAATAAAGATGTTAGCTTTTAACTTAATACATTTAAGCTCTTGCATACCAATTAGTTCTGGCTTCTTGTTAGACATGATCTGATAAAAAATATGGTAGCTTCTTTCTGCCTTCAGCTGGAAAGTGACTCTAGACTTCTCTAGAAGATCTGCAATGGCAAGCGGACATGTGATTAGAGGGAAAACTGATAAAGTTCTTGGAGTGACTTTGGATCATGGGGTCATGAACTAAAAATTTCATTGGCCCCTTGTGATTTCAGCTGAATGGTTCCATGAGGTACCATGTAATTTTGTCTCTTCCACTGTGGTTACTCTTACCACCTCTTGAAGGAAACTCATGTTCCCTGGCTCAAGGCATATTCACCTCTCATGCAGAGGATCCTTGACATTTTGGGTATAATTGATTCATGATAACATGTTCCTCCTCAGGGTCTCTGCTCACTTTATAACAGAGGGGTTATTACTAAGAGCAAGATTTATCAAGCTCACACTAAGGAAGAAATCTCATACACTAAACCCAACTAATGTACCCCTAAGCTTAGTCTTAGAAAAATTTGAAATGTCTAGTGAGGCTGGAATTCTTCTGACAAGCCCAGCAACTCCTGGCAGAGTCTGCAGCCCCTGACTGAAATGTGTGAAGCACACCACTGGCTCTAGTTAGACCAGCATTTCCCAGGGGCGTGTTTGGCAGTGAGTGGTGTTGCACAGGCTCCAGTCCCAGTCTGAGCTGTAAGATGTTCCTCCAATCCATCACTGTCACTCTGGATCCTGTTTAGGAGGTTGTGTTACTCACATGTTTCAATATCAGCAGAAGCCAGTTTCCCTGTGGTACCGAAGTGGATTCTGATGAATTTACCCTTGCAAGTGAAAAAGATGATGTTATATATAAAACTGGAAGCACACAGTAAAAGAGATTGAAATAATAACACAGACAGCCCTCTCTGGCATCTAAAAGAACACCCTTCTGTGACCAGAAACTTACAAAGCGAGAGGAGTTGTCATTCCTCACGGTCTTGGCGTTGCCAAAGGCCTCCAGCAGGGGGTTGGCACTGATGATCTGATCCTCCAGAGTCCCCTGCCAAGGCAAGAGCAGTGCTCACATCTGGGTTTTGGGAGTTTCTCACCTGACAGCCCACACGCCGACCTGGCAACCTGACCCACCTGCATTTTGCCTGAAGTTGGTTCCTCCTTCTTCTTCTCCCCAGTGACTGCAATTGTTGCAAAGTACTGGATGACACGTTTCGTGTTCACAGTCTTTCCTGCCCCGGATTCTCCGCTGTCAAACAGTTATCAATATGTGAGAATTTAAGCTCTGTGACAAGTGAAACTGCTTCCTTTATCACCCTTGACTATCCAATGTGCCTGTCTTTATATGTCTTTGTCAGAGCCCCTAAGTTTTTCTCTTCAGCCTGTGTTTGACTTGTATTATTTCTCTTGCTTTGCATTGATGAAAAGCTGAGACATTCAATCATTAATCATGCAGCACTTGTTTCTTGAGTGCTTAAAATGTGTCAGACTCTCTTCTCTGTGCTGAGGCCAGGGCTTGAGGAGTCCAAGAAGCAACTATTCAACCATTATGTAGTAAATGAAACGATTAGTAAAAACTCTGAAGCAATGCCTGCATTCTTTTGCTTCCTTAGACTAAAGATACTCCCAAGTTAGGTCTTTGAAGGACTAGACATTCCTCCAGTAAGCCTTGAAAATGAACCACTGGTAATATTCACAAAGTGTCCAGCTTTTAGAAGGTATATACGCTTGCTGTCCAGTACTGGGTTCTGGCCATGTGTGGATATAGTGCTTTACATCTAATCCCTGGAAAGCTCTGGGACTTTCAAGGTTGGTCTAGCAAATGATATAATTTGGGACATTGCTATTTTATATTCGCATGCAATCCGAACCCTATAATAAACAATAACAATATTTAGTTCCTGGCTGATTTGCCATTGGTTTAATACGGGGACATGAACTAGTTTATTCCTTTGATTAGTCATTTTCCCAGTGAAAATAAAATTGGAGTGTCAGAATAATAATACATACGTGATCAAGATAGACTGATTCTCCCGATCTAGAAGAAAAACAGTGGACAATCAGCTTATTTACCAATTACTTACACAGAACTTCCTACAGGGGAACACTGAGGGCATTGAGTGTAAGTGTCAAATTCAGGAGAATTTTTCAGTATATTATTATAAAGGTACATGTGATGTTGTTATATCTCTCAAGCTGGGGAAGAGAAACGTTAAAATGTTGTCACATTTTAAACTCCTTGAACTCCACAGAAAGTGTGTCCTTCTGGTTTAAAGGAAAGAGCAATTCTTTCCAGAGGCACAGTTGTTAGTTGTTATCTCTAGGCTCCAATGGCCTGCCCTTCATGGACGAATGCATGTAACTGAGAAATGCACAGCACACTAAGGATTCAGACTGTATTTCATAGTTCCAAATAGTGTTAATCAGGCCAAGATTGAGATTTAGTTTCCAAATAGATCAATCTCACACAGACACACAAACACACATACACACATCTATCTGTCTCAAAATCCCAGACTGCAACCCTAACTCTGATCAGGCTTCCCAGAGTAGGCCATTGGGTCAAAGACAGATCAGAGAGGATGCCTTAATCAGAATAAAGTCCTTTGGAGAGGGGCCAGTAACAGCTTCCATTTGAATGCTGTAGTGCCCCAATACCATTTCATTCAGAGAGAGGCTGCTATCTCTGAAATGGGTTCTGATAACTTTAAGGACATAACAACACTTCTACAATATTGTAAAGTAAATAATAATAATAATAAATTTTAAAAATCAATAAAAAAAAATAAAGACATAACAACACTTCTTAAACCATCTAATTCAAAATCAGCAAGAAACTTGGGTACTAAAATGATTGAACGTATATTTTTCATTTCTGTTCAGATAATACCATTCAGCTCTAACTTAACCTTTTTTGTTACTTGAATAGATAAAATGAATCATGTATTTCTCAGCAAGGAGACTGTAAACAAATTAAACTTAATTGGGTTGGAGCAGCAGTGTGGTCTGGTAAAGTTGTGGAGGTGGAATCAGGAGAACCGAGGTTTTTTTCCCCACCTGACAGTGTGTGCATATCTGTTCTTTCCTCACTTTCGGTGTGCAGCTAGGGGGCTTGGATTTGGATTTGGTTATTTCTAAGGGTCTTTTTATGTTTTAGCTTCCCCATTTTGTGATTATAGATGGTGAAATAATTTGTATGAAAACAGACAAGCTCGTACCAGTCAGCATGAACTGATAGGCGTTGTCAGAGATGGAGAAGATGTGGGGCGGGGCCTCCTGGCGCTTTTTGCCCCTGTAGGCCGTCACCACCTCTGCATTGTACACCGGCAGCCACTTGTAGGGGTTGACGGTGACACAGA
The DNA here is from genome assembly GCA_006410635.1 of Cephalophus harveyi. Classification (NCBI taxonomy): domain Eukaryota; kingdom Metazoa; phylum Chordata; class Mammalia; order Artiodactyla; family Bovidae; genus Cephalophus; species Cephalophus harveyi. The sequence continues at coordinate 37,877 of SJYT01081834.1, forward strand.
AGAGGCCGGAGTAAGTCTGCACCATAAAAAAAAGGAATATAATTGTTTCATGAGGACATTAATACTGATTTTCAAAATGTTAACAGCCTGCATGCACAGAGTCCATGAGAACAAACTCACATAGATCATCCAGGCTGCATAGCGCTCTTTGAGGTTGTACAGCACAGCGGGCTCGTGCAGGTGGGTCATCATGGCCATGTCCTCGATCTTGTCAAACTTGGGAGGGTTCATGGGGAAGACTTGGTCTTCTTTCACAGTTACTGTCTGTCAAGTCAAACAGGAGGAGCCAGGTCAGTAAAGAAGTGTCGGCTCTCCCAACGGGCAGTGGGGCCCCATCGCATCCCCTCCAGACACTCTACTCACCGCCCCAGCTTCGGTCTTGGCTGTCACCTTCCCCCCTTCCCTGCTCTGCACGGTCGCTTTCACGAAGGACTCCTTCGGGTCCGCCACGAAGACTGAGGTCTTGGCATCAAAAGGCTTATTCTGGGCCTCGATGCGCTCCTTTTCAGACTTTCGGAGGTAAGGAGCAGCCTCCCCAAAAATAGCCATTTCCTGGTCTGAACTCATGGCTGCAGGTTACTGGTGGCAGCCCAATCAAAGACCCTGCCTGGCAGAGGAAGAAAACATATTGCAGAAACTCAGAAACTGGATCATTAGATTCATGTTTAAAAAAAAAAAAAACACCCAACCTTATTCCTTGACGAGTTGAGCACTAGCATCTTGTTGGGTATGACTACCTCCCTGGAGGTGAAATGTCAGCCTCTGTGTTCTGTACCATTGCTGACAGATACTTAATTTGGCTGTTGGTTCTGGCTCATCTTCTATATGATGTTATAATTCCTTTCTCTGTTTCTTTTGCATAAAAGAAAGCCGCTGATCATCAGCTTATACAGACACAATGCTAAGATGATAGCAGGATTTCTCGAGCTCTTTCACCTGTAGTTCTTGTCTTCCAATCAGATTACAGGGACCTTGGAGACTGGGAATATGTTCCTTTTACAGCATCCTTCACACCTCTTAGAACACATGCTGGGTGTGGGTAAGGACCAGAGTTGGCTTTATAAATTAAAAGATCAATACAACTATGTTGCTAAAGTTAAATGAACTATTTCGTGCATGGTGAAAACTTTTTCATTATAGATTTGGAATTTACAAGGACCACCTAATAATAAAGGAAAGCATAAATGTGAGGAGCTTTGTTTTGCATTGTTCAGTTAAAAATATCCTGTTTTTACACCCACTACTCTTGTTCCTGTGCCATAATTTTGAGAAATCAGCCTCTTTACCTGTCTTTAGTATTTCTCAAAGACATTAGTTATTACTTAAGTTTCCTTGCTTTATTACTAGTATTCTCATAAAAATTTCAGGAAACCTTCTTTTCAAAATCTGTCTCTTGTCATTTTAACATTCATTAATCCTGTCAATAAGGATCATATATAACCTATTTTATAATTTTTAAAAAGATATTTTATTGAGAAAAACTCAAAGCACTTGAGTAGTCTTCTCAATATTTTTCTATTCAAACCACAGTGGTTTGGATAGCACAATTAAAATTCTTCGTCTAGACTTTGCTGGCAGTGCGGTGGTTGGGACGTCGCCTTCCAGTGCAGGGGATGCAGGTTTGATCCCTGGTCAGGGAACTAAGATGCCATTAGGAATGCCTCGGGACCAAAAACCCAAAGCATGAAACTGAAGCAATATTGTAACAAATTCAGTAAGACTTTAAAAATGGTCCACAGCAAAACATATTTTTAAAAAATCCTCTGTCCTACTAAAAATGCTCACAATCATTTTTCATATCATATATTTTTTTAAATGTTCATTTTACAGAGTGTGAAACAGCATGCAGATTTCAACCACTTTTCCAAGTCAAAGATTCACTTCATTTTATTAATCCAGTAACACTGCATCTCAAGGGTTTTTTATATTATATACAGTGGTAAGAGCTGCAGTATAGGATAGGACATTTACATTTTCTCTGTAAATGAGCAATAATAGTGTGAAATGCTGTGTTGCATATTGTAATTGAATTATTTAAAAGATAATCTGCAATGCTGGAAATAGAAAAAACAATGTATCTAAAAACTCCTGAAGCATTGTATTTATTGCAAAAGATACTGATTAATGAGAACCAGTTTCTAAAGTCTCCCTCTGAGTTTTTTAGGGAAGCATGAATAGCCATGAAATCGAAATGCTTTTATTTTGTAGCCCTTTCCCTAAACCACTCTCCAAACCACTGCAGAAGGTTTCCTACACCTTGCAAGGAATGAAAAAAACAAGCCAGTGCCTTACCTTGGAGATGTAACCTTGAAGTGGGTCAGAACTGTAAGAAAAAGAGCAAATGTCCTCTGATTAAATGTGAACAGTTCCCAATAGTAGTAGCAAGAATGATTCTGAATTGAGAAGCAGGAAATGACTGGGAACACCAAAACATCTAATTAAAATTGCTGCGGAGTAAGTTGGTGCTTCGCTGGAAGGGCTCCCAGGGGCAGCAGGAGCCAGGATGTGTGGCATGCGTGCGGGCAGCCAGGCATCCCTGCTGGCCCTTCAGACAGAGCCCTGTCCTCACACACACTTACCTTGAAGCTTTATGAGGAAAGACAAGTCATACTCATCCCCAGGGTGCTTTTATAGGGTCAAATATGGAAAACACGTCGCCTCCTCCTCTTTCTTAAATCATATTTGGCAAAACGTGTTTTTGGCAATGAAGGTCTCCAAGCATAATTCCCTTCATATTAAAGATGTTTGGATATAATTAGAAATATTTCTTCTCACATTGGGTTAAGTGTATAAATCAATCTCCTATAAATAAGTTGAGTTGTTGGCAACCTGAAAGTGACTGCCTTTGGAATAATGTAAGGTGTTGTTTCAGAGATAGCTATGAGCTGGATTCTCTGGACTGCCACTCTTGTATTTCACTGAATCGCCTGTGTGAGTCTTTTCAACGGCCTGCACAATTGCAGATATTATCCTAGGGAGGAAAGTTTCTGCTCTTTACCAGAGCATCAGAAAAAGATAGTTTCTCCCAAGAAGCCATGTTTTTTTCTCCCAACTTATTGTACTTTTTCAAGGATGCTTGGAAATTTAATTTTAAAACTTTCTTCATGAAAAGCAGCCAAAGATACAGAGTTTCTTTTGTTTTCTTCGGTTAGTCACTTCTGATTCATTGTCAAATCATTTTTGCCAAGCTGGCAAAATAATGTCCCTTCACTTTTATTTTTTAAATGCAAGTTGCTTGTGACATCTGTTTTCCTCTGTGAAAGTCACCAGAGAAAACACTAGAAAACAGGGCATTTCTCTGTCTAAATATGTAACATCTGCGACTTCTCTATCAGTTATCCATGGTATATATTTCACATTTTGCTTACAAACAATACTGGTTCATTATTTTCTATTTTGATTTTTAATTTTAAAAATTTGGCTTATCATCTCCGTGGTCTTGCATCTCTTATGTCAGCATTGTTTACCTGGGACTGAGACAAAATTTGCTTAATATACCCTGCTTGGCAACCACTCCTGTATTATTGTACTGATATTTTGGTTGATTCAGTGCAAAGAGGCTGCCTTATGAAAGCAGATATCTGGAGATATTGTTTGTAACAGTCAATGGACTATCTAACCCCTATTCCTTAGTTCACTAATAATGTAACTGAGATTCCAAGAACAGAAGAGAGTTCACAAATGACACAGCAGTGTAGACACTGGGCACCTGGTTTGCAGTCCAGCGTGCTTGCTGATAACTGAGTAGGTTAACGCCTTCAGAAAGGGTCTTTGGAGATGTGAGTCTGAGAGGGGCTTCCCTAGCCTACCCTTCACCTGCTTTGTAACCACAGGTGCATCATTTTGCTTTTTTACACACTTTATCAGGAAATGTTGAGTGTTCTCAGAAAGAGAGAACATTTTAATAATGCTCTCAATAGAGTTCTGTGGGAATTTTAAGACAGCCTTTGGACTACTCTGGATAGAGTTTCCAATAAGTAGAAAATAGACGTTGTTTTGGTCATTACTGCCAAGTTCTGAGGCACGCAAGTATTTACAGGTGGTGTGGGAACACAGTGAAAGGGGCCAGGGCAGTGAGAAGTGATTCCATACCCTTCCTGAGCCAGTGAGACAGTGTGAATCCAAATTACCTGTGCAACTACTTCCGCAGATATGATTAAGTCAAGGGGCCATTTAGACTGATGTGCTTTTTATTCAGATGGGAAACCATCATTTATGCATCACAATTAAATCCAGCTTAAAAAAAAATCTTGATTCTCTTGGAAAACTCCTCTAAATAATTCAGGTTGCTACTATAACTAGCTTTTGCACCAAATTCTCATTATTCTGTGGGTTTAATATACATTTGAATAATTTATTTGGGATCATATTTTATTGATACTTGTAATCATTTATTTTGACTCTTCACATAATTATAGGAGGCCATAAAGTCTGGAAACAGGCTAATAAACAGCCTATTGATATTACATAATATAAAGAATAATATTTTGTCTCCAGACTTTATGGCTTTCATAGAGAGAAAAGTCACATCTCACTGTTTCATGTGGTTACCTATTATCTAGCACATGTACTATGAATATATTGTGTACTGGTATTAATGATGAAAATCTTTCTGTGCTAATAATACCCATACTTGGAATTCATATTAGCTATGAATTCAAGGAGAATTAGCAAGGAAAATTCATGGTATACTTCAGGAGGCACCCGTGTGTGAGAATATAACTAGGGCCATTCCTTGCATAGACCTAGAAAATAGATTCATGTTAGGGGAAGTAGGAGCTTTCTGAGTTCCTACTAGACCCCAGTATCAAGGAAAGATTAGGAAGAAATAAAAGTAATTTCCATATTTCTGTTCATCAGAACAGGCTTCCCTGATTAGTGACAACCTTATGGTCTTAAAGTATGACTATTCCCCTAAGTTGCTTCAGTCATGTCTGACTCTTTGCGACCCCATGGACTGTAGCTTGCCAGGCTCCTCTGTCCGTGGGATTCTCCAGGCATGAACACTGGAGTGGTTTGCCATTTCCTTCTCCAGTGGATCTTCCCAACTCAGGGATCAAACCCGCATCTCCTGCATTGCAGGCAGATTCTTTACTGCTGAGCCACCAGAGAAGCCCAAAGTATGACTATAGACCTAAAATAAAAGCAAGTGCGTAATTACTTCTTCGTGGCAGATCACATGGGATTGTTTATAGCCTATAATTATTTCAGTTTTGACTTTGCTTCAGGAGAGAAAGAAAAGACCAGTCTAAGGGTATTGCTCATACAGTGCCCTATGCTCTTTATTTCCTTCGCAGTAGGGTAGGATAGATGATAATTACAGAGAAATGACCAAAGACTTCACATTTTGTGCCTCTCTCCAGTCATTCCATAGCATCAGGACATGATCACTCTTCACTGATGATTTTTGTGTGAACCTCCCGGCTCTTCACCCGCAGCTTGTTGACCTGGGACTCAGCAATGTCAGCCCTCTCCTCGGCTTCCTCCAGCTCGTGCTGGAGCTTGCGGAATTTAGATAGATTTGTATTGGACTGTTCCTCCTGAGAATAAAAATGGAATTGTAAGGAACGCATACTGAGCATCTTCGTAGACTCTGTAGGCCTAAGGAAAGAAAGGACTTGGCATCTACAAAGTTAGAATACTCAACAGGAGACATTATTATCCTACCATCTCCTGGACTTTGCTTATCATTGAAATTAAGATTTATCTGGGGCTTTATGTTTCATAAAGAATTGCAGCTCTACTTTTGCAACCAAAACAGGGTAACAAATATGTACCACAAGTAAGCAAAACCTGCTAACAAATATGTACCACAAGTAAAGTAAGAAATAATATAAAAGCAGGAAAGAAGGCAAGGATAAAATCATGCTTGTTAATGCTTGCCAGAAGATGATGACTGTTTGCTTGAGTTAGATATTCTTCATCACTAAGGATGTATATCTTAATAGCTTCTTTAAGTGGAAATAAATGTTGGATTTTATTATATATTATTTTGGCACATTTCAAAACAATCACTTTTTCCCTCCTACTTTGTATGTAATGATTCTGTTGACAGACTCCTTAATATTAAGTAATCCTTACTTTGTAGGAATTAAATATATTTAATCACTGATGGACAATTTCCTTAATAAAGTATGGGTTTCAGTGACTTAGTAATTTATCTTCACTACAACTATACTCATGAATAAAACTGCCTTTAGTATCTTTCCCCACCCCTGTTCTCTTTTGGACAGGTTTTGGTATGAGGGTTATGCAAGCTTCTTAAAATGATTTGGAAAGCTTTTCATCTTTTCCCATGCTCTGAAGTGGCTTACATAGCTCAGGGATTATCTGTTCCTTCAAAATTTGAAAGACCTATCTGGAATGAGTTCATTTTCAGAAGTAATTCTGAAATAACTTATTCATCCAAGTTAATGATTTATATTCTCTTATTTAAGATTTCAACCACCTTGATAGATACATATTTTGCATTTAAAAAAATCATCTTCTTCCTGATATGGTTTGTCCCCTTTCTCATTTGTAATGTTGTGAGTTTTTACTTTTACTCACCTTTTCTTTGATTATATAAGTATATTTATTTTTTATTAATTCCCAAGATATTACTGAGATTAGCTATGGGCCAGTTTCTTCAGATGTGTATAAGAGACAGGTTTATAAAAGTCTCATCTTCCTTGAAATTTTATTTACAGTTAAAAATTATTCAGTATTGTGTTTTTATTTCAAGTTAATCCAAAAATTTTTTAGGAAAGTCAGTTTTTTAACACTTAAATGCTTGGAAATTTTTGTCTATATTTTCTTATCACTTTACAACTTTATCACACTAGGGCTAGAGAATGTAGCCTGTATTATTTCTGCTTTGAGATTTTTTGAGGTTTCTTTGTGGATAGAGGTTAACTTTAAAAATTAAAAAAAAAATAATACAACTATTTTTAAGAAGTAGTCTTCTATAATGCAGACAGCTTATTTACTACAAGTAAATAGTAAATCTAATTATTTATGAGTTTTTCTTGACAGAGGACTTTCTTCCCTTTGTCTTAAGAATACTTACAGCCTCCTCAGCTTGTCTCTTGTAAGATTTCACTTTCGCCTGAAGTTTGTCTACCAAGTCCTGAAGTCTGAGAATATTTTTCCGATCTTCTTCCGTCTGAAAGATGATAAAAACCACAGGGTCTTAGTTCAAAAGCACACTGCTGTTGTATCATTACGTGGGAGCATTTCCCATATATGGAAGCAGTGCTTAGCTGATAGAAACTGTCGCTGCACCTGGTAAGTGAGTTCCTTCACTCTCCTCTCATGTTTGCGCAGGCCCTTGACAGCTTCCACATTGCGCTTCTGCTCACTCTCTACCTCTCCTTCCAGCTCACGCACCTGCAAAGGAGTAGGCGCTTAAGAACTTTGATCCACTAAGGCAATGGGAATAAATGGAAATAGATAGATACTGGGAACCCCACCCTGGCCTCCAGTTTCTGGATCTGCTTCTTCCCGCCCTTCAGGGCCAGCTGCTCAGCCTCGTCCAGGCGGTGCTGCAGGTCCTTCACCGTCTGCTCCATGTTCTTCTTCATCCGCTCCAGGTGGGCGCTGGTGTCCTGCTCCTTCTTCAGCTCCTCAGCCATCATGGCTGCCTAATTAGCAGTGAAACAAAACTAGTTGAGAAAGGTGAGACAGCCCAAGACTCTAGCTTGACGACCCAGGGTGGCCCTCTGCTCACATCAGTGATGGCCTTCTTGGCTTTCTCTTCTGCGTTGCGAGCTTCCTGGAGAATGTCCTCCATCTCTCCCTGGATTTGCGTGATGTCTGTCTCTAGCTTCTTCTTGGTGTTTATTAGGCTGGTGTTCTGTTTGAAAGTAAGTTATATGCTCTTTTAATCATGTTACCAAAGTACTTAGTGGTAGCCACTGTTTGAAAAAAATTTCAGATAAAAATTTGGAAGTCAAATGCCCTTGAATATTATTCTGTTATGTAGTACAATTAAGTAAAATAGAAATGTTATAGAATATTTAGCATCTTCGTACATTTCTTATAATTAGACCAAATATCTCTATAATTTTATAACTGCCATTTACCAGTGAAGCCACTCACAAGGGTAAAATTATAACATGTTCAAGTATTTCTTTTACCACAATAAAAATGTCAATATTGATAGCAGGGTCAGTAAAGATACTAACACAAAAGAATATGGCAAATCTTAGAATATTTTAAGAAGTTAATCACTAATAATACATGCAAGATGAAATAGTGAAAGATTTCTCAATAATGCAGTGAAAATTTGGTAGAAGTATAAAACCTGACTGTTACATAAAAAAATTCAAGTTTATCTTTTCTGGGACATAGGCATTTACTGAAGGTGAATTCTTTGTGCTGAATCTCACCTGGGTGTGCAGGAGCTGGACGCGCTCACTGGCATCCAGGAGCTCCTGCTCTGCGATCTTCCTGCTCCTCTCTGTCTGCTCCAGGGTGGCCCTCAGCTCCTCGATCTCAGCCTGCAGCAGGTTGGCTCTGCGCTCCACCATGGCCAGCTGCTCCTTCAGGTCCTCCTGGCCCCGCAGAGCATCATCCAGGTGGATCTGGGTATCCTGTGGAATGAACGATCATTGAGACACCTTGTTCTCAGGGCTGCAGTCACCCACCTGCACTGGGACCATCTCCTGAACCCATTTACCTTGAGGATGGCTTGGGTGTTCCTGTAGTTCTTCAGGGCCTCAGCAGCCATGCGGTTGGCGTGGTTCAGCTGGATCTCCATTTCATTGAGGTCTCCTTCCATCTTCTTCTTGAGCCTGATGGCGTCATTCCTGCTCCTGATCTCAGCATCCAGCATGCTCTGCATGGACTCCACGACTCTAATGTGGTTCCTCTTCAGCTGGTCAATTTCCTCATCCTTTTCAGCAATTTTCCTGTCAATTTCAGACTTGACCTGGTTCAGCTCCAGCTGGATACGCAGGATCTTTCCCTCTTCATGTTCAAGAGATGCCTTAACAACAGCAAGGGATGACGTTAGCAGGGAATGGACACATTTGGCAGCTTTTCTGCACACCTTTCCGTCCGCTAATTTTGTGCCATTTATTCTTCTGTTCAGTGTATGTGGCTAGTCCTAATTCTTTTCTGAATTTGTTTACAATGTACATTTTTTACTCATACCTCTGCTTCCTCTAAAGCAGCCTGAATTTCAGACTTTTCTTGTTCCACTTGCTTCTTTATTTTCTCCAGTTCATGTATACGTTTCCCTCCTTCTGCGATCTGCTCCGTGAGGTCAGAGATCTCCTCTGTTTGGGTGAAAGATGGGAAGAGACTTGATCAGACAGAAAACACAAGAGAAAGGTACCTCCAAGGCATGAAAACTGTTCAAAGTGAAAGGGACTCACGCTGCAAGTTTTTGTTCTCTCGTTTCAAAGTTTCTAGCTGATCCAAGGACTCCTCATAGGCATTCTTCATCTTGAACAGCTCGGTGCCCAGAGAGCGGGCCTCCTTTTGAGCTGCCTCGAGCTCGGCGTGGGTTTCCTCATACTTCTGTTTCCATTCTGCCAGGATCTGAAACATGCACCAAAAGAGGTTACCTGGCTGGAAAGGATAGAGGACAGCGGTGGAGGCCAGAGGCTGCTGCAGAAGTTACCTTGTCGAAGTTCCTTTGCTTTTTGTCCAGGGCTGCGCAGGCAGCGTTTGTCCTCTCCACATCCAGCATGAGGTCCTCAACTTCATTCTGGAGCCTCTGCTTGGTCTTCTCAAGGGAAGCGCATTTGGCGTTCACAGCTTCGACATGTTCCTCAGCAGCCTGCAGACGCTGGGCCAGTTTCTTCCTTGAAGATTATGCATGGTTGTAGAGAGAAGGAAACCAAACCGAGAATTATGAACTGTTACCATGCTGAAAAGTGTGGGGAACTTCATATTAAAAATCTCCTTCATTCAAAAAAATATTGATGAGCTCCTTTTATGAACCAGATGCTGAGTACACAGCAGTGAATAGGACAGAAAAGGTCCCTGCCTCATGAAGATTCCAAACAAGTGAGAGAGAGAAACAATAAGCAAGTCAGAAAATGCATAAAACTTATTGCAGATGTAGAGTGCAGTGAAGGAAGATAAAACGGAGTAAGCGGTGGGCAGCTATTCTTAGATATTCAGGGAAGTCCTTTCCGAGGAGATAATGTTTGAGTCAAGATCTAAAAGAAGTCAGAGAGAGCCAGAGGGAGATCTGGCGAGGGACGATTGTTCCAGACACAAGAGGGGCTAACAAATTCCTGAAGCATCAATGAGCTTGGTGTGCTTGACAGCCAGCAATAAGGCTGATTATCTGTGTGAGTGCTTGTTATTCCTTGTTTTTTAACTAGATTTTGGGCTCAGAGGTCAGTGATGGTGTTTGCTTTATTCATGTCCTGTTCTCAGGGGCTGATAATGCCTGGCAGTAGGAGCTAATTAATGAATATTTGTGAGTTAATTCACTGAGTCTTCAAAGGTTCTGTTTCTGTGATTCGATGTTCAACATCCTCTGCACATTCTCTCATATCTGAGCACATACTTGGCCTCCTCCAGCTCCTCCGTGCGCTGGATGGCATCTGTCTCATACTTGGTCCTCCACTGGGCCACCTCGCTGTTGGCCTTGGACAGTGCCCTCTGCAGCTCGGCCTTGGATTCCTGCTCCTCCTCGTACTGTTCCCGCAGTAGGTCACAGTCGTGGCGGGCGGACTGCAGGGCATGGGCCAGGGCATTCTTGGCCTGCGGAGACAGTTATATGTTTATTTTACTGAATACTTAGTGTTTAATTCTTAAGTTTCAAAACCCTGTAAAAGTTGGTATAATGGACTCCAATTAGGGTCAGATGAGTCTTATCCAGTTACCTTTATCTCCTCTTCAAGTTGCCTCTTTAATTCCTCAATCTGTTGAGTAAATGCTTGTTTGCCCCTTGATAACTGAGACACCAGAGCTTCTTTCTCATCTAGCTGACGTGAAAATTCACCTGATAGGCAAATGATACAGCACCACTTGTTAAAGTGAAGAAAAGGTTTTGCAAGCCCATATGAGAAATAAGTTGAAAATCTCAACACCCCCTTTTCAGTTGGGTGCTCGGTGGTTGAATTCTCTATTGACATCATCATGCTTGATGTCAAATTTCTGATTTTTATGGTGAAAATAACCTAAATGAATAAATACAGCTTAACTTCTCTTTGTCCTCTCCATAACTGGTTCTTTTAGGGTTACATTATTGTGCAAAACCTGTTAATAACTGTCAAAGAGGGAGTTAAACTTTTTAATTCCACATTGGCCCTGTTTCATAAGACTTTTGAGAGACTGGGTTATCCATTGCCCTATGCAGGAATTTGGTTCATTCTGGTTTAGCTAAAAAGAAGCACGATCTAAAACAGAAGCCCTGGACCCATGATGGAAAGACCCTTGACCCCAAGCATCCTCTCCATGCGGCCAAATCCTCAAGGCCTTTGTGGGGCAGAGCTTGGCCCAGTCCTATGGAAGTCTTCACCTCAGCATCGTCCCTAAGTAACCTTGCACGTGGGGGAGAGTCTGAGCTGTCTGGTGAATCACATGTCCTCAGTTGCTTTTATTAGGCTCTCACATATCAGTTGTTTTAGACCACATCATCTCCACTTTTAGGCCTCAGGAAGGAGGAGAGAGTTACCAGATTCAGTCTGCAAGCGTCCCCTCTGGGTCGTCAGGTCATTGATCAGCCGCTGCTGCTCCTCCTCCTTGGATTTCAGCTCACTCACTTGGTCCTCCAGAGTTCGGCACATCTTCTCTAGGTTTCCCTGTGAGAGGAAAAGTGGAAGAAGCAAGTGCAGACGTTTAAATAACATTTCCCTATAGCTACCATTTCTTCTAAAATAGAAAAAGATTTATTTTGACATATAAAATAAATTCTCTTGTATGTAATATATAGGAATTTTTTCTGTATCTTTTATAATATGATTGCTGTCCTAAGGTGAAGACACACATTGGGAGTTTTAAAAGGCTAATTGTGAAGCTTCGTTTATTGTTCCAGGCATTCCTTGTATTATCGCTCTTCACAGATATTTTTTTAAAACAAATTTAGTGTTTGGGCAACCCTGTATCCAGTAAGTCTATCAGCACTATTTTTCCAATAGCATTTGCCCACTTCATGTCTCTGTGTCACGTTTTGGTAATTCTCACAATATTCAAGCTTTTCTTCATTATTTGTTTCAGTGATCTGTGATCTTTGATGTTGGCACTGTGACTCATTAATGGTTCAGATGATGGTTAGCATTTTTTTTTTAAGCAAGAAAGCATTTTTAAATGAAGGGATGCATGTTTTTTAGCCATAATGCTGTTGCACACTTAATAGACTACAGTATAGTGTAAACATCATTTCTATATACACTGGGAAACCAGGGAATTTGAGTGACTTGCTTTATTTAGATATTTGCTTCATTGTGGTGGTCTGGAACCAAACCTACAATATCTCTGAGGTCTGCCTGTGATAAAAAATTAAAGATCATGTACTAAAGATTTTGTGAAAAATGTAGTGACATATTTTCAAAAAGCATTTATAAATACTTCACTGCCTACTTATGTACAGTGAAATTGCATGTTGGATAGTTGAGAATTTTGGAGACCTGTGTTCCCCAGTTGGAGTGCTAGAGAACACAGACAGCCTGGTTCACTGCAGATGTTGTCGTATGTTAATAGAGTGGTGGGGTTAATATGCTCAGCTTCTTTGAATTTTAGTTTCTTCTTATGATTGAGTGGAAATAATTTAAGTACTGGTATCTTTCTTGTTTACCTCCTGGATTACTGCAAAGAACAAATCACCTATGTGTAAAGGCCCTATGCAGACTGTGACATGCACATAATGGGTCATTGCTGTTAATAACAGTTTCTCAGACTCTGCAGTACCTTGGCTTTAGAGATCGTTTCCACATTGCTAGCAAGGTCATCTATCTCCATCTTCATCTCGCTCTTCTCCTTCTCCAGCTTCTGCTTGACCCTCTGCAGGTTGTCAATCTGCTCCCCCAGCTCAGCCACACTGTCCGCGTGCTTCTTGCGAAGAGCGGCCGCCGTGGCCTCGTGCTGCAGGGTGGCCTCCTCCAGGTCCCTGCGCATCTTCTGGAACTCGGCCTCCCGCTTCTTGTTCATCTCAATCTGGGCGGAAGTGGCCCCGCCGGCTTCTTCCAGCCGCTCGCTGATCTCCTCCAGTTCCCGGGAGAGGTCTGAGCGCTGCTTCTCTGCTTTGGCGCGGGAGGCCCGCTCAGCCTCGATCTCCTCCTCCAGCTCCTCGATGCGGGCCTGGAGGTGGGGAGAAGCTCAATGTGAGCTCCTTTAAGCTAATTGGTAATTTTGTCATGATGGTTGAGACTGACGGAAACCATGGCCTTACCTGTAACTCCTTGATCTTCTTCTGCAGCTGCATCCCGAGGGCCTGTTCATCTTCAATCTTGCTTTGCAGATTGCTCATTTCAAACTCCTTCCTGTGAGGAGAGCAGCATGTTAGCTCATGCCGTGTCCTCTTGCCAGTCTTCTTTTCTATGTGTAACTGAACATTTTTGTATGGCTGGTGATGAGGAAGTGCTCATTGGGTGTTTTACAAGTCAGAAGTGTACCATTTTCATTAAGTACAAAAGTCAAAGATGTCATTATTTGTATTTGTTTTTTCTGTGTGCCGTGAAGTAATATTTTCGAGATCCAGATAGTGAGCAGCTTACGAATGTATTCTCTGATACTCACTTTTTAAGTTTCTCATCCAGTTGCTGCTTATCATTTTCTATATCCATTGTGGATTCTTGGGCCAATTTTAGGTCACCTTCCAGTTTCCTCTTGGCTCTCTCTAAGTCCATGCGCAGTTTCTTCTCTTGTTCCAGAGATCCTTCAAGCTAAGTTTATAATGCATTTTATTTGTTTCAGTTCAATCTCCATCTTCATCTCGCTCTTCTCCTTCTCCAGCTTCTGCTTGACCCTCTGCAGGTTGTCAATCTGCTCCCCCAGCTCAGCCACACTGTCCGCGTGCTTCTTGCGAAGAGCGGCCGCCGTGGCCTCGTGCTGCAGGGTGGCCTCCTCCAGGTCCCTGCGCATCTTCTGGAACTCGGCCTCCCGCTTCTTGTTCATCTCAATCTGGGCGGAAGTGGCCCCGCCGGCTTCTTCCAGCCGCTCGCTGATCTCCTCCAGTTCCCGGGAGAGGTCTGAGCGCTGCTTCTCTGCTTTGGCGCGGGAGGCCCGCTCAGCCTCGATCTCCTCCTCCAGCTCCTCGATGCGGGCCTAGAGGTAGGGAGAAGCTTAATGTTAGCTTCTTTATGCTCATAACTATGGCTCTTTGAGCCAGACTGATAGAAATATTAACTTACTTGCAACTCTTTAATCTTCTTCTGCAGTTGAATGCCAAGTGCTTGTTCATCTTCAATCTTGCTTTGCAAATTGCTGATTTCAAACTCTTTCCTTTTTGAAAAGTAGTAATGGATAACAGTTGAGTCCATAGTCAATATTGGAAGCAAGTCCATAAACAGTTCTTTCATACTTACTTTTTGAGCTTTTCATCAAGTTGTTGTTTTTCATTTTCAATGTCCATTATGGACTCTTGGGCCAATTTGAGATCACCCTCCAGTTTCCTCTTGGCTCTCTCTAGGTCCATGCGAAGTTTCTTTTCTTGCTCCAAGGACCCCTCAAGCTAAATACAAATAATGCTGAGTCAAAAGAATTGCTTAGCTTCCTTTCAAAGAAAATTTCCTTGACAGTCCTAGACTTACATCATCCACTTGCTGCTCTAGCTTGGTCTTAGCTTTGGTCAGGGTGTTGACTTTGTCCTCTTCTGCCTGCAGGTCATCCAGCGTCTGCTGGTGGGCCTCCTGGAGGGCCTTCTTCTCCTTGGTCAGCTTGGCGATGGTTTCATCCAGACCTGCCATCTCTTCTGTGAGGTTTTTCACCTTAGGAAGTGAAAACACTTTGCATTATATGTTACATTTTGGTGGCTTCTGTTTTTTGCTTGTATTGCTTAGTAATGATAAAAACGTAAACTTTCCTTGTATGTTTCATACCTTATTTTCTGTGGCGTGTTTCTCCTTCTCAACCTTGGCCAGTGTCAGCTCAAGGTCGTCTATGTCTTTCTTCAGTTCCGAACATTCATCCTCCAGTTTCCTCTTCTTGGCTGTCAGCTCAGCATTGATCTCTTCCTCATCCTCGGCTCTCTCAGTCACCTCCTTGATCTTAGCCTCCAGCTGGATTTTGGTTTTGATCAGCTGGTCACATCTTTCCTCTGCATCAGCCAAGCCTTCAGCTTCCTTGAGTTGAAAGCAAAATCAAAATTGGGAAGTAAGAATGAAGTATTATACAATGATAACAGTATAAATCTCCCCCATTAATTCTTTGGATTAAACTTTTATGAAGCACCTGCCATGTGTGATTGCCAGATACTCCACATTTTGGGAAAAACAAAATGTATCAGGCATTGTTCTATTCATTTAGAAGAATATATTCTACAGTAGGTTAGAAAGCTTAACCCCAACAAGCTATCATTAATTCAGAAAGCCATTAGTGACATAAAAGATCAGAGAAGTTGTTTCAGATATGATTTAATGAATGAAGTGGCATTTGAGTTGGGCTTTGAGAGATGGGTAGGACTTGGTTTTGTAGAAATGAACTTATTGGGGGAAGGATCAGGAGAAGGGAAAGCATTCTAGCAGAAGTTTCCAGATGTAGCCACTACTAGCAAATTATTTCCCTTTGTAGTCTTGGAGGATGATCCTGGTTATGATGCTTTAAATTCTAATTGAGGCATTAAGTAATCAAATTCCTAGCAACCTATGTTTCTACTTAAGAGGGTTTGGGGTGGATGGAAACAAGAGAGAAATTGAGAGATACATTCATCAGTGAGCCTCCATATCAGTCTTTGGATACATAAAAGAATAAAATGTGCCACACATAGGTAGTGAGCATGGTAAGGTAGGACAGTATCTAAGTGATTCTCTAGGGACAAGAGAAGAGAATTCAGGATAGCTTTGAAGGAAATGGGGACAGAAAAACAGCTCTTTTCCCTTCTGTAATCTAAAGGAAGGAGTTATTACATCACCCCAACTTGACAGAAGAGACCAATCTTAATCAGCAGGAAAAAATATATGATTTTGTGATGAGTAAATTATACCAAACCAATTCAGTTCACTTCAAATGAAAGACAGTCTCATAAATTACATTTCAGAGTTGATGAAAGCAGTTGTAAAATGATTGGTTCAGGCATAGCAATGAGCAGGCTGGATGGAGGGAGAGAATTGGGGGGAGATAAAGCAAGTTAGGCGCTGATGCAGCACCCCGAACGTTATATGATGCGGCACTGACTGTGGAGATGGATTGGAAAGAGCAAGTCTCAGTTTTAGAGATCAATAGCAAACAATAATTCAGTAAAAACTGATGTAGAACACTGTCCTTTGTCAGCTGTACACACTGTGATTTAAGATTCATAAACATCCAGAAGTTCAAGGAAGTTTCAGAGAAAACAAATCACTTTCTCCATGCTGTTTTCTCCATGCTGTTCTCCCTTTTGTATTTGGGCTAGTTTCATGGTAAAATCCCTTTCAAAGACTATCTTCAAAGGAAAAAGAAGTCAATACAGAATAGAAGACAGTGGCCAGTTCTAGCTCATTGCCTTGGTTCTGGTTGGGGGCATTTCCTGGGTTGATGAAGGAATATGGACTTTATTAACACCATCAGAGCACTTTAACCTTCTCCCGCCAGTGCATGTCTCTCACGCTGACCACCCAGCTCACTGCCACTAGTGACTAGAGTCGTATGCTTGCATCCTGATTAGCAGCAGTACATAGGATGATACCAGTACTTACAGCCTGAACTTGGAGCTGCAGGTCATTTTTTTCTTTCAATAATGACACCATCTTTTCTTCCAGTTCCTTCCTTTTTGCCTCTGACTTGGCCAGTTCATCCTTGGTTTTCTGGAACTCTTCCTTCATGGTGGCCATCTCCTTCTCCGTCTCTGCACTCTTCAGCAGGGGCTTGATCTTGAAGAACAGTTTCATCCAGGGCCAGTGCTTGACATTCATGAAGGCTCGGATGTTGTACTGGATGCAGAAGATGGACTCCCTGAAATTTACCAATGCAAATTAGATGCTGTGTGGATGATGGAATGAGATGAAATCTTGGCAGTGAGAGTTGGAGGTTCTACCCTCCACCATGTTCCTCACCACGTTCAAAAACACAAACGAAAGAAATTGTATTTGGGGATGGTGGTCAAGGACTCATCAGTCCTTCATTTCTCCTCATTGGTGCTTCTCAAACTTTGATGTATATAAGAATCAGCTAAGACCTTGTTAAAATACTGATTCCTGGGCTATTTCCCTAGAGATTCAGATTCGGCAGATATGGATGGGGCCAAAAATGTGCATTTTTAACAAGTTTGTAAGAGATGCTGATGATACAGGTCCAAAGACCACCCTTTGAGAAGTACTGCTCTGCTTCAGTGCTTTGCAAACTTTCCTATGTGAACACCACTGAGAGCAGTGAAGGGGGAAACGGACCCCTGCCAGGTGTGAGGCACAGGATAAAGAGGCTCATTAAAAACTCAGTTTCTTTGAAAAATCTCTGGTTTTATATTTTAATGTTGTATGATTTTTGCATTCTATTAAAGAGCAGTAAAGGCATCTATCTACAATGCGGGAGACCCGGGTTCGATCCCTGGGTCGGGAAGATACCCTGGAGAAGGAAATGGCAACCCACTCCAGTACTCTTGCCTGGAGAACCCCATGGATGGAAGAGCCTAGTAGGTTACAGTTCATGGGGTTGCAAAGAGTAGGACATGACTGAGCAACTTCATTCTTTAATATCATCACATTTGTTTTAATATAAATTATTTTTTAAAATTGCCTTTGTATATAGGCAATTGCCCAAATATATATACATATATATAGGGGGGTTATGACCAAACTTATTTTTAATGAAATAGAATATAGTAGAAAATATTAGCAGAACTACAGGTGATAGAAAATCTGTTTCACGTAAATTATGTATTTACACACACAGGTATGCATGCATACACAAGTATCAGTGTAAAATACATTTCTCCCTGTGGATCCTATTCATATGTTTCCTACAGTTTGAGACATCTGACCTGTAGCTTTAGAGCTCTGTCACTGCATCAGATTAGATCACTAAAAAGTGAGATACCTTGGTGAAATTGTATTAACTTATTGAAAAAGTTCTTTCACCAATTTTGCCCTTAATACTTTAAATCATAATAATTCAATAATATAAGTGATCAGACAAAGAAGTTGTTTCTGCAATTTATGTAAAACTGCTGTTGAAAATAAACGTGTGCTCTGCAGTTCAATATCTTATTTAATTACCTACCCAATAAATTCATATTAGAACCAAGTGCTGGGGCAACATTTTGCCTCTGCTTGCTCAATGGTATATTTTCTCGTTAGATGAGACTTACACATCTCTCTCTCTCTCTCTTTTTCATTATGCTTCTCTTTTTTAAATTTTTTTACTTTTTCTTTTTTACCCGAGCATTCAGTTTATTCCATGGTGATTGCTACCTTAAGTACTTTGGTATATGTGTATCTCCGGTTCAGCATCAGACTCTTATTCATCCCTCTTACTCTGGTGGACTTATGATATCTGAGTCTTAATTGTAAGCCACCTCAAATGTGTTTCTGAAGAAGGAAAGTATGACTAAATAAGCAATATGTTTGTATACCTCCTCTCCACCATCTTCTGGTACTCCACTCTTGCCAAGAACCCTCTGCACCTGGCCTGGGTTCGGGTAATCAGCTGGGCCAGCTTTTCATCTCGCATCTCCTCTAGGAGCCCCAGAAGACCAGCTTTGAAAAAGACCTGTGTATGGCCAGAGTTGCAGATCAGAAACTTTACATAGACTCCAAAGGGACAGACATAGTGCCAGGTGGGCCTTAGAGACTATTACCTTGGTGTGACCAAATTTATACTGGGTGTGGTCAATGTCAATGGATGCAAGGAGCTTCTCAGAAGCCTTCTTGCTGTCGATGTATTGTCCTTCAGGGATCGCACTTGCATTTAATACCTTGTATCTGATAAAGTAAACATAGTTTTTTAAAACTTGGTTTATTGATGAGACTAGAAGTAGCTAACACTAAATGATTGATTTTAAAAAGTCAGAGCTTTAAAACAATTATTTTCTTCACATGAAGGACATTGTACACATAGATGGCCAATCTAGTATCTGCTGTGTCTTTTTATTCCATTTTACCTTTCTGTGCAGTTACAACTTTCCATTCTGCCTCATCAGACCCTCTTCTCAGGAAAGGATTCTAATCTGATTCACATTAATGTGTAGATGACCAATAAATGCATTTGCTATTGGTAGTACTTAATCTCTACTGTGGCTTTGGAAGGATTAAATGAAATAACCCAAATATATTAAGCACTCAGAAATGATGTTCTCTAATTATTGAAGTTACAGTAGACATCTTTGAGCTAAGCTGCGAGCATGGTAAATCCAGTGAAAAGTCCACAGAGTACCCACCATGTGGTGTATCTTTATTTTAAAGGTGCTTTGAGGCTTATAACTTTTTATACTTTTTGTGGCAAGTTAAAAATAACAAATAGAGGCATGTTTTTTTACTAAATTGCTTTGCTTGCACTAAGTATATGTATACTGAACTCCAGGATACCGCATGATTAGGAGAGGCTGACCTCTGTTTGAAGTCCGCATACAGGATTCTGCTGGGGAAGCCCTTCCTGCAGATGCGGATGCCCTCCAGCACGCCGTTACACCTCAGCTGGTGCAGGACCAGCTCGTGCTCCATGGCCCCTACAAATACATGTTCATGTCATTGCAGAGTTTTGTAAAGGGAGGTATGGCCGTCATGCTTTGCTCTTCATCTCTGGAGCATCTTACCAGGGGTTTTCGTTTCATTGGGGATGATGCACCTCACAAAGTGAGGATGGGTACTCCTGAGGTTGGTCATCAGTTTGTTCAGATTTTCCTGTAAAATCAGGAAACCCTGTTATCTGAGTTTTAGACATGCTTATGAAAGCTTGGCAATGTCTATAAAATCAGTGTCCATGACTGAGCTGAATGACCCTTGTGGACCATTTTCAGTTAAGGTAGCACCTTGGTGAGCTTCTCCTGAGAGGCAGTTTCCTCCTTAGTACCTCTTGTTCCACTCGAGTTGGCAGGAGTTACACATATAAAGCAGTCTTGACAGCTGAATCTTTTCCGTATCCAAGCACTATCGTCCTCTCAGCCCTGGTCCCTGGCCACCCACAAGCCTTCACAGGCCATTGGCTTCCCACCCTAGACTCACCCTTTCTTCTGCTAAACTCTGTGGTT
Source organism: Cephalophus harveyi (assembly GCA_006410635.1). Lineage (NCBI taxonomy): Eukaryota > Metazoa > Chordata > Mammalia > Artiodactyla > Bovidae > Cephalophus > Cephalophus harveyi. The sequence goes on from SJYT01081834.1 coordinate 58,137, forward strand.
CTCCAGTAAGGAAACATGCCTGCCCTGCATTTGGTCTACTTCTCATAAATATAGCTTCCCCTTTTCAACTCTGTCAGCTTTGGGGGCATAAAGATTATCTGTAAGGGGAACCTACCAGTTATAATTGAGAACTGACTAGATTAAGAGCAAGGATACCATATTAGGTTCCTTAAAGACTAGCGTCAGATTTTCATTAGAGCTACTGAGGACTTAGTCTTTTTGAGTATGTACCATTGCTTATTTCCACAACTCAATTAGATTATGAATAGCAGAGCATTACTTTTTATAACATATAAAATATTTTTTACTATTTGGCTTAGCATAAAAGATGACCTACTAATTTCCAAGTAATTTAAAGCTCTTCTCTCCAAAACTTGATTAACAGAAATCATTAGCTAAGGTCAATCCTTTCCTAAATGACTTGTGCTTTTAAAAACAAATTCACAAAGTAACAAGAGAGTGTCAAAACCAATTTCCTCCTTACCCTGAAAAGTGCAGACACCGTCTGGAAAGAAGAGCCCTTCTTCTTACCGCCTTTCTTAGTTCCACCACTCGCCTCTGGAGAAAAAGATCGGAAAAGATGTTATTCAGATATAATTTTAAATTGACAGGGCTGTATGTTGCCCATTTGTTGATTTCTGTGTTCAGATGGAGCATTTTTTTCAATGCAGTTGGCCTCTCTGTTTGAGCCTGAATGAATCTTATATGTCAGTTAAGTTCATATCCATTTTCCAGTGATTCTCAATAAGCAGCAGATATGGAGGAAGAAGCAGGAGAGAATGATAGAAGGCAAGCCTTTTCATTGCTTACGACGTTGAAAGTTCCTTTCCAGCTCTCGGCAGCAGGGCCTTCACCAGTGCTGGAGTGAATGTCATGATGCAACCTGCTTCCTCAGAACTTGGAGGCGCAACGGATTCAGCCTGGGCTGGGATGCCACTAGCTTCAGTCTGACACCACGTTTTGTAATATCAGGAGAAAACATTGGGATTTTTTTGAGCATTACCTGATTCAGCAGTTGGAGTCCCAGAGAAAAGGAAAGCTAGAGTTTTCATTGAAGACTTCTGGTACAGCCCAACCACGGTATCATTCAGGGGGTCCTTGTTCTTCTCCAGCCAGCCAGTAATGTTGTAGTCCACGACACCCGCATAGTGGATCAGGGCGAAGTGGGCCTCAGCTTTGCCCTTGACCACCTTGGGCTTCTGGAAGTTGGCAGACTTGCCCAGGTGCTGGTCATACAGCTTGTTCTTGAAGGAGGTGTCCGTGGCCTTGGGGAACATGCACTCCTCCTCCAGGATGGAGAAGATGCCCATAGGCTGGAAGCAGCCCGCAACACAACGTTACAACCTATGTAAGCATTTTTCTCTGTCTACAGGCTTAAACAAGATGTATGAATAATTTAGTCATCACAAAACATAGTTCCTGAAACTTGAAACAGACCTTCTCGATGAGCTCGATGCAGGCGGCCAGGTCCATCCCGAAGTCGATGAACGTCCACTCGATGCCTTCTCTTTTGTACTCCTCCTGCTCCAGCACGAACATGTGGTGGTTGAAAAACTGTTGCAGTTTCTCATTGGTGAAGTTGATGCACAGCTGCTCCAGGCTGTTGAACTAAATAAACAGATGGGTTTACTTTTCTCTCAGCATAGTGGAGATTTTAAAATATAGGACTTCTTAATTTAAAAATGTGTATCGAATAGCCTTTAGATTATAGATACCAAAATCCTTGGGGACCTATGAAATCTGTTCTCTGCTGTCATTTTATCCAAAATCTTAAATCATTAGTAATTCTTTTTTCTTGTACTTGCTTAAATTGACTCAGGAGTTTTTCTGAGTTCCTGCTTAATCATTCTGTACTTATTTCCTTTATCTTTGGCATTTTCTATTCACTCACTTAGCAGCTAATTTGCAACCTATTAGAAGCTGACTGGAAGGTTCTCTCTGTTGTGTGGAAGCAATCATAGTCAACATTGCGAGGGAGCAATAATCACCACCTTTATATTTTAATGTGAGATGAAAAAAATCAAGTATTTAATATCATACAATATGTTAACACTCACTCATATTTTTTTTGGAAAAGAAAAGCCAAAATGGTGACATTAAGTAGATATATATAGTGGAATCTCTGGTAGCTCTGCTGGTAAAGAATCTGCCTACAATGAGGGAGTCCTGGGTTCGATCTCTGGGTTAGGGAAATCCCCCGGAGAAGGGAAAGGCTACCCACTCCACTATTCTGGACTGGAGAATTCCATGGACTATAGTCCATGAGGTCTCAAAGAGTCAGACACGACTGAATGATTTTCACATATAGTGGAATCAGTGTGGAATTCTTTTCTTTGATTTTCAATGATTTCTGCCATGCCTAAGTGTTGTGTCTATAATTAGAAGAAGATAAGCTTCTTTAAAATTATAAGGAAGAAAAAATGTATTTTATAATCAAACACGAGTTTTTATCCCATATCACATTGAGAATTAAGAGTTCCTTGCAATTACTGACCCTTTCTCAGCTCTTATCATTTGCCTATATGTTTCTGAATGGTTTCTCTACCATATATTGAGAGCATATTATACATTGCACAGATTTATTTAGATGTTTTTATATTAACTTCACTTTGCATTGTGGGATTTTTAGACTTCTCATTACACCAACCTAATTCCTGACTCCCTTTAGATCATGTAGTGAGTTAAAGCATCCTCATTAAGTGGATGATTTCTCATAGTAGTGGAATTGCCACTACAATAAATAATTAGTAGCTGCCCAGTCACTCTCTTTTAAATTTTAGCATAACTTTTTGACAGTGGTAATAAAAGGTTGTAATGTTCACAAATTTCTTCTTACTAAGTATCCATTGCTTTATTGTAAAACCCCCTTATGAACTGATTACCAACTCACATCAAAGATCTCAAAGCCAGCGATGTCCAGGACCCCGATGAAGTACTGCCTGGGCTGCTTGGTGTCCAGCTGCTGGTTGATGCGGGTGACCATCCACAGGAACATCTTCTCATAGACGGCTTTGGCCAGAGCGCCCACTGCATTGGTTACCTTGAAAGAGAAAGGAGTATTTCTTGAGGTTAATAGAGGACTGTAAAATGCCTGCATCCCCTGTGGTGAATTTGAATTATGTACCTACCTGCTCTACAGTCTGGCCTTTGGTGACATACTCATTGCCAACTTTGACCCTGGGGTAGCAAAGAGCTTTGAGTAGGTCAGCAGAGTTCAGACTCTGGAGGTAGGCAGCCTTGTCAGCCACTGAAAGGAAGAAAGGATAGAATGATGTTATTGCCCAAAGCAGTCCACTTCCTTAAAAAAACAAACAAAAAAAATAAGCTACAGGCATTTTGTGCAGTGTTTTAAGAATATCTTTTGAGTATTCTTACCTTCTCCACCCCCCAACTAAGTTCAAGACCTTGATTAAGGGTAGTGTTCCCTAAAGAACTTAGAAATTGTAGCAACATGTGTCCCATACCCATGCCACATATATCTTATCTAGGTATACTTTCAGATGCAATGCTTGGAAATGAATCTGTCTTCTCAGGGGAGCTCAAGGGTGGCAAGTTAAGAGCATGATTTTCAAGCAGACGTGAAGTCAGGCGGGTGCCCGAGTTGGTACCTTCAGTGCCATCTGGCTCTGCTTGCTCCTCACGCTGCTTCTGCTTGAATTTCAGGTTCCCGTAATGCATCACAGCCCCCGTGAGCTTGTAGATGGAGACTTTCTCTTCATTAGTGAAGCCCAAAATATCAATAGCACTCTGCCAATACAACCAGTAGAATGACTGTCAAGTTAGGATCCACATGTTTACTATCAATACTTCACATTTGGATTCCTGATTTTTTTGATCAAACCGAGGAAACTACCAGTACTGATGCAGAGCAAGGAACTCCTTAGATTCGGTATCTAGGGAGCTGGTCAGTCAGAGGCCAACACAGAGCATGGGAATCACAGATGCATACCTTCTGAAGATGCCAAAAGTAAATTTAAAATAGAGAACACGGATAGTTATTTAACTTGTTGTTTTGAGAGGTGGAATAGATTCTTGTAAGATAACATAAAGTCATCCAAATGATTGTTTCTTAGAGTAAGTGGAAATATGGAACGAGAGAATAATGACTCTGCATTTAACTTATTTTCTGGATTCAAAGGAAAATTGTTTAACTTGAACCAAATTGCCAGTTTCAAAACGACTGATAGACAAGAAAAGGAAAAATAAGCAACCACAGCAGGGCACTAAAGGGGTAGGGGGAATCATTCAATAAAAGAGCACTTATTAACTGTTACGAGCGTCCCAGGTGGCTCAGCGATAGAGAGTCCACCTGCCAGTGCAGAACCCATAGGTTTTATCACTGGCTTGGGAAGGTCCCCTGGAGGAGGAAATGGCAACCTGCTCCAGTATTCTTGCCAGGATAATCCCATGGAGGGAGGAACCTGGCAGGCTACAGTCTGTGGGGTCGCAAAAGTGTTGGAACGACTGAGCAACTGAGCACACACACAGATTTAAAAAAATGGTTTAGGGAAATTCAGAAAGGATAAATCATAAAGACTATTAAGGGAAAGTGAGATGTTGTAGGAGCACACGCCAGTCTTTTCAGATGACTCCAGGTCATGCCCATCTTTGGGTATGATTTCTACTAGAAACTGAATGTTTATCTAGAGGGACCATCACTCCATCCAAAATAATCATTCTAATTTTCTTGTGTTTTACTTACATCTGTGGCTATCAGTTCTTCCTGATCATCAATACTGGCCACACTGATCTCCCCTTGACTGATGAATGGGTAGTCATATGGGTTGGTGGTAATCAGAAGCATCTCTAAGTAAGTGGAAGAAAGCAAAAGTAAGCAGAAATATCCTCTTCATTAAAATGAGAGATTACAAGACAAATTCTAAGGCACTAGAATGGAAAAAGCCATGATATATTATTGCTCAGTAAAAAAGGTAGATGATGGAAGAGCATGTAACTCTGATTCTAGTTATTGTATGTATGTATATATTTAAAGATATATGTACAGAAAATGATTAGAATTATATTCATCCCAGTGTTCATAGTGGTTATTTCATAGTGATAAGATTTGGAGGTGTTTTCAGTTTTCCTTTGAATTTTTATGAAAAGCACACAGAAATTTTTATTAAACTTATAAAGTGATTTTCAAAATAAAGATAATGTATACAGTTAACAAAATTCCATCATGGAATACCAAGTTGACTGGGCATCAATAGGTGTAGGTGAGATAAATTTTGTAAGAAATGATGACATTTCTTACCAATTAGTTCTGGTTTCCTGTTTGATGTGATCTGGTAAAAAATATGATAGCTCCTTTCAGCCTTAAGCTGGAAAGTGACTCTAGACTTCTCTAACAGATCTGAAAAGAATTAATAACAAACAAGAAAAATTCATATGAAATGCAAATTTTATTTCTGTTCAGTGTTGTAGGTCATAAGAAATAGAAATGATGGTAAAGACTATCCAGGCACTTACATGTTTCAATATCAGCAGAGGCCAGTTTTCCTGTAGTGCCAAAGTGGATTCTAATGAATTTACCCTTGAAAGAAAAGTTAATATTACTATTTTGTTCCTGAATCATACCAGATCTTTGAGAAACTCAAAATACTAACCTTGACACTAAGTGCTAAAGTTTTAATAGTAAATCAATTCAGACACTATAGGTATCAGGTTTAAAAAAAGATGTATCTCCTATTTTATAGATAAAATAATTTTAATTTAAAAATCTGTGAATAATTGTAGGTAATGAAAGATAACTCAGATATAGGGTCACATTTCTTTTTAGACAAGGCTTGGATCCATGTTATTACGTGCTTAGAGGAAAAGGAAAGAACCCTGGTATAATGGGAATGAAAAAGACTCAGAGAATGTATTCACAAACATCCCATAAATCTGGACCGGTGAGTACTGTCCATGGTAATGTCCAAGAGACTTACAAAGCGAGAGGAGTTGTCATTCCTCACGGTCTTGGCGTTGCCAAAGGCCTCCAGCAGGGGATTGGCACTGATGATCTGATCCTCCAGAGTCCCCTGCAGAGAAACACAAGAGCAGTGCTCACATGTAGGGCCTCTTGAGCACCCTTTCTGTCATGATTCTGACATGCCCATCAGACCCACCTGCATTTTGCCAGGTTCCTCCTTCTTCTTCTCCCCAGTGACTGCAATTGTTGCAAAATACTGGATGACACGCTTCGTGTTCACAGTCTTTCCTGCCCCGGATTCTCCGCTGTCAAATAAAAACCAAGTCAGTAGAGGTCCCAAAGCCAGCAGCTATGGCAGTCGTGAAAACAAAGCATCAAGTCTACTTACGTGATCAGGATTGACTGATTCTCACGGTCTATAAAAGAGAAATTATAGGCAGTCAATACCATTTAAAAATATATTTGTAAATGGTAAATTAATAAAATGGTATGAAGCTAGTATTTCTCAGCAATCCTGAGGGCTTAGTGGTCCCCAGGCCCATCACCTTTCCCAGCTCCCCTCTCTCCTGCTCCCTGAGGCTCCCCGCATCGCATCAGCTTACAGACCACCGCTGAAACAGAACACTGCAAGGAAGCAGCAGACTTTCTCGTTTTATACTCCACACTAAATGCACACCAAGTGGGCTTGGGTTTTCAGGTGGATTTAGATGACAAGTTAGTAGCATGTTTATTGTAAGTACAAGAAGTAATGAAAAAAAAGGCATTAGAGATATTGTTAATGTGGGAGAAGGAGTCAGTATAGTAAAGGTGGTAGCTTTGGAAGTAATCATGGCCTTAGTCGCATTTTCAGGGAAAACTAAAGGCTCATTTTGATGTTCTGCTCTCTGAAGAGGAAATCTCTCAGTCCTTTCCCCAAGGTGCTGTTGTGCCTTAGAATGGTCTGGCTGAGACAGCATTCCAGGAAGAAGATTCATAGTATGACCGCTCTAATTCCAGATACACCTTATAATCTGGAGTATGTTTTGGTTGGTTCTGGGCAAAGGGCAATGGCATTAGGGGACCACCTCAAAGAGTGTGTTGAGATGAGTAGAGTCTCTTTCTCCTAGGGTTAGTCTCTCTCTCCTAGAGTCTCATCTCCTAAAAAGATGCACATGGAAACATCCAGCTCACCAGTCAGCATGAACTGATAGGCGTTGTCAGAGATGGAGAAGATGTGGGGCGGGGCCTCCTGGCGCTTTTTGCCCCGGTAGGCTGTCACCACCTCAGGGTTGTACACCGGCAGCCACTTGTAGGGATTGACGGTGACACAGAAGAGGCCTGAGTAGGTCTGTGCAAGCGAATAAGAAAGAATAACTAACCAGCCACCTTTCCTGTTATTTGTGCAGCTCAGTTATTTAATGAATTTTAACAGAAAAATAACACTCTAAGCAAGTGGTCTACACATCTTCAAGGCATCAGCATGGAAACTAGTTGAAAGGTTCAACAAGATAGCAAAATCTTGAGGGTGAGGAATACAGTTTAGATTCTTGTTCCTCTTGGGGTTTGTCACAGTGATTTTTCACATAGTAGGAGCTCCAAAATTGTGGGGTTTTTTAAGAAAATAATGTTTAGTACATTCTTACTGTAGTTTAGAAAATAGGAGTATATTTCTTTTAAGATAGTTCAAATTCATGAAAATGAATTTATGATCTATGAAAATGAATTTATGGTACTTAGGTACTAAGTAGTCAACAGTATGAAATAATTAGGTGAACTATGGAAAATCTTCTTAAGATAGTATGATCCAGACATTTAAAAAGGCAAGCATAAAGGTACGCAGCAATACTGGGGAAATATTTGTAAACTACTCCTGAATTGTGAAGAAACAGAACACAGAATGATGGGAATGCATTACGATTACAACAGCTGGATTTCCAATATTTTTGACATCTGGTCTAGGATAACTGCCAACCAAACAGAATGGATTCTGACACTAATCACAGGTACACTTGTATAAGGGTAGTCCAGCTGAATAGCAGCGGTGACGACACCATTCAGAAATGATGAGAATTCCCTGATGGTCCCATGGTTAGGTCTTTGAACTCCCAAAGCAGGGGGCATGAGTTCAATCCCTGGTTGGGGAACTAAGGTCCTGTAAGCTGTGTGGTGGGGCCAAAGCAGCAACCACAAAACCTTACAGAAATGTCACCCTAACATAGTAAATTCAATTAGTATTACTGAGTTTGTGTTAAGGGAAAAGTCTCTGCAAGGCCCTAAGGATGGAATATAAACGTTATTTTTCTTTGAACATATGATACTGTTCCTTGAGGAACTCCCAGTCTGTGTAGGAGATGGACATGTAAATGATTCATTCTGGAAACATTGTCAGCATTATTGCAGGGCAGAAACACCAGGACACAACGTTGAACTCTGCCTGGGGAGGTTGGCAAGATTTCATCAAGGAAGTGCTCCACACAGAAGGGACCAGAACACAGAGATACAAATTGCTGTTGTTTTGGAGGATTGAAAATTGGTCTTTAAAAACATTGCTTTTAAGTGTTGAAACGTAAGTTTATGTTTTTCCTCTGGATGATTCTGCAGCAGGAGTGGGGATGAGAGGAGATGCAGGCATGTGGTTGAGGTGTAAACAGTAGCTGCTACCATGTTTGTTCAGGGGATCTGTGGCAAACCCAGTCCATGTGGACAGTGGCTTTGCCTGGCTTTGGATGGGAAGACAAAGGATTATGTGCCAGCTGTTGGGTTGGGCCTTACAGTAGCAATCGGGAACCTCTTAATTAGTTACACTACTAGTGAAAGTGCAGTGAATCACTATCTGTGACCCATTTGTAGTACGTTGAGCTGACAGGGTCCAGTGATCAAAACCACTTTGGGGTTTGGGGAGCACTCACGTAGATCATCCAGGCTGCATAACGCTCTTTGAGGTTGTACAGCACAGCGGGCTCGTGCAGGTGGGTCATCATGGCCATGTCCTCGATCTTGTCGAATTTGGGAGGATTCATGGGGAAGATTTGATCCTCTTTCACTGTCAGAGTCTGGTAAACAGGAAGGATAACTTTATGTCAACTAAGTGGCCAAACAAAATAATCAGTAGCATGTGGTCAGTTCCTGGACTACTCACCGCGCCTCCTTCGGTCTTCACCGTCACTTTCCCACCTTCTCTGCTCTGGATAGTCCCTTTGACAAAAGATTCCTTGGGCTCGGCCACAAAGACAGATGTCTTGGCATCAAAAGGCTTATTCTGGGCTTCAATGCGCTCCTTTTCGGACTTTCGGAGGTAAGGAGCAGCCTCCCCAAAGATTGCCATTTCTTGGTCTGAACTCATGGCTGCTGAACTCAGAGGTCCTAAAGGCGATGAAGCATTTCTTAGTAGAGATTCTGAATTGTCATCTATATGCATAAATCTCTACCTTGATGATATTTCATGGGCCCAGTTGGAAGTTTCACCAGGCAGATGCCCTGTACTCTACGCTGTAGTTACTGAAGCAAACATAATAACAAGAAATCACCAGGACTCACAGGCATCTGGGGTCACTGTGTACCCAGCAGTGGACTCGGGGCTACCTTCTTTCATCCTTCAAGACTGATGTTCTAATAAGAGAGCTGAGGGGTAGCCTCACAAGCTGCTAAGGAGCTTGTGACCTTGGGTTGCCCTTGATCTGTGCCTCAGCATCTCCATCTTTAGGGATCACAATATTACCTTTTGTAATCCACAGCCCGTGAGACAGAGTGAAGACAGTTTGAGAAAAAAGTTAAAATTTGAGTAAGAAAGCAATTTGAACAAGTTCAGGCTATGACTAAGATGGAAAAGGACATTTATTATAGTGTAAGAGAATTCCATTTCTTGCCATATAATATGAGAACTTTATTTCCTCCTTTAGGTGTTCAGCTGGAAGTGCTCATGTTCATTGGATTTGGCAGGAGGTCAGATTATAATTTTGTTTATCTTTTTTTTTTTTTGAGTTAGGTTTCTCTAGCATAATTTCTTTGCATATTAAATCCAGTTAATCAGCTTAACCCAGTTAAACTAATTGAGGATAAAAGCCACAGAAAACATTATCCTCATTCTTCTGCACTGAAGGCTCACTTTCCTGTTCCACATATCCTTCCGAAGGACACAGGCTCAGGCTGCTCCATTGAGTGTTGTCTGCAGATCACCAGCGGCATCAGTCGAATGAAAGGCTTGGCAGATGATGCTACTTCAGTCATTACGTGATCGAGTTACTTGAAACTCACTTTAATCATCTACCCACCAGTCTCTCTCTTTAGAAATGCAGTGTGTAGTAGTGGGCAGACTAATAACTTTCATTATTTATGTAACAAAAATTTCAGTGTTCTGGTTTTGTATAACACTTAGCATTGGGTAAGGTAACTTTTTAAAACTCTTCACAGAAGTAAAAGCAGCCCGCTTTCCTAGGTTCTTCTTTTCTTACTTGTTAGATATCATGTTTGCTAAGTGAATTCTAAAAGCAGGACACATTTTTACAAATTTGAGATTTTTAACCAGGGAATCTTAGTGCAGATGTTTTTTCCCCCTACGGAAACAATATTCTTTTCACAACCTTTTCCTTGCTAAAATGTCATCCCACCAGTGCCAAGAGTCCTAAGACTATGTGCATTGTTCTAAAAGGCAAGTCCTCCGTCCCCTTCTCCCTCTCCGGTATCTTTCCTGAAATACAGTTGTTGTTAGGTATTTACTGAGACAAGCACTTTCTCAAAGGTTGCTAAGTGACACACATCCATCCCAGAGGCTCTTGCCTTCTCCAGGGACTGGTTAGTCCAAATCTTACCTTGTTAGCAAGTGAAAGGATGCAGCCTGGAAGTGAGACGGTTCTATAAAAGAAAAAGAAAAAGCACTTGATTAATTAACCAAAAATAAAACAAAGCAAACCAAAAAACCCCATTTGCTACATGACTGGCTGTTGTTAACAGAGGGCAACTAAAGCCATGGATGTAAAATGTGCAGAAAGAGCAGTACCACAGGCGGCAGCTGCAGCCGACACGGGGTGGTGCGGCTAGCGTCCCTCTTGAGAGTCTGGTCCTTGTTCCCACTTACCTTGGAGCTTTTTAAAGCAGGACGAGTCAGCCTCATTCCAAGGGCTCTTTTATATGGATAGTTATGGAAACAATGCAGCTGCCTCTTCTTTCTTAAGTCAAAAGGAATTGTTTGGCAAAAAAAGTCTTGGCAATCTTGTGTCCCCGCATAATTCTCATTCATGTTAAGAATGGTTGGATATAATTAGAAATATTTTTCTTATTGAGTATGTGGATAAATCTCTTATGGATAATTTGAGAAGATGATCTGAAAGGAAGGTTCAGGCTGGTGGATAAAGGCAGTGGCCAGGCAGCCAGAATACCTGGCTTCTCTCTTAAATTCCTCCTGGCCTTGCTGGGCATGCCTTTCGGGCTTGTTGCATCACTTTTCATATTTGACAGATTAAATGGTAGAAATAAAATACAAATATTTATTTTAATTTTGCAAGGGTTAATTTTCACCTGTTGATCCTTTCCTTCCAGCCCTGTAAAATTAAGCTCCATGCCCTCATCGATTTAAAAAGAAAGTCCTCTTTTCCAGTCTTCTTGTTTGGGGTGTACCCTTCCTCTCTCGCCGCTTTGCTTTGGCCCAGGCTGGTCCTTACATAGCACACTGTTTGCTGTCCACCTACTCACTTGACCTGCCTGCAGAAAAAGAGAAAAGCTGAATATTTCAAAGGGCTTTTCAGGTACACACCCCAGTGTTTTTCATGTCAACACACTGGGGAAAAAATAACGTTTGGGTATTGTGCTAGAAAAACGTGGGTGTGATTTGGTGATGTATTAATATACACAGGCCATGGTGAGAACATGTCTTTATACTTCTTTATGTGATAGAATAAATATACACAGCATTAAGGAATATATTAAATACCGAATGTGTCTAGAACTTCCAAATAATTTTGAAAAATGCTTTAAGGAGAAATTTCAGCTTGATGCCATGAATCAAACTTGTTTCTCTCTGACTTTGTACTTGAAGCCGTGACATGTTTCCTCATCAAAAATAGTAAATGAGAGCGTGGAGTATGTGCATTCCTGATAATTACCATTGTAACTTTGCCCATGAAGGCTTTGCTAACATAAAACTATATCTGTGTATGTGTACACACATATATGTGTATATTTTTTAACAACTGTTGAAATCGTAAAAATTTGTAGCTCTTTTTCCTTGATTGACAAATATAATGCTGAAATTTGAAGGATAATGAGAATAAATTTTGAATCCACTTGAACTCTTTTTCATGTCAAGTCTTTCAAAAGGTGATGAAGCCCTAATCTTCACGTGTCAGAGGACTCATCCTGTAGCAGGATGGTCATCACTGAAAGGGCACCTCGGCCACAGATACAGAGAAGTACCTGAGAGAGTCCAAATCGAGAATTTGGAGCTACCAGTTGGAGCTGTCTCCACCAGAAAAATCCCCTGGCCTTCCAGCACCCCTGCGCTGGCTGGCCGCCCTCTGGCTGTATGCCCTGTTCCAGGCATCCTAGAACAGCAGCCCTTCCAGAAACTCCAGGGGTCTCCTGCCTACAGCTGGCAGCATCACACTCTCAGCTGGCTCTTAAGTACATGCCCTTCTTGGTTCCACTCAGCACATGGTGAATGCTGTTACTGTGCTTGCCTGCTTTGAGGGTTGTAGGGTACAATATCCATTCAACTTTAAGTCAGCCCAGACTGCCCTCTGAGGAACCCCTGGCTAACGTCTCACAGCCAGAAACCACCTCCCAAGACTCTGGCCTCTCTGCCCATCAGCCACCCTGTGACTGCTGGAATCAATAGTTCATGGCACATCGGTAGCCTTTTTGATGCTGAGACTCACTGGTCGACAGCTCTGCTTTAAGGGGAACTGTGGTTCTATTTCCCCATACTGAGCAACCAATTTTTACTGCCCAAACCAATATTTTGACATGTCTTGTTCTGTTCTCACTGCCCATGAGCATTTTCTCTATGCTTTATTAAATACTTCCTGTCTTATGTTCTTTACAAAGCATCCTTCACTTTTAAGTCCTGTCATGGTTATATATTCTGCTTCCTCAGTTTGTAAACTCCTTTGGCGAATATTGTATTTACTGGCAGAAGTGTCTAAAATATATATTTTAGTGTAAAAAAGAAAGTGCAAAGCCTCATTTCCAGTGGATGAGAAATACTTCAATTGTCCCTTGTGGAACTGTGTGGCTCATGATTTGTCCCTGGTAGATATTCTCTGAGAACTAGGGCTTAAGGAATATGTCTACCAGAATAATCTGCTTTTCCAATCTACAGACAAGTCAAAACATACATTCTCTTCTGGATTTTTTCTTGATTTCAACAATATTTTGGCCACTGCTCTAACAAGTCAGGCGCTTTTGACTTTCCATTGCTTACCCCTTGAGATATGTGTCACATTTGGATCTCGTGACAACTCAGGAATAGGGGAATTCAAGAGTGAATACTGGCCTGTGCACTTAAAGGTGATCCAAAGGGAATGTCAGGCGCTGATTGTCTTCAGAAGTCACAATCTAGCTGGGAAACCAAAAAAAAAAAAGCTTAGTGAAGCGGCTTGGGTCACCTCCTGAACAAGGCGATGGCAGGTTTAAAAAAACAGCATACAAGTTATTTGCAGGGAAGGAGCCATATTTTAGCCATCTATTTGATTTTTATCAACACCTTCTGCTGCTGCTAAGTCACTTCAATCATGTCCGACTCTGTGCGACCCCATAGACGGCAGCCCAACAGGCTCCCGGGTCCCTGGGATTCTCCAGGCAAGAACACTGGAGTGGGTTGCCATTTCCTTCTCCAACGCATAAAAGTGGAAGTGAAGTTGCTCAGTCATGTCCGACTCTTAGCGACCCCATGGACTGCAGCCTACCAGGCTCCTCTGTCCATGGGATTTTCCAGGCAAGAGTACTGGAGTAGGGTGCCATTGCCTTCTCCATTATCAACACCTAGAATGGTGCAAATGTATAGATAGTGCCCCCCGCCCAATTCCAGCTTACAAATTCCTGACATTCTAGATTTCTTTAATCATTGTTGTTCCCAATAGCAAACTGGAATCTGGATTTGCCCATGAATACACACAAGCTGGGAATCCCTGGACAGTTACTAAGCCTCCCCAGTAGACTCCATTTCCTGATCTATATAGAATGGATAATGAAGTGATACCTCATAAAGATGTTTGAAGAATAAATAATACAATACCTAAAATTTTAGAACAGTGTCTGGCAACATTATTAATTCAAAGGATATTAACAATTGTTGAGTTCTCTGGCTCCCATCTCTTGTTACCTCTTATTGTAAACTCTCTGTTGCAGTGAAGTAGTTTTCTTTTCTGATTCATGTCTGAGACAAGACATGATCATTTCATTGATTATTTCACTAAACATTTTCAGAACATTCCTCTATGTCAGGCTCTTAGGTAAGCTCCCCACTGCCACTGTGGAATGTCCTCCTCTCTTTTGTTATCGTTCATATGTCTCATGTATATCGAAATCCAGCCTAGGACTTATCCAGACATTTGTTCCAGTTATCCTACCTGGTAGAGGAAGGGTAGTTTGGCCTGGAAAGAGACAAACTGGTGTAAGAGACAACCTGTTACATGAAGATAGTTGTGTAGAAATGGAAATCCAGGCTACAGAATTGGTGGTAGAAAAGAAAGGATGTTGAAGACACTGGTTCACTGGCACTTTCCCAGGAGAATGGAAATTAACATTTGATAGCAAGGTCGAAGGGAGAATGAGGTTTCACGCTATACCTTTCATACTTTTTGAATCTTGTGCTGGGTGTGTGTTTAAAAGAAAAAATTGATGATTGGTTAAAAGAGGACCCCTCTAAAAAGCATAGCAAGAGAATGAGTGTAGTTGAAAGACGTCTGGCCACAGAGTTAAAGAGATGAGAGACAGAAGAGTCGAGATCCTAGGAAGTTCCCAGTGGCCACTTCTCTTTTCCGTAGACGAAACTCACTGAACCGCATGTTGAAAACTGTGGGTGTCGATGTTGTTTTCTAGGAATGTGCAGACTTTCTGGTTCAGATTGATCCCTTTGCACTAGCAACCCACATGTATAAAGTCCCATCGTGAAAATCTGTACTTCCAAATATGTAGTCACAGAATTCCCTGAGAATTTGTTTTACAAAGAAAAAAGAAAATGGCTAGCATTACCAATGGGAGTGCTCATAATTGAAAGTTATTCAGAGAGATGGTGAGAGTCATTCAAAAGCCATTTGTAATTTGGTTTTGTCATGTATTACGTAATACATATCACATATTACATCGTGTATTATGTCATGTATTACATGTATTCTTTTTAGTAGCTGCAGATTGGGCTTTGAAATAAAGCCTTCGTTAGTCCTACTTGAAAATAGATGTGGGAGAGGGAAAGTTTGTGTCTGTGAGCACTGGTGGGTAGAATTGTTCAGGAAGTTGCTGGAACGGTGCTGCGCTAAAATGCAGGAATCCAAAGCCTTATTGTACATGAAGCAGCCTGTTAAGCGCTTAGGAGAGAGGAAGATGGGCCATATCTGGTGCCCAACACCCAGCAGTCCCACCAGCACAGAGCATGGAATCTGTGTGTGGATAAGGGAGCTTGATGAGCATCCTTGGAGAAATTTGGGAGAAGAATAACTAACCCCCTTAAGACCAAACCAATGTTTGTTTTCCTAATTGCAAAAGTAATATAGATATATGGATATTCTGGAATTGGGAAAAAGAATAGCAAGAGAATGAAAGTCAAGATAATTTATTTCTCAACGTTAGATGTGAAGAAAAATGCATTCACTTCTGTACATCTCAACATTCAGTTACCAACTTGCATCAGGTTAATTTGATTATGCAGTTAAGAGGTATAATAAGTACGTTTTGGTCTATATTATTCTCCTGCTTATCAAATAGTAGACAGCAATTCATGTTCATTAAATGATTAAAAATATCATTTTGATAATGCCAACTATGTACTAGCATTTTATAGCCTGTAAATATCTTGTGGGCATTATCTTACTTTTGTATTCTGAAGCTCTGGAGTGTAGGTGGAGAAAATACACTCTACCCATTTTATATCTGAATTAACCATGATTCAGAGGGTGTGTGAAATGGCTGTCTGTGCAGAGCAGAGCTCAACTGAAGAGTCTCTGCTCCACTCTCCTCTGCTTATAATGCCTAATATATGTAACTCCGTTTGCTGTTCATTTCAGAATTGCTCTAACTCCTTTACATAGACTGTTAAGATGTACATTAGTCAAATGCTAGCCTTCACCAGTCATCATGCAAAGCTTCTGGGGAGGTAAGATGATTATGCCCATATGAATTTACCACTAGTTATTCTGGAATGCAGACAGTTTGAAGTGTGCACCCCGAGAGGAGATGCAGTGAAATAATTCTCACCCCTAACCCTTTGCTACTGTGTGCTCTCAGTCACCTCCAAGTTAGTGACTGCCTGTAACTGAACACAGACGTCTTGCGTGCAGAGATGGGATCTAGTGGAAGGAAGAGGGAAGGCTTCATAGAAGTGACGTCTGAGCCGGTCCAGGAAGGAGCGGGTAGGACTTGACAGGTAGAGATCCAGGAAGAAAGAAATTCTGTAGGCAAGAATGGGAACAGAAAGATCAAAGCAGGGAAGAGGGGGAGCTTGGAGTCTGTCTGAGGATGAGGGAGCTGTCTTGTCTGATGTGAGTCAAACAGCTGTGTAAGGGAGACGTCTAGGGAGGCAAACTGAGACCAGATGTGTCAGAGGCTGTTTCTGTGACTAACCCATTAAGAACAAAATGTCTTTTCTCCAAACTGCAGCTGAGGCTGACCGTAGCACCTGCTGCGGGAGCTTTCTGCCTTGATCCCCAGACCACTGACCAACCCCCCACCCAGTTTCCTTAGTTTCCATCCAGTTCTGCACTGTTTATTTTCCCATCCCCCACATCCTCACTCACCGTGGTGGCCTTTCACTACTGGGGCCCTATTCTGCCCTTGATCTGCCTTGAGCTCTTCCTCCCTGGACTGCCCTTGCCCACACTGTCAGGACATCAGAATTTTCACCCTCTCCCTCGACTGTGGCCCTTCCTCACACTGATGTCTCCTGAAGCTGGAAACAGCTGTGACTTCTGCTCTGCTCCTGTGTTGCCCTCCCAAACCCACGCGCAGCCTGTGACCACAGGGGCCTTGAAGGCTATGCAGAAGAGTTTGACATGAATAAAATAGATATTTAGCCTTGATGGGGTAGTAACCAAAACATCAGTCCATGAATTCAGAATGCGATACCATTGAACACTAAAATCTTCTCACACGTGGTTTAAAATAAAATCTACCCAATGTTTCTCTGAGAAAATTTTATTTGATTGTGATGGGATTTTTTTTTTAAGTCAATTTTTAGGAATGGAAAAAGTATTCAATTAAGTCTTTCTTTGCCTTTGTACCAGTTGCAATGAAAAAAGCTCAATCAAAATAATTTTTGTTCTGTCCTCCCAAGATCATTCCCCTCAGAAAAAAAATCCCCCCTAAAAAGTGAATTTAGAAAAGAGGGTGAGTTTGGGGTGAGAATGGAATTCTCACGGTCAAAAGAAGGAAGATTTTTGCTCTGTCGATGAACTTGATATTTCATGGAGAACTGGCTTCCTCAAAACTGCTGCTTTTTCTTTGCTTTTGGCTTGTCCCAGTTGAGCAACTGGTCCAGTGGGCTGGTGTTGATGAAAACAGGGCTGAGCTCCAAGTCTGAGGAGTATTTTTAGGTCTTGAGGAGGCAGGTTTCTTTATTTGAAGGAAAGGATAATAATGTCATCCAAAGCACTGGTCCTGTGTAGAAGCTGGCTCTTGGCAGGACTCAGGGAGAACACTTCAGGAGAAATGCAGCCAGGGGCCAGGCATCCAGAGACCAAGCGTGGTAGAGACCCAGTTGCTCTAATGGCCTATCTGAAAAACCTGACAGCAGACGTTTGAGTGAATTTCCTCATTCTTTGTCCCTTTGATACACTGTCAGTGAACACAGGTATTGGCTGTGTTTTGATGGTCCCATGGGAGACTCGAGCCTCATGTTCTGTATTCTTTCCCCCTTGAGCAATAAGAATAACCATTGAAACCCCCAAGTCATGTCATATTGTCATGATATGCTAGCTGGCCAATCTTGAGCAGTCCTCATAGTAAAAGTTCTGTGAAAAAATGAGGGATGGAAGATGGAGGCCTGTGTGTGTGCTTAGTGTCCCAACCTCAGACTCATTACAGGGTAGCTGGGTGTTTAGATAGGCCCCTCCCCTGAGGTCCCATAGAGCAAAGGATTCTAAGTTAGCATTCAGGGAAATCAATAACTTAGGTGAAATAAGGAAATCAAAGTCTGAGAAACTGTCTTCACCTGAACCTTGTGATGTTTGTTCAGCTGCTCAGGTCCCATGGGCAAAGGCTTAGGAACAAAAATTCTTTATCTGTAGATTGCCTTAAATGGTCTCTTGTATTCTGGGAAGCTTTTCCAAAGATATCAGCTTTACTCAAAATGTATCCTTAGGACTCTGAGTCCAGCGTGACTGATGATTTAGTGGCCACGTAAACTGGGGACACACTGCCCTCCACATCCTTCTCCTGAAGAGTGACTGCACACTGGCATGATAAAGGGTCTGAGCACAAATCTGATTTCATTGTTCTAAAGCTTTCATATGTCTACTTAGCATGGGACATTTTTTTCTTTCCCACTTTGTACTTGCGCCATATTGCTAAATGCAGAAAGTATTATAAACACGGGTGTGGTGTTCAGTCACTAAGTCATATCTGAGTCTTTGGGACCCTGTGGACGCCAGGCTCCTCTGTCCTTGGGATTTTTCAGGCAGGAGCACTGGAGTGGCTTGCCATTTCCTCCTCTAGGGGATCTTCCTGACCCAGGGATCGAGCCCACGTCTCATGTGTCTGCTGCATTGGCAGGCGGATTCTTTACCACTAGCACAACCTATAGCTCTTCCTGGACTTGATTTTTCCGTGTATATGTCATTAATTATATCAGAGGTAATCAAAGGGGGGTCTATGTGGACGGACTGCTGTATATGTGTTTTCGTAAGCTCTCCATAGAATTCTTGTCTATAGCAAAATTTGAGAAGCCCCAACGCAACTATTCAGTCAGAACTGAGACCAACAATTACGTCTTAAGGACAAAGAGCCCACCAAACTTATGGACTCTGTCCTTGGTTTTTAAGCCCCCACGCAACCCTCCAGCAGTCCAGCCTTAGTTCACTTTTATCCGCAGCTCCACACCCTGCCCTCTGTCTGCCGTGCTTCCTCTGCTCTCGTGACCACCCAGCCTTGCTAGTGCTCTCTTCACGGGTTTTGTGCCATAGACCCCTCCCCAGAGGTCTTGCTAATGCTCTCTTCACCGGTTTTGTGCCATAGACCCCTCCCCAGAGGCCTTGCTAATGCTCTCTTCACCGGTTTTGTGCCATAGACCCCTCCCCAGAGTAATTTTAAAATGCATACAATGAAACATGTAAGATTTCAAGAGAAACTTACACTAAAGTTATACTGAAATACAGTTATCAAAATATTTTAAAAGGTATATGGATAAAAAAGCCATACTTGCATTGCCTCTAAGATCTAGAGGCAGACCTGTGACTGTCATAACTTCCCAGAGGTAATGTCTGTAAACAATGTTTGACATATCTATAGTTAACTGAAATGTGATATGAAAATGCCTGTAGTTTCTTTTGGTGACAAAGTCACAGGCGCTGCCACTAGTCCTGGGGTTTGTCACCAAATGGACTCAGTTAATTTTACTGTGGACTGGGTTAGTCGCTCAGTCGTATCTGACTCTTTGTGACCGCATGGACTGTAACCCGCCAGGCTTCTCTGTCCATGGAATTCTCCAGGCAAAAATACTGGAGTGGATTGCCATTCCCTTCTCCAGAGGAACTTCTCAACCCAGGGATCCAACACACTGGTCTCCTGCCTCGCAAGAAGATTCTTTACCATTTGAGCTACAGAGAAGTCTCTAATGTTTCGTTAAAAATTTACCAATTCCTGCCTGCCTCTCCGTATATCACTTAGTTTTCAAGACCCAGCAGCCTGTTCAACCCTTTCTAACCTTCACAGAGGACACACATTTCTGGATCTTTTGTGTAAATGTAACAATAACACCCAGAAAGGCACTTCATTTGTTCATAAAATTCGGCCGTGTTTTCTCTCTGCTGTCTCCCTGTGGGTTTCTTGGAAGCAGAGACTGGACTTGCGCTTCTTTTGGAATTCCATCAGCAATGGCAAGCGGCGTGGTGATGGGCGGACGGTACTCCAGTGGCTCTCAGCCCGGGACGCCCATCGGAGTCACTGCTGGTGCCTGGGTCCTGCGCCCGAGGCCAGTGGCTGTCAAAGTGTGGCCCCCGGACCCGCAGCATTGGCATCGCCTGAATCTAAATTTGTTAGAATGCAAATTGTTGAACCCTACCCTGAAATAACTGAGTCAGAAACTCTGGAGGTGGAGAGGAAAGCAGTCTGGTTTTGAGAGGCACTGAAGTTTGTGACTGTCCTAGGGATTCTTATTCAGAAAGTATGGGGTGGAATTCAGGGAACTGTATGAAAAAGTACCATTATTCAGTAAACTCCATGAACTGGAGGGTATGGTTCAGTTTTGCTCACCATTCTTTCTCAATTGTCTGACATATCATCAGGACTCAGAATTATTTGTCAAAAAAAGAAAAAGAACCAAAATGTGATGTTTCTGAAGCCCTCTAATTAAGTTATGAACAACTGTATGTCTCAGTGTCTGACGACTTTTATAGCAATTAGGTGAAACAAGCCTTTTGGAAGATGAATATTTCCTTCAAAGCTGCCATTTATTGCAGGGCATCAGTTATTCAATAAATGTTGTACTTGTGGCTCATCTAATAGTTCCAGCTACCAATTTAGGTTGTGGGAGAATTTTGAGAAACAAGACTTGAAACCTAAAAGTTTTAACCAAGTTAAATTTTGCATTATTTTTTTCTATCAGGAGAACTTGCCATGCTGAACTTACTAACAAACGGAACTGGGTCCAATGCCTGACATGCAACAAAGTGAATCTACTGACCCCAGCTTGCGGAGAATGTAAAATACAGCATTTATTTGTAGAGCAAGGAGAATGGGAGCTCATGCTCAAAGACCTGAACTCCCCAATGGCTTTCAGGAAAGGACTGTTGAAGAGAGTATGAGGGAAAGGGTCACAGATGCGTGATCAACTTGTGCACAGTTCTCTGATTGTTGATGATGAGGTAAGAGGGTGATGTTTTAGGAATCTCAATCAACCTTCTGGCTCCAACCTTCCTGAGGTTTCTGTGCCAGTGGCCAGCAATTTTCATCTGGTAGGAGTTTAGTTTCTGTAGAAACAACCCTAGGATATGGCTAGGGATATTATCTGTAGCCCTTGAAGCACCAGGAATCCTTGACTTTGTTTTATAGCTAAATTATTATTATTCTCTTTTACTTGACTACTTTCCTTTGTGTTTTCATTTTCTCACTTCTCTGATTAAATTTGCTCTTTGGAACTCAGAAGCCTGAGAGGCTAAAACTTTTCTGTTGATACAAACAAGAGGCAGAGGATGCAGGGTGGGGGTTTTGCCCCATAAAGACTCTACAGGGTCCTGCTCAGGTTCAAACTCTTTGGGGTTTTCTGATCTTCCTGACTAGTGAGTGTGATGTGAGCTCTTGTGCTCTACAGAATGAAGGACAATCCTTCTGCATTCTACCTTCAGATATAGGTAGAATAAACTAGAGCTAACGGGGTATAATTTCCAGAAAACTGTAATTTACATTCGAACAAAAGGCTGCCAGAGCATATATTTTGCTCTTTAAATAGCGTGTCGCTAATGTATTGATTCTACTGTGTGCAGATCATTGCTTAAGACCTTCAGGGAAATCTGAGAAATATTCCTACCCTCCAAGAGCTCACAACCCAGGAGAGAAGGTGAAGCAGGAATACAAGTCGATTCCCTCCTCATCCTCTTTCGTGCTTCCCAGGGCCTTCACCAGTTGCTTACTTATCTTTTCACTTCATTGTGGGTTTACTGTCTTTCTGCATTACAAGGCAGAGCATTGTTTTCCCAGTTGAGCACTACCGTGGTTTTCTGTCTCTTATTTTTCTTTTTCTTGTAAAAATCGTTATTGTTGCTGTTTGTTCACTTAGTCGAGTCTGACTGTTGGCACCCCAATGGACTGCTGCACGCCAGGCATCCCTGTCCATCACCAACTTCCAGAGCTTGCTCAAGCTCATGTCCATTGAGTCAGTGATGCCATCCAACCATCTTGTCCTCTGTCGTCCCCTTCTCCTCCCCCCTTCAATCTTTCCCTGCATCGGGGTCTTTTCTAATGAGTCTGTTGTTCACATCAAGTATGGGAGCTTCAGCTTCAGCCTCAGTCCTTCCAATGAATATTCAGGATTGATTTCCTTTAGGATTGACTTGTTTGATCTCCTTGCAATCCAAGGAACTCTCAAGAGTCTTCTTCAACACATGAAAATGCAAATCAGTAAACATTTACTAACCCTGGATCTGGGCTGAAAGAGTCTTCTTATTCCTTGAAAACTACTTCTTACTGGGGAACTGGGCCTTGGATGGCAAAGGGAACAAAAACCCCTGCTGGCCAGGGAGGATCTGGCTGTCACTCAGCACAAACGTCCTTCTCCTATGACAGCCTCTCGCAGACTTGACAAGCCTGTTTCCAGGCTTCCAAGGCTCTTCTCTCAGGCCTCTTTCCTCCTACCACTACGTGCTAAAGTCGGTTGAAGTTAAGGTGTTTTTTTGTTTGTTTGTCTGTTTTAACAATAAATAATATATTGCTCTATGTAGTGAAAAACTTTTTAAAGTGAAGTATGCAGGGTAAAAATGAACCTCCTCCTCCCCTCTCTGCCAGGTTAGCAGGTAGAGCAAGCCTTCCAGATCAGTTGGTATGCAGCTACAATATAAAGACATCTTTCTGTGCATTTTGCACTAACTGCATTTTCCAAATCTTTTCATGTCATAGCATATGTAAATATACCTATTCCGTAGCATGAATGTGCATCATGTAACTTCCGATGGACATTTCTTTATTTGTTGTCTTTCTCACTTTCTCCCTTTCCTGTTACAAAAGATGCTCTGGTGGATATTCTTACACACACACACAGATTTCTGAAGAAAATTTACAATCTTATACAATTAATGAATCTTTAATGTAGCTAAGTTTTATTTTAATACATTAATGTGATATAACCGTACTTTGAAAGAAATAGATATCCTTTGTTCCCAACCATTTATTTAATAGATCCTCTTGTTCCTGTTGGTCTAAGACATAAACTGTATCCTGAACTAAATTTGCATGTATACCTGCTTCTGACTCTTCCAGTGATTTGCCTTTCTATAGATTTCTTTGTCTAAACCAACCATACTTTCCATGTCATATAGTTAGGATAATGTTATAGGATCTTTTCAAATTTGGTGGGGCAGGTCTTCAAACACTGTTCTCAAAATATTTTCATTGTCTTTGTTCATTTTTTTTTCCTTATGGCTGAGCTTTAGTGTTAGTTTGTCAAGTTCCACTTAAAAATTACATTGGAAATTTTTTTAAGAAATTAACATATAGTAGAATTAACTTTGGGGGAAATGTACATTTCTGTGAGTACTGACGTGTTCAGATTTGTGTAGGCACCACCCCAGCTGGGATATGCAACACTTTCATCAACCCTGTTACTGTCAGACCTTCCTCCAGCCGTAGCTCCTATCATCCACTGTCTATTCTCTGCCACTATAATTTGTCTTTTTTAGGATCTTATATGCATGGAATCGAATAGGATGTAGCCCTCTGAGACCAATCTCTCAGTCAGCATGGTGCCTTTGAGATTCACCCAAGTTCCTGAGTTTGTTTCTTGCATTGTAAAGTAATATCCCATGGCATGAATGATTCCAGTTTATTCATTCTTCTCTGCCAAAGGACACTCAAGATGTTTGCAGTTCGGGGCCACTCTGAAGAGAGAGTCATCCTAAACACTCATGTACATGTGAACATAAATCTTCATTTTTCTTGGCTAAATACCAAGATGTGGGATTTCTGGGTTGCATGCTGAGTTTCCATTTAATTGTAAAGACTGCCAAACTCTTCCAGAGCAGCAGTCCTGTTTTGCATTCCCCCCAGCCACGTTTGAGAGCGCAGGTCCCTCGTTATCCTCACCAGCCCTTGGGGTCCTGAGTGCTCTGTATTCTGTCATTCAGGTCAGTGTGCGGTGGGAGCTCATCATGGTTTTGGTTTGCACTTGCCTAATGGTTATTGATGCTTTTGAAGTGTGGTGTTGGAGAAGACTCTTGAGAGTCCCTTGGACTGCAAGAAGATCCAACCAGTCCATTCTGAAGGAGATCAACCCTGGGATTTCTTTGGAAGGAATGATGCTAAAGCTGAAACTCCAGTACTTTGGCCACCTCATGCGAAGAGTTGACTCATTGGAAAAGACTCTGATGCTGGGAGGGATTGGGGGCAGGAGGAGAAGGGGACGACCGAGGATGAGATGGCTGGATGGCATCACTAACTCGATGGATGTGAGTCTGAGTGAACTCCAAGAGATGGTGATGAACAGGGAGGCCTGGCGTGCTGCGATTCATGGGGTCGCAAAGAGTCGGACACGACTGAGCGACTGAACTGAACTGAATGGTTATTGATGCTGAGCATCGTTTCATGTCCTTATTTGCCATTCTCGCATTCTCTTTGGTGCAAGTGTCTGTTCACATCTTTTGCTCATTTTAAAAATGGGCTATTTGTTTCCTCATTATTGAGTTTTGAGGGTTCTTTATATATTCTGGGTGCAAATCCTTTGTTAGTAAAGGTGGCTTCATGGGAGTGTGACCCGTGTGGTCACACAGACCTATGCTCAAAGGAACCCCATTTAATGTTCTGCTGTTGCAGCTGAAATTCTTAATAAGTCTTCAACAAAGGGTCGCACATTTTCAATTGGTACTGGGCCTCATAAATTATGTAGCTCATCTTATTTGTTGATATAAGATTTGCAGATATTTTCCCGGTCAGTAGCTTGTCTTTTTTTTTTTCTCTCTCTCTCTTAACAGTGTCTTTCTCAGAGCAAAAGTTTTACATTTTGGTAAAGTCCAGTTTATGGGGTTTTTTTTGTGTGTGTGCTTTTGGCGTCATGACCAAGATCCCTTTGATCACAAAAAGTTTATCTTGTTATCTTAAAAGTGCTTTACAGTTTTATGTTTTACATTAAGATATATGATCCGCTTTCAGTTAATTTTTGTGTAGTATACATGATTATGACTTAGGTTTTACATTGAAACTTTGGCAATGTATTTAATTTATAGATTCATTTAGAAAGCACTGACATCTTTACAATGTAGTATTTTTATATCTAAGAGTATGATCATGTTTTTTAAATGATTCAAGTCTTTTATGTCTGTAAACCTTTATAGTTTTATTCACATATCATTTTTAGTAGTTTATTCCAAAATATTTTGGAGTTTTTGTTGCTACTTGAGTGAGATTCGTTTTCCATTATGTTGATCAATTCCTTTATAGTTGATGGATATAGTTGAAAAGAAAGCTGCTGTTTTTGTGCTTTGATCTTGTGTCACGACTGCTTTACTAAAGGGTCTTGCTCATTGTTTTCTTTAGGCAGGTTTCCAACAATCCCTTCCCTCCCACTTCCTGTCTTTCCCTCTGTCGGCTAGGAGTGGGAATGGGGTGAGGTGTCAGTCCTGTGAATTCTGCTGAAATGACAGATGCTGGCCAGTGCCGAGGGTCAGGAACTGACCCCATTTGCTGTGAGGTACTTAATGCCATTGTTCTCAGCTCTGGGGTTTAAGAGCTAATTGCATCAGATAAACACTAAACACATTTTATCAGTCCATATTTTATTCAGCTCAAGTAACAGACTAGTTGAACGACATTTACTTTTTAAGATATGTTTTGTTTTTCTCACATTGCAAGAAATCTGAAGGTAGGCTGTTGCTGGTGTTGGTTCAGCGCTTCAGTAATACCACTAGGAATCCAAACTCTTTTAGACTTAAAAAAAACAAAAAACTTTTTACATTGAAATAATTTTATATTCACAGGAAAATCACAAAGAGTTCTCATATACCCTTCCCTGAGTTTCTCCTAACATTATTGTCTCCTGTAAAGAACACTTGTCAAAAGTAAAAACTTGGTACATTGTTATTAACTAAACTACAGTTTTTTGGAATTTCATCAGTTTTCTACTAATGTGTTTGTCCTATTCCACAATCCAATCCAAGTATCACATTGCATTTAGATTTCATGTCTCCTTAGTATCCTTGTGTGTCTCTAGGCCTTCACTTGTTTTTCACTACTTTGACACTTTTTGAAGATTACTAGCCAGTTTGTCGGAGAAGGCAATGGCAACCCACTCCAGTACTCTTGCCTGGAAAATCCCATGGATGGAGGAGCCTGGTAGGCTGCAGTCCATGGGGTCACTACTAGTCGGACACGACTGAGCAACTTCACTTTCACTTTTCACTTTCATGCATTGGAGAAGGAAATGGCAACCCACTCCAGTGTTCTTGCCTGGACAGTCCCAGGGATGGGGGAGCCTGGTGGGCTGCTGTCTATGGGGTCGCACAGAGTCGAACACGACTGAAGCGACTTAGCAGCAGCAGCAGCAGCCAGTTTGTAGATGGTTCTTCAACATGGTTTGGCTGATGTTTCTGATACTTAGCCTGGGATTGTGCGTTTGGGGGAAGAATGCCCCAGAGGTGGAATGCCCTTCTCATTGCATCATATTGGGGACTACATGACCTTGACATAATTAATCCCCTGTGATGTTAAGCCCTGTGACTGTCAACTGGTAGTGCTAAACTTGATTACAGAAGTAGTGTCTGCCAAATCTTTCAGTCTTTTTATTATGGAGAATTTGAAACATACACAGAAGTAGAGAAGATGCTTGTATGTCTAACTTCAGCAGTTATCTATCTATAATTGATCTTGTTTCATCTATACTTACACTCACTTTCCCAGCAGCCTCCACTGAACTATTTTGAAGCAAGTTGTAGATATCATAGTTCAGTTCAGTTCAGTCACTCAGTTGTGTCCAACTTTTGCGACCCCGTGAATTGCAGCACGCCAGGCCTCCCTGTCCATCACCAACTCCTGGAGTTCACTCAAACTCATGTCCATCGAGTCGGTGATGCCATCCAGCCATTTCATCCTCTGTCATCCCCTTCTCCTCTTGCCCCCAATCCCTCCCAGCATCAGGGTCTTTTCCAATGAGTCAACTCTTCGCATCAGGTGGCCAAAGTATCGGAGTTTCAACTTTAGCATCAGTCCTTCCAATGAACACCCAGGACTGATCTCCTTTAGGACGGACTGGTTGGATCTTCTTGCTGTCCAAGGGACTCAAAGAATTTTCCACAGTTTATTGTGATCTTCAGTATGGATCACTAAAGTATAAGGACTTCAAGAAAAATAGCCTCAGGAAAAATAGCCACAGTGTCACGGGGCTTCCCTAATGGTAGAGTCTTCCCAGATGGTAAAGAATCTGCCTGCAATGCAGGAAACCTGGGTTTGAACCCCCGGGTCGATATTATTACCATTTCTTAAAAACTTTATAATCTTGAAGAGGTTTCTGTTTTCCCACTCTGCCCTCCTTGGCATGTGATTCTTTGTCTTGCTATTTAACAGTTTCAAGAAAGCTGCTCTATCTTCAGCCATCACATCGAAGTTCAAGGCAAGACACCACTAGGCAGAGTAGCAAGAAATCATCTTTCCCAGCCCCCTCCTCCCTCCCTTACACCCACAGACCTCAGAGTGAGGTCTCGCCTTTCATCAGCCAGAACTATGTCGGTGGCTGCCACAACTAACAAGGGAAGTTGGAAAACTGAGTGTTTGGCTTTCCAACCTCTGTAATAGAGGATTATATGGATTAATAAGGTGGGGGATAGTTGTTAATAAGCCAACATATAGTATCTTTCACGCGAGTTTTGGGAAGAGAAAAGTTTCACTTGGCACCTCTCTCCATTCTGTGAAACTAATCATTAGAACTGGGTGAGGACAGAGTGGAGTTGGCACCAGGAGTATCTGAGCTGCTGAGCCGTGGTGGTGATCACGTGTTACTGCTCTTGGCCTGATGAGGCCTTCAGGCTGGAACACGAATGAGCATATTAGTGGAGGAGCCCCGGGTGTGGATGCTAGAGCCACATGGGGCTGGAGCCTGGCAGTCATTGCAATTTGTCTTCAAACTACTCAGGGACATGGGTGTTAAAGAATGTCATTCCATAGGTCATAAAATTGAGGCTTTTCTAGATTACTGAGTAGGCTAAGTAGGGAGTCTGAGAAAAGTTTGATTTTGATAACTAGTAAGAACTTTGCAAAATAAAAAAAATTAGAAAGTAGATACCAATTTTCAATGAATCTAAGATGTACCATTTGTTTATATACTTCTAGCAACAAAAATATGCTACCAATAATCCATGATGTGCCATTGAGTATAAGGCTTATCCTGACTTCAGAAATGTTAAAATGTGTGGAAATGTGTCTTAGTATTGATAAAACGTGGTGTTTTAATTATGTTAGACAAGTAAATTTCAGGTTTTATATATCACAGCATTTAGACTTTGTAGAAATTGAGGCATAATCAAATCAATGGAATTTCCCCTGTACTACCACCAAGGTTAACGTATAACAGTTTTCCACCATCTCAGAAAGGTTCTTTGTGTGCCTTCTCAGTCAGAGCCAACCACAAAGGTCACCACTTGCTAATTTTTCCACCACAAATCAGTTTTGTTTGTTTGGGGACTTCATATAAATGTAATCCTTCAGTTTGTTCTCTTTTGTGTCTGGCTCCTTTATTCAGCGTAATATTTTTGAGATTTATTGATCTATATAAAAGTATAATCATTATTTATAAAGTATATTCTATTCTCCTGTTGATGGACATTTGGGCTATCTACATTTTTTTCTTTTTTACTATTGTAGTAAAAGCGTCTGTGAGCATATGTGAACAAGTCTCTGTATAGACTTGAGTTTTTATTTCTTTGGGATAAATACCTAGAGTGGAATTACTAGATCATAGGGTGGTGCAGGCTTAACTTCATAGTAAGACCCCAAACAGCTTTTCAGAGTAGTTTATACTCTCAGCTACAAAGTATAAGAGCTCCAGTTTCTCCATATCCCCCAAACGTTAGAAATTGATAGTCTTTTAATAAAGTTTTAACTAAGTAGTAGATAGAAAAGAAGTATCTCATTGTGGTTTTAATTTGCATGTCCCAGATAGGTAATGAAGTTGAATGTATTATCATGTGCTTTTTGACCACTTAGATATCTTCTCTTGGGGAATTTCTACTCGAAATCTTTTTATCTATTTTTAAAAACTGAGTGATTTTGTTTTTTCTTATTGAATTGTAGGAATTCTTAATTCTTAAAGATTTTCAGGGCAGACAGAAGACTTGTGTCCACCCTACCTCTTCTTCCTTCCTGCTCTCCCAGTTATGTGTAGACTTTGTCAGGGTGTCCATCTCACATTAAATCTGAAATCATCATCTTTACCTTCTTTTTAATAAAATTGACAATTACTAGTTTAATTCATAGTCATTTGCTATCTAGGTAAAGCCTTTTTGTTATGACTCCCCAAAATTGAGAGAGTAAATGACCCTAAATGGGAATCAAGTCTATTAGCAGAACATGTGATTTCCAAATCTTTGTTTCCAACAAAATTAAAAAAAAACTCTAACTTACCTACTAATTGATCATTAAAAAAGTTTTTTGCATACCACTTTATGATTTTAGCTATATGACCTGTGAAGCTAATAGTAAAATATTAATTTTGTTGATAGAATCCCTTTTCTTCTGTTTATTTATATGAGTGGAGTTTCGGCACTTACATCTATAAAAGAAAAACAATAGCAAAAGAATTAATTCTGGAAACCTTTTCTCAAAATTAGTAACATCTATCCATGGATTTATGAACTAATTAAAATATAAAAACAGCCACATCTAAACTTTATGGTTACAAAAAAATTAATCTCAAATAATAGACATATTTTATTGCATAAAGGAATGATGGCTCACTTAATAGCAAAAAAGAACATTCATTACATTGTGATCAAATTCTGGGGAAGAAATATAATAGAAATACAATTTTAAGTAATAAAAAAGAACAGTGGAAACTTTGGCCTGTTATAGAAGAGCTTGTCCACATATTTTCGATTTTGGAAACCAGATGCCATGGTATTTAGATTCTGTTGTAGCCACATAAAAGAGTGAATTAATAGTTTTATTTAAAAATGTCAAAGGTTACACAAGATTATTTCTTTTCCAGCCATTTAAAACTGATAATGAAGGATTTTGGATATCAACCTAAAAATATGGGAGGGGACTCAGTTTTTCAAAATTCTTAGTGGTACAGGAAGGATAACAACAAATTGATCATGGCTTCAGTTTTGCTTCAGGCCACGTGCCCCCTCCATCCTTGGAGGTAGCAGAGTGGGGGGAATCACCTTCTCTGGAACTGTCTAGATATACAAACAGAAAGCAGAGAATATTGGGAAGGGCCAAAAGAGGTTGGCCGATTCAGAGGAAAGCAATCAGCAGTGTAAGAGGAGAGACCACTGAAAGGTCAGTAGAGTCAAGGTAAGCATTTCCCCCATCTTCCGTAGGAGTGTATGTGCTTGTTTGAAAGCAGAAGGGAAGAAGCACTGGTAAACGGGGTCTAGGGGTCCAGTGGTGGTGTCCTGAGAGAGGAGAGGAGGGGAGCAGAGAGAGACAGTGGGTGTGTGACTTTGTAAACAGGTTGTGGCAATTGACTGACACCCCGGAACTTGAACTGCCTGGCAGATGGACGGGCACAGCTGGTTATAGCTGAGTAGAGTCTCCTGGGGATTCCTGTGCTAAAACAGAGCAGCTTTTTTCTGCAAGGTCTACTCCCAAGCCACAAGAGAGCAAAACACTCTGTTGAATAAATGGATACTGTTCAAACAAAGGGTCCAAACTTCCAGTTGTAAGATGAATAAGTTCTGGGGATCTGATGTTTAGCATAGTGATTATAGTTAATAATTTTGTATCATACACTTGAAAATTGCTAAGTGAGTAGATCCTGTATGTTCTCACCACAGAAAAGAAATGGTAATTATGTGACATGATGTAGAGGTGAGCTTAGGTTATGGAGGCAATCATTTTAAAATACATAAGTGTATCAGGTCAATACATTGTATACCTTGAACTTACACAATGTTATATGCCGGTTGTATCTCAGTAAAGCTGGGGGGAAGAAAGGGATATTGTTTTTGTTGTTTGTTAGGCATACCCCATCAAATAAAAATGCACTTCCAGGGCATAAGACTGGGTCCCTGAACTTATTACTCTTTCTTGGTTTCAGGCAACAACCAGTGCAGTAGTTTGATCAGAAAAGCTCTT
Organism: Cephalophus harveyi; assembly: GCA_006410635.1. NCBI lineage: Eukaryota > Metazoa > Chordata > Mammalia > Artiodactyla > Bovidae > Cephalophus > Cephalophus harveyi. Next base: position 89,383 of record SJYT01081834.1, read on the forward strand.
GGTAAATCATATGATAACTGTCTCTGTCTCCTGTATCTTTATGTGAAGAGAGCATGTTTAGTTTTTAGAACTCTTTCTTGAGTATAATGTAAACACAAAAGGTAAATGTATCATAAGATTATTGCTTGATGAATTTTTATAAACCGAATCCACCAGGTAGCCAACATCCAGATAAAAAGAGAACATCACCTGCACCTCACAGCTCCTTCTCCATGTTAATCTGATAGTGTTTAAATTTAGCTTAGACCTGAAGCTAGGAAAACAAAAACAAAAACAAAAAATTATAGTTTGCCTTTGAAAGAACATGACAGCAGGTTTAAACTGTTAACTTAGTTCTCTGAGCATTTCACTGCTGGAAAAACTGATTTCAGAAACACTTTGGGCCTAAAAACCACATCTTTAAGCAAAAATCTGAATTGCTCATAGAAATGATTTTCTTCTTTTGATACATCAGCAGAATCTGTCAAATGAACTGGTAGATTGGAGAGAAGTAGAAAATGTGAGTTTTTATTAACCAACAATGAATGAACAGAGAAGCAAAATATTTTAGCCAAAAAAAATGGAAAGAGTCTGAGTGAACTCCAGGAGTTGGTGATGGACAGGGAGGCCTGGCGTGCTGTGATTCACGGGGTCACAAAGAGTCGGACACAACTGAGCGACTGAACTGAACTGAGACCTAATTTGATCTAGGATCCTGCTTTATAAATGTGCTCTGTGAGTGAAGTGTGCCTAGTAGCTTTGTAAGGTGTTTTATTTTGTAAAGGTGGTTATTGTTTGGAGAAGCCCTTTCTTTTTTCACCTTGTTTTATACTATAATAATGTCAGTAGTATCTAGTCACAGTATCTAGTTTTAGATTTTTATAGAGTGTCAATACATACATTTTCATTTTTCTAATTCTTTCCTTTTTTATTTTGTATCTATACAGATCTGATGTCTATCCTCATTTGTTCTAATTAGCATACCTATGCTTATGTCAGTGGAGGGTGAGGCATATGAGAGTGGGTATGGTGCCTGTCTTTTATAAAACATTGGTGTAGAGCCCCCATTTTTTTTTTTTTCCTGGAGTAAGATAGAAAACGCAGTTGAGGGTTGGAATGGGAAAGGGCAGGATGGGAAGGGAAGAGATCAGAGTCTGAAAAGTCCTGGGAGTTGTTTCTGCTGAAGTTGTTGGTTAAACCAGGGGACTAGATGGCCAAGCAGAGGTAGACAGGACACTTTCCCCGTGTCCTGGGCTCCCTAACCCCACCTGGCTCTGCAGGGTCTGAGGGCTAGGAGGCAGCTGCCATTGGCTGGTGCCTTCCAGTTCCCTTTCCTCTAACCATGCCCTGGCTCCTGGGGCTGGGCTGGGTCTTTTATATATACACTTATTCATCAGTGCACACCCTCAGCCTGGCACATCTAGCTATTAGGAAAATAGCATTGACAGTTGTTTGCTTGATTATCAGCAGTAGCTAGAGAAGTCAGGTGAGTGACAACTTTTTTTTGGTAGTTAGAACGTTTAACATGAGGGTGAGAAAAGTCAGAGTGTTAGTTGCTCAGTTGTATCCAACTCTTCACAATCCTATGGACTGTAGCCTGCAAGGCTCCTCTGTCCTTGGGATTCTCCAGGCAACAGTACTGGAGAGAGTAGTCATTCCCTTCTCCAGGGGATCTTCCTGAGCCAGGGATCAAACCCGGGTCTCCCACATTGTAGGCAGGTTCTTTACCATCTGAGCCACCAGGGAAGCCTCTTAATAATTTTTTAAGTGTACAATAAATACAGTACTGTTAGCTCCAGACACGATGTTGCACTGCAGATCTCTAGAACTTTTTCATCTTGCATGACTGAAATGTCACACCTGTTGACAAGCAACTCAGCATTTCCCCCTCCTCACAGCCCCTGGAAACTACCATTTTGCTTTATGCTTCCATGAGTCTTGACTATTGTAGGTTTTGCATATAAGAAGAATCATGTAATATTTATCCTTTTGTGACTTATTTCACTTAGCTTGCTGTCATCAAGGTTCATCCATGTTGTGACAAATGGCAGGATTGCCTTCTTTTTCAAGGCGAATATCCTACTGTGTGTATAGTATAAAGCATATTTTCTTTATCCATTTATCCATTGATGCACATCTAGGTTGTTTGTACATCTTGGCTATTGTGAAGAATATTGCAATGAACAGGTGAGTATAAATACCTCTTTGAGGTCCTGACTTCAATTCTTTTGAACAGATACCCAGAAGTGGGATCGCAGGATCATATGGTAGTTCTATTTTTAATTTTTTGAGAAACCTCCACACCATTTTCCATAGCAGCTGCACCATTTGTGAATATATGATATGTTATCTTAAGTTACTTAAGTAACTGTCTCATTGCAGTATGGTGACCATGTGCACAATTACCACTTCTCAAGAAATACCTATGCCAGTAGTTGTAACTTTCTAGGCATTTAACTTTTGATAAGAAAGGAACTTGAATATCAGAAAGGAACTTGGAAATTGGGAAGATCTTGCTCTTTGATTTTTAAAAAATATATGTGATTTTTTTTTCTATCAAAGGTAGTTACCACTAGCTTTTCCTTTTTCCTTCCCAATTCAATACTTTAAGTTTATTACGTTGGGGCTTCATTTAAATGTCCATTTAAACTAATTTAAATGTAATACATGGCCCTTGACACTCTGCTACTTTCTGTCAAAATGGACTGTCAAAAATGCAGCCTTTCACGGGAAAAGGTTTCTGCCCACAGAGTGGGATTGTATCAGCACTCCGTGAAACAACAGTGACTTAGAAGCTCAGAACTGTAGGCTACTGATATGTTGAGGTCAAGAAAGTTACAAATGTGTTCCTGTTAATGGAAAAGTGTGAGGGTGTCTGGTGATTGGAGATCATGTAAAATATGGAGGGAGGAGTTAAGACAGTGGGCTGAGAAGCTGGAGGGAGGAGGCTGTGGGAGTTGAGGACCAGTATAAGTTTTGGAGGACACTGGTGATGGGAGAGCCGGGCTCAGAGAGTGGAGAGGGGAGGAGAAGGAAGCAGACAGGATGAAATTAGACAGAGTGAAATAAGATGAGAGGTGGCCCCTGGAATATGAGAGAAGAGGACATCATGATACTGTAGAAGGAGGGATGGAAGGGGAGCAGAGAAACCAAGGATGGCAGGACAGGTAGATGGGAGGAGGGGCGGTGAAAGTAGTTTCCAGCACACCCACCAGCATCCTATCTGCCTGTAGAACTATTGCCTTGAAATAGCTCCCATGGAATGCTAGAATATCTAGAAAGGTAATTGGATACAGAGCATCTGTCAGTTTACTGAGCTTCGGGAAAGGCAAGAGCTTGGTTTCCTGACTTGTGAATAAACATTTACTCCACTAAGAAAAATTCAGGGACTCTACCTCATCCAAAGCAAAGTGAGTCCTTTTTTTTTTTTTAATCAGCTTAAAAAAATATTTTCATTTGTCAAAGGTTCCAGAAGTAGTACAGAAGAATATTGGTATTGTATATTTTACTAGCAACTAGTAATAATTATATCAGGCAACAATCTTAATAGAAATGAACATGTCTTATGCAGAGATTTCTTCTTTATTAATCAGTCCATCAAAATAAAAGAGTTTAGCCAAAGAATTAAAATCTCCCAGCTGAAATGTCCTCACTGTTACTGTCCTGAAAGAATGAAATAGGCTCATATGCAGGAGAAATGCCTCCATTTAAGAAATGAAATGTGTCTGCTAGTAATGAAAGAATACTGCCTGCCCTGTGTCTTCTGAGGCTTTATGCTGCCCAGGCACGTCCAGAGCCTAGAGTGCTAAGTAGAGTGTTGCCCCTGGGCGGCTCATGATCAACTCGATGAAAGATGACTTGTGTTGAAAGACACACCACCTTCATCTGGAACTCGTAAATTTGAGCTGGGGACACATTTGTCACATAGCGACCTTGAAATAAACAGGGTGGCTGCTCACCCAGAAAAAAGTTTTCATAATGCTGAGGGGGCTGGATTAGATGATCTTTCTGGTCTTGATACAATTCTAGTCCTCTGTAGCCCATTCTTCTGCCTTTTAAATATTTCTATGGTGAGGGGTTCTCAACTTGTGTTGCTGGTGGTATACGCTGAGGCAGTGTCTCTAAGAGGGCAACTTGGGAGTATCTATCAACACTTGAAATGCACAAATCCTTTGGCCAATCAGTTCTGCTTCTAGAAATTTAAATTTTACCCTTAGTCGTACTGGTGCACCAGTATACATGCTGAAGACTCTTTGTAGCAGTGTTTGTTGGTGCTGCTAAGTCACTTCAGTCGTGTCCGACTCTGTGTGACCCCATAGACGGCAGCCCACCAGGCTCCACCGTCCCTGAGATTCTCCAGGCAAGAACACTGGAGGGGGTTACCATTTCCTTCTCCAATGCGTGAAAGTAAAGTTGCTCAGTCGTGTCCGACTCTTTGCGACCCCATGGACTGCAGCCCACCAGGCTCCTCCATCCATGGGATTTTCCAGGCAAGAGTACTGGAGTGGGTTGCCATTGCCTTCTCCAGCAGTGTTTGTAACAGGAAAGAAAAAAACAAGATGGAAAAGGCCTGTATACCCATCACTGGGAAACTGAATGACTATGTCATGAATACGCATTCAGTGAAATACTACTAATCCATCTAATCAGTATTAGAAAAAGTATGAGATAAATTTACATGTGTTCTTACCTCTGTTAAGGTGTATATTTTTGTCTTTTCCCTCACCAACACTTACAACAGTACCCAGAACATAAATAGGTACTTGTAATTATTTTAAGTGACTAAAAGAATGATGAATGGGTTTTTAAAATGAGTTTTAAAATACCTATTATAAATGCCCGAAGAGCACTCTGTAGTTCTCAGGGCATTTCACCACTGGATCCTTGGTCTTTTCCAGTTGTAATTGTAAGAGGTATAAATATTTTACACTGCTCTATCCTTGAAGAGCAGTTTGTTTTGTTTAGTAGTGATTAGGCTTCATCCCAAATTCCAGTGACACCCCCGGGTGCTGTAGACTGTGAAAGAACCTCTGAAGAGCCACACAAACCCTGTTCACCATTCAGAGCACTCCACAGACGAGATGCTGAGGGCCACAGGTGGCTTTAACTATGCTTGAAAACTGAATAGAAAAGAGATTGCCAGCTGTTTCATTTAAAAACATTTTCCCTGATTCCATGTTAGTTTTAACACAAACTCAGCAAAGTTCACTCCTTAAATGAGACAAAATATTTCAAAAGAGTGTGTGTTTGCAATGAGCATGATGAAGTTTCCTGTCAAAGAGTTTAAAGTGTTAAAAAGAACCATCGGGCCCCAACTGGAGGCACTCATGCAAAGTCCCACCAAGACTGAATACCTAACCTCACTGCAGTTTCAGCCAGGAGCAGAATTTTAAACCAGGCAGACTGGAATTTCCTAGTCAACACTAGTGAACTAGTCTGCTGGAGAAGACCCCCTGCCCTCCCCTAAGGGCACATGACCTTGCCTGAGATAATCCACTCCTTTAATCTCTCTGTCTGTCCTTCCTTCTGCCTATAAAAGCTTTCCATTTTGTACAACTCCTAGAGCCCTCTTCTCTGTGTTAGGCAGGATGCTCCCTTATCAGGACTCTTGAAGAAAGCCAATGGGATCTTTAAATTTACTTGGTCGAATTTTGTTTTTTACTAAAGATATATACTTAGTGAAAAGAAAATAAAAATTGTTCTTTTCTTGAATAATAATGTAAGAAACTTTTAAGTCCTACCATGAACCTATTCGTTACTGTACTTTGAAAGGTTGGAAAGCATGATTTCCTTCCCTTTTGCTATTTCATTTCTTTACCTCATGTTTATTTTTATTTTTCTACTCTGTGCATTTCAACAAAACACCTGGGGATATACTCTTACAGGAATTTGAAATTTATAGGGCCACACTCCCAAGTCCTTTGTAGAAGAGGTCATAAAGCCAAATAAATACAGCCACACCTGTTGGTTAAAGATACATGTTACAGGAAATAGAGCTGCCACTCATTTTCCTTTGCATGTTTGTGAGAATATTTAAGGACTTGTTTCAAAAGAACTGCTGAAAATGTAGAAACCTAGGATCATCATAAAACTTGCTGAGATGCTGGGTGCTGGATTTACAAATACACTCCCTCAGCACCCTCGCTGTACTGGATAAGCCAAGTCTTGGCAGCCTGTCATGGCCACTGAAATTGGTATGACTCTTGTATAGCCTGACTTAGAAACTTGGAAGAGTATAGCTTTGGATGGGCAGCTCTAGGACCTTAAGGACCATGATGTTGCCCTCCACACCTTCTTATTCGGGGAGACAGAATTGGAGGAGATGAAAGACGTCACTGCTTACCGCGAGCTAGATCCGGCTTGCATCTCTACACCTTTCTAATGGATTAACTGAGGAATGTGAAGCAATGTGTTGGAAATTTGGACTCCTTGTATAAGTGGAGCCTAAGGCCCCTTTGTCAGTTTATTCTATGGCAACAGTTCTCCCCACTTCCCCACCCCCACTTTTTAATGCCTTTAAAATGTCCAACAGATTTTAGCTTTTCACCTCATATTCCTTTCCTGTCCCAGGATCCTGTGCAGCACACCACATTTCACTGAGTTCTTCATGACCCTTTGGGCTCTTCTTGGCTGTGACAGTTTCTCAGACTTCACTTGCTTTTGATGACATTGACAGTTTTGAGGAGCACTGCTCTGGTGTTTTATAGGATGGTCCTCTAGTGTCTGATGTTTTCTCATGATTCGGTGGGTTTTGGGTTGGGGATTAATATCCCAGAGCTAAGAATGCCATCTTCTGATAACACTGACTTTGACTACATATTGGTAGCATTGGCCAGGTTCTCCACTCTGAACTCTTCTTTCCCCTGCCTGTACTGTGTTCTTTGGAAGGAAGTCACTGGGAGCAGCCCACACCCAGGGAATGGGGAGTTATGTTCCTCCTTGTTGAGGGTGGAGTATCTACATAAATTACTCTGAATTTTTCTGCTTGGGAAATTTGCCTCTTCTCCCTCTTTATTAATTTGATCAATCATTTGTTTATAACAGTATAGATTCATAGATACTTTATACTTTGAATTATAATCCAATTCTTTGTCTTTTTTTTTTGCTCACATTATTCCACATTTAGCCATTGGGAGCTCTTTTGGTTGGCTCCGGTGTTCCTTTGACATAATTCCCATTATTGTGTGTGTGTGTGTGTGTTGGGGGGTGGGTATTGGTTTTATCACTTCCTTACTTTCTAGCACCACGAGATGCTCCAGGCTCATTCTATATTTCCCTCCCAATTCTTCATTAAGCTATTTCTCCAATAAATCCTCTTTCCTTTTATTGGAGAATGCTATTGGGAATAAGTATCTAGGTTTAAGGTGTGTTTGTTGCTCCTGGGGTCTTTTAGGCCTTAACAGCTGACAGCAAAGAAATACATGTGTATCTACTAATCTGTGTACATACACATTTCTGTATGTAACTATCTATCTATTAAGCTAAACATGAGTTCATCCTAATGGGCTTTAATCTATTACCACAGGGCTCATTCCAGCCTCCTTCCTTTGCTTATATGAAAACTCTCAGTCCAACAGGAGACACTTGGCTCCCAATACTGGCCATTTACTTCATTGTTCAGCTTCAGTATACACGTATAGAAGCCTCAGAATTATCACCCTGTACCCCCATGAAACAACTGTATCAACTAGAGCACCATGCTCATGCTGAGTTCCTTTTGCTTTTGGTATTGTAGACTCTATTTCCAAATTACTTAGGTCAGTACTTTTAAGCCTGACTCCCTTCAGTGAAGTGGTTTCATACATTTGTAATATAGTTACAGTCTCTTAGAGTCTGCCTTCCTTACTGGGATCCCCTGACTGCCTAATTTTTTTCCCCCCCAAATTGCTTACATCAAAGGTCACTCTTCACGCTATCAATTCTATGGGTTCTGACAAATGCATAGTGTCCAACAAGTAGAGTATCATGAAGAATAGTTTCGGTGCATGTCAGACAGAGAAAGAAAATACTGTATGATATCACTTATATGTGGAATCTAAAAACCACAGCAAACTAGTGAATATAAGAAAAGAGAAGCAGACTCGTGGATATGGAGAACAAGCTAGTGGTTACCAGTGAGGAGGCAGCCTCCTCCTGGCATAGGGTGGCGGAGTGGGAGGCACAAACTATTGGGTATAAAACAGGCTTCTAAGGATGGATTATGCAGCACAGGGAATGGAGCCAATGTTTTGTAGTAACCGTAAATAAAAACAAAAACTTTTGAAGTAAAACCTTAAAAGAAAAGTATATAACAGAGACTATAAAATGAAACAGTTGTTTCACTGGCCTAAATATCCCCTGTGATTCACCGGTTCATGACACTCCCTTTCCCTGAGCTCCTTGCAGCCGCTGATCTTTTTACTGTTTCTACAGTTTTGCCTTTGACAGCATTCCATATGCGTAATTGGAATCACACAGGGTGTATAGTCTTTTTAAAGTTTTGGGGTTTTTCCCCCACATAGTCATATGCATGTAAGTTTCCTCCATGTCCTTGTGGTTTGGTAGCTCTTTTGGTTTTTGTCATTCAGAATTCACACCACACAGTTTGTTGAAAGACGATTTGACTGCTTCCAGTTTTTGACGATTTCATACAGTTGTTAATACACATTTACATGCAGGCTTTTGTGTGGAGATAAGTTTTCACATCAATTAGGTAAATCAATTTCATTTTGACATGAAACTCACAGAGAAATGTGAATGATTTTATTTAACAATGATAGGAAAGGAGAAGCCACTTTCCAGTGGTTTATGACTCTTTTTCTAAGTTGTTAAAATGGCCATGTGATCAACGTTTATCCTGTTCTTCTAACCACCATCACCTTGAGTTTTAACTAAACACAGTTGTACTAAGACATTCCGCAAGTGGTTAGGACTGAACAGTTTTGATAGTATCTATTTGAGTATGAGTACTTCAATTATAATTGATGTAATGATGGACAAATTTAGTTCTTTCCTAGCTACCCCACCCCCTAAGCAAAATCTGCCTGATGCAAGAAGCCTCAAATGAGAAAATTCTCCAATGGAAATGCAATAACCTATTCTGGGTTCCAGTTAAAGGGGTGAGAGGGTCTGAGTTCTGCCGACATTTCAAGCTCAACTTTGTCCATGTTCCCTTTCCCTGTAGTTGCCTGGGTAGTGTTTCCATCATACTAACTCCCAGGGTTTTCTCTCATAATAGGCTCCCTGTTGTGACTGGGGAGAGAGGGCTACAGTTCTTAACCCTCAGTGAACTGTGACGTTTGCCTAATGCTGCATACTGGAGAGGTGAGACCTCTCCATGCTCAAAGCCAGGAGCCATGGACAACAGGATACCAAGAGTTCAAGAAGAGAGTCGTCATAAGGGAACCCAAAGATGAGTACTTCCAAACTGGGGAGGAGGAGGCTGCATCGTTATCTTCTGGGCCTCCTGTTCACTGTTACAGCTGGTGGTCTGCTGTGGTAACGGGAGAAGCTGTTGTGGAGAGTGCCCTGTGCAGTGGTGAGGTGGGCTGAAGCCTATATAAGCCTCCTCCCTCAGTGTGCTTGAGACGTCCCTCACCTGTTCTCAGGATAGTCGGCAGTGTCACATTGCACAAAAAGTTTTCCAAAATTCTGGGTATCAGACTGATCTATATACTATCTTGGGACCCTGCAGAGGTGTAAGGAAAAGCTGGAGTTTCTTTCAGTTCTACTACGAAATCTCTCATTCCATATCTCTATCAGGTTATGATTTGTATTTCACATTTATAAGCACACAGTTTGCTAAATTGCCTTCTTTTTAATATATATGTTTATACTGGTGTTTCAAAGCCTCTTTAGCAATTCATTTCATGCACATATTTGGCAACATCAACATCCTTGTTCTGTAAGAAATTGTGGCTGGCCCTATCTACAGATTAAATAAGATATTATTTAAATATCTAAAAACAGAAGATCAACTTCTAACTTACCAACAGTGACACCATTGAACTCTTTAAATAACTGTTAGTAATATGAAGCATATCGTACATACAAAGGCATGTACAAGGTATATGCATAGTTTAAATAAAAATAAGTTTTCTTCACTTTGAAGCTGTGGCCTTTCATGATATAGAAAGACCCCACGCATATCACGTTGGGGTCTGCAGAGGTTTTCTGACTTCCAGCAGCAGGATTGGAACCTGGTTCTACTGATTCTTGATCCAGTGGGCTTTCACTGTTCAGCTATACAATGCTATTATATTTTCTTTTTCTCTTTCAGTTTTATTGAGATAGAGTTGACATGCACAGCATAGTGAATTGACTTACATAGGCCATGAAATGGTTACCACAGTAAGTTTAGTGAACGTCCATCATCTCATGTAGATGTGTGCTTATAAATGTGAAATACAAATCATAACCTGATAGAGATACGGAATGAGAGATATCATAGTAGAAGTGAAAGAAACTCCAGCTTTTCCTTACACCTCTGCAGGGTCCCAAGATAGTATATAGATCAGTCTGATATCCAGAATTTTGGGAAACTTTTCTTGCAATATGACACTGCCGACTATCCTGAGAACAGGTGAGGGACGTCTCAAGCACACTGAGGGAGGAGGCTTATATAGGCTTCAGCCCACCTCACCACTGCACAGGGCACTCTCCACAACAGCTTCTCCCGTTACCACAGCAGACCACCAGCTGTAACAGTGAACAGGAGGCCCAGAAGATAACGATGCAGCCTCCTCCTCCCCAGTTTGGAAGTACTCATCTTTGGGTTCCCTTATGACGACTCTCTTCTTGAACTCTTGGTATCCTGTTGTCCATGGCTCCTGGCTTTGAGCATGGAGAGGTCTCACCTCTCCAGTATGCAGCATTAGGCAAGCATCACAGTTCAGTGAGGGTTAAGAACAAACTTTTTCCTTGTGATGAGAACTCTTAGATTCACTCTGCTGACAATGTCATATGTAACACACTGCAGGGTTGATCATTTTTATCATGTTGTGTATCACATCCCTCCTACTTACCCATTTTATAACTGTAACTTGTGTCTTTTGACCTCCTTCATCCAACTCCCTCTCCCCCTGCCTCAGTAACCACAAGACTGATCTCTTTTTCTATGGATCAGTTCAGATCAGTTCAGTCGCTCAGTCGTGTCCGACTCTTTGCGATCCCATGAATCACAGCACGCCAGGCCTCCCTGTCCATCACCAACTCCCGGAGTTCACTCAGACTCACGTCCATCAAGTCTGTGATGCCATCCAGCCATCTCATCCTCGGTTGTCCCCTTCTCCTCCTGCCCCCAATCCCTCCCAGCATCAGAGTCTTTTCCAATGAATCAGCTCTTCGCATGAGATGGCCAAAGTACTGGAGTTTCAGCTTTAGCATCATTCCTTCCAAAGAAATCCCAGGGCTGATCTCCTTCAGAATGGACTGGTTGGATCTCCTTGCAGTCCAAGGGACTCTCAAGAGTCTTCTCCAACACCACAATTCAAAAGCATCAATTCTTCAGTGCTCAGCTTTCTTCACAGTCCAACTCTCACATCCATACATGACCACAGGAAAAACCATAGCCTTGACTAGATCGACCTTAGTCAGCAAAGTAATGTCTCTGCTTTTGAAAATACTATCTAGGTTGGTCATAACTTTTCTTCCAAGGAGTAAGCGTCTTTTAATTTCATGGCTGCAGTCACCATCAGCAGTGATTTTGGAGCCCCTCAAAATAAAGTCTGACACTGTTTCCACTGTTTCCCCATCTATTTCCCATTAAGTGATGGGACCAGATGCCATGATCTTCGTTTTCTGAATGTTGAGCTAGGCTGTCTTAAAAAGCATATATTTGACATTAATTCTGAAAAAGAACCATCTTTCAAGTCAAAGTAGGTGCCTAATGATTATTATCTACAACCATTCTCTATTACTTTTCACTTGATATAAAAGTTCACTTGTTCTAGACCCTCAGAGGAGCAAAGACCCAAAAATTTTGATCTCATTGCATAATGAAGGAAGTGAGTGAATAGAAATAGTTTCTAAATTCTAGAAATGATGACCACATGGCAGATAGTGACAGATTCTAACCAAATGCTACTTAGAATCCTTTGTACTCTGCTGCTACTCAAATGTGGTCCACAAACCAGTAGCATCCTGGACATGCTGTGGCCCTACTGAATCAGAATCTGCATTTAGCAAGACCCCCAGGTGATCCTCATGTACCATAAAACATGCTTCCTAGTCCAGTGTCCAGGATGCATAGTCAGACATTCACCTAATTCACATTTAGGGCACAGAAGATGATTCCCCAAATTCTAGAGTCTCATGAGGAAGTAAGAATGGGGTTTTTTAGAATGACTTTCTCTCTAACATGTTGTTTCTTATATACACACATTAATGTATACCTTAGAGTGAGTAGTCAGTCTCTACGTCTTTGTCACCCTTCTACTTGGCCACCGGAAGCCATCCTGAGATACATACCTAAGAGTAGGAGCCAGTCTTGTCTCTGCAGGGCTCAGGACTAGAGAGAGAGCCTATGAAATTGCAGCTTACATCAAATAAGCTGGAGTCAGCTTCATTCAGTGTCATTGTTAAATGACAGTTTTGAGGATGTGGAGATAAAATGAGGAAATCTGTTGAGTCAGCAGGACAAGTCTCAAAAATGACATGCTCTACAGTGTGACTGAGAGTATGCATCTCTAAAATTAATTCTCATGTCTGAATTTTTGGTTGTCAATCATACATCAAACCCTGAGCTGTAAGTCATGAGTTTCATGGGTTGTTAGCAGATTGACTGGAAATAACGCTTGAAATACATTTCAACATCTTAAACTTTGATCTCCCTGTTCCAGGGTATCTCAAGCTCTGCCCTGTTGATGCTGTCATTCTTTGCTGGGGGCAGACCTGTCTTTGTGCATACTATGGTTAGTAGCATCCCTGGCCTTTCTTCTATGAGACACCAATAGCATCTCCCCTCCTGAGATCTGACACAACCAAAAATGTCCCCAAGGGGGAGCAGAATTGCCCCCAGTTGAGAACCACCACCATATGCGAAAGTGAATATTCACGAGAAAGGTAATGTCTGTTCCTTGGGAATTCTGCCGAGGTCATGACCACAATATATACCAGTGAAGCTTCTGCCTGGTGCCTCTGCAGCCATTAGCACCTGGAGATCCTGGGTTCAGCTGTAAGCCAGGTAGGGCATTGTTTGGATATGCAGAACCATCAGTGCTCAGGAGCAGAATGGTGGCTTTCAGAAAGAGCTTCACAGCCGTGGTGACCCTTGCTCTTGGCTTCCTTGACCGTAGCCCTGGACTCCTGGTGACCCTATAGTTTCTTAGTCAGTCCAGGCTGCTCTAACAAAATAACAGCACTGTTGCATTAGAATTGAATCCAATCATTATTCTAAAATTGTCCCCAATTCTTAGATTCTACATCCAGTGCAGATATCCTCTTTGAAAAAGCTTTAGTGATGGCTGGTAATAGCAACAGCCCCTGAAATGACCTCTGAGACTTTGCCCTTCTTAAGACAGATCTGCCTTTCACATAAGAGCTGCAATTCACATAAGAGCTGACTCAGGGGGAGTTTCTTCTCTTGTCTTCTCCCCAGCCCTGACTGTCTTCTTAGATGTTAGCTGGGTCGCAAAGATCATCCCTCTAGTCCTTTTGCTCCTCTTGAGACCCCTCCGGTTCTTCCACATCCACAGTTACTCCCTACTTCATTCACCTGCCTGCTGCTTTTGCTTCCTGCCTGCTATTTGCCCGAGTCATCTCGGTTTTCATTTGTCCAACTTCTCTCCTTTAAGGTCCCACTCCCACCCCTTCCCAAGATGCTTGTGTGAAAGGACACTCTGAGACCATCACTGACCTGTCCTCCCATCATGGGGAGAGCCTTCTGTGCCCCCGCTGTGAATATTGACGTCGTCGTCCTCTTCCCAGAGCTCTGTGCCTCTAAGGTGGGGACCGCTCCCGACTGCATCTCTTCAGCCTCACCGCACTTATCCATCTGACTCAATTGTGGCTTTTATCATTTGTGTGAAAATAGGGAGAAATTATATCACTCTAATGGATAGTTTGTACAACTGACTCTCATTTTTTGATGATTCTACATTAGCTAGTTTGCCTGGTTGCTAAAATTAATTGGTACCCCACTCCCAAAATAAGTACTCAGGAACTTTTGTGGTCATTTGTGGATAATGCTTAGGGTGGTGAAAACTTTTAAGTCACCAAACTTGGACATTCTCAGCTAAGGAAGAGCAGGGTGACACTCTGCCTTCTCACTGAAAGTATCTTCTCAGGGTCTATTTGGTGTCACCTTTTTTCGGTAACTTTTTTTTTTTTTTTGCCATTTTTATGACTGTGTTGGTGATCTTGCTGTTTAAAATGGCCCCCAAGCATAATGATAGCATCCTGTTTCATGTTCCAAAGCACAAAAATGCTATGATGTGCCTTATGGAGAAAATAATGTGTTAGATGAGCTTCTTTCAGTCATCAGTGATAGTGTTATTAATTATGGTTTCAAGGTTAATGGATCAACAATATGTGTTAGACAAGGTGTCTTTAAGCAGAAACACACAAAACATTACTTATTGATTGACTGATGAAAATATTGTGACCAAAAGTTAGCAGGAACAGAACCTTGTATTCCCCCTGGGAGCAATCAGTCAGTATTCACTAATTTAGTGTTCACAGCAGCAGTTTCACAGCCCGCGACAACCATGAATAACAAGACTCGTGTATATTGGTGTGAATGTGTGTGTATGAGTGCTCACTTGAAGGATATGCAGACACTAGGAGCACTGATTGCTTCAGGGACAAAACCAGGCAGCTGGGGAACAGCAGGGAGGAGACTGTTTACTCTAATACCTTTGTGTTTTGTGCCATATAATTAATACCCATCAACAAACTAAATTAAACAGTTTAAAAGCTAATAACAAAATGAAGACAATACAGTTTAATCATTTTCTCTTCCATTTCAGGGAAGCAAAGCAGCTCCCACCAAAACTCCAGTCACTCAGACTCCCTCCCTGGTCTTCTAGGCCCTGCAGAAGCCACCCCCACGCTCTGCCTCCCCAGCTGTGCTTCTCACCACTCCCGTCATGAGCGTCTCAGGCCATCCACCTGGTCTGCTCACTGCTCAGTACTTTGGCGACTTTGCCATTGCTCACTCCATACTTGCCATCAGAAACACTTTTGTCCCCTCTCCCTAGCAACACCTTGCTTTTCTTTCAAAGTCTTTGGCAATTTTCCTGATCACCCCACCCAAGGAGGTCTTTCTCTTTTCCTTGTTGGAACCCCTTAGAGAAGTCCATGGCCCAGGAGTTTTCCCTAGTTTGGTGATTTTAAAGTCTGGTCCCCAGACCAGCAGCATCAGCATCACCTGGAACATCTTAGAATTGCAACTTCTAGGGCCCCAACCCAGACTCACTGATGCAGAAACTCTGGGGTGGGGCTCAGCAATCATGTTTTAAACCCTCCAAATGATTCTGATGTATATAGGAAGGTGTGAGAACCACTATTCTTGAAAATTCATGGAAAAGAAACACAAATAAACAAAGGAAAGTCAGTAAACAAATGAAAAAGCACTCAACCTCACAATTAGGGAAGTAGAAATGAAAACAAGGAGATATACTTTTTATCTTTCAGATTGGTAAAAATTTTAAAGATTGATTAAAATCTCATGTAGCAGTAGGAGCCAGGAAACAGATACTTGCATATCCCACTAGAAACAGAAACCAATATAATGTATTTGGGAGAGGGGGTTGGTAGTTGAATTTAAAATTTAAAATATGCACATCTCATGACCAAGCAATTCCTCTTCTCAGCCTCTCTGCTAGAGAAACACTTGAATCAGTGCATAGATAGATACACACAGACATTCATAGTGCTGCTGTTGGCAGTGGGAGGAAGCTGGAAAAAGCCTAAACGTTTCTATAGAGAAGTGCCTAAGCACCCCAGCACAGACACTGAGGAGTATTATGCAGCAGGTGAAAAGGATGGAGTGGCTGTATATGTACATGTGTGGGACTTACTCTGAGACATTGCAGAATGCAAAGGCAAGTTGCAGAAATATATATAAAATATGGCACCATTCAAGTTAGAAAAGACATACCCAAATGCTCTAAATTTTCTCTGAGTGTGTAATTATGAAAGTGCATAGAAAAGTAGAACAATTATTACCTCTGTAGGGGGCAAAAGTAAGGAGGACAGATCTGGAACGGAATTTTAAAAAGACTTCCAATTTAGCTATTATTTTAAAATTTCTTAGAAGATTTGTGTGTGCAAGTATTTCTTGATCAATAAACAATTTTCAATAGCGAAAAAAAATACCTTTGAAAATAATATACTAATTTGATGGTTCTTAATCACTTTTTGGTCATGACTTCTGAGATTTTAATGAAGATTTTCCCCCCTACGTTCCACAAAGTTACAGAAGTTTTAGTTTCATTTCAGGGAATTTCTAGATACCCCAAAGCCCACCCCTAGAGCTCTCAGGCTTTCTGGACCCTGGGCTGAGAGTTTCTGGCCTGCGTGAGGATCCTTCTTTGCTTTTTGCTCTGGGCTCCATGACCCTCTTTGGCATCCGTGTCCCAGAGGAGTCATAACGTCTGACAGCTATTTTTATGAATGTCAGCAACTCTTCTTCTACAGATTAAATTTCCCCAGAAGGTAGATTTTCGCTGACATCTTAATACTTGGGAAGGAGCGGGTGATCCTTGAGGAGTGAGTGAATATAGCATATGGGCTGCCGAGCCACAAACAGAAGCTGATCTGTGTCAAGGAAGCTTCAAGCGCCCTGCATTTGATCTTGGAATTCATCAGGTTCTTTTTTTAAGTCCTGCCGCGTCATTCTCCCATCACATGCACACAGACCCTTTTACAGTGTTTTCCACTTGGCTGTAAAAATAGATTTTGGTTTTTGCTTTTATGTTTTTAAAAAAGAAAAGGTGAAGAAAAGGGCTGACCATTAGCCTTTTGGCTGACCATCATTTTCAGTCCTAAAATTTTAATCAGTTTTCTTTCTACTGTTTCAAAATGGTTGCCGAAGGAAGGCTTTTATTTGCCCCTTTTTCCAGGAGCTGCCAGTAAATTTCTGGTCCTTATGTGCCGAGTCTGATCTTAAATGTACTATGCATACCTTTGCCATGATGCCTTGCACACAGGCTCCCTGGGGAAGCACTTGGAACCTTCTCTCTGTGCCCTGCCCCAGGCCCCACACCATGACAGGTTTAGGGGAGCCCTGGAGAAGCTGGCTATGCCTGGATTTGTTCGTCCTTCCCCTAGCTTCTCTTTGATTTACTTGTATCCTAAGTAGGAAACGAGAGGTCTACACACTGTATAGTATTTTCCAGGAAATGTGGATGGGCATTCCTTTAAAACAACAATAGCAACAACTGTGCACTCTATTCATTAAGAATGCAGCTGAATATCCTCGAGTGCTTTTTCCTCTTGGGGAATATTTTCTGCAGGTGGTATGGAAGCCTCTCCATGGGCTGCTCTGATCTGTCTTCTCAGGCTGACTGCTTGCTTCCATGAACTCTTGGGTCCACGCACACTTTAAAAACCCCTTCCTGCTTCTGAGTTTCTGCTTGTGCCCTTCTGACCCTCCCACATATGGCCTCTGAAATGGTTTTATTCATCATGACTCAGATTCCCATCTGAGTTTTTCAGAGAGTATTTGCAGACGAACCCAGATGACCATCCTCATTCTCCCTTGAGTGTTTATAGAACTTCTGTCTTCCACTCACAGAGGACTTCTCTGTTGAACATTTGTTGTAGCTGCTACTCAACAAATGTGCATTGTTTGGTAAGATGCTTGGGAGGGTTTCTGTGAAGTAAAAGCGTCTGAGTTGAAATCTGTGTCATCAGAGGTACCAGCCATGCAAGAATCAGAGAAAGAGCATTAGGTCCAAGGAACAGTAGGTGCAGAGGCCTTGAGGCAGGAAGGAGCTTAGCATGTGAGTGATCGAAGGTTTCCTTCTTAAAAAGACTTTTTATACAAGGACTGTATCCCCTTACAGCCTCTAGCATGTAGTAAGGCTGCTAGACTGTCATCTCCATGAGGGTAGATTCCAGCTCTGTCTCACTTTTCAGACCAGGACAGCGATTGGTTCATACCAGACACTCAGACTGATGGAGGGATGGATGGCTGCTCATTGAGTAACTGAATGACCTCTCTGGCCTGATGACAGTTTTGCATCAAAGCCAGAATGGACCAAAGGACTCCTTCCCTTCCTCAATGTGGGTCCGTGCTGAGCCAGCCTCTTCAGCTCTCTGGGTAGGTGGTTCAGCTCACCATGCATTCAGTAACTAAGAACAGGGCACTTACTTCCTTTTTGGAGGGACATTGTCCACATAAGTGAGATCTCATCTACCAAATGTCTGGGACTTTTGGAAGCTGCTCAATAAATTCAGACAATTCCTACAGCGTGGCTCAGCCAGCGGGCAGCCAGAAGTCATCGTTTGTGACGTTTCACCCCAACAGCGTGGGAATCCACTGTGACGGCCCCTGCACTCACCGCTGTAGGATTCCGAAGCCTGGCACCTCTGCTAAGCTTTTGGAATGTGGACAAAGCATTCCATCATGATAGCGGGGCACTCTCTTCCATGCTGCTCGGCTTATTGTTGTGGTCATTCCAGGGCTTCCGTCTGGCCTTTGTCTTTCATTCTCTCATGGAGACGCCTCTGCTACAATCACTCAGAGTAATCCCTAGTGGAGTGGGGCTTTTTAGTGAATTGAGGAGGCCATCCATTCACAGAAGCAGCTCTGTAGTAAAGTCAGTTTTCAGGAGCATCAGGTCTAATAAAGAATTATAATCAAGAGCTTTGTTAAATAATGAGCCTCCCTACTAATACCTTCCCTCTCAGACCACAGTAACAAGCACAACAGTTAAAACTCCCGACCTGCGTCAGCATTTAGGATAAGCATCAGGCATATAAACTACTCTAGGCATCTTTGAAATGGCTAAGTGCAATTTATCCTTTCGGTGCTCTACTTTTCAGTATTGTTTCAGGGTTATAAAACAGTAGAAATAGTGGAAGTAGTGGTCACTTGTTCAGATAGGGGAGTGAGTGAAGTACTTAGATGTGCTTTCTCCAGTGATATCAAGACATGCCAGCTCACCCCACCAAGGGGTCAAATGTTCTCTAAGCAGCAAAAGGAAGTGCTGGTGGAGTGATAGTTTTTAGAAAGAATTCTCAGCCCATTCCTATTTGCAAACTCGTCCTAATTGCTATTACCACCGCCAATGGCAGTCCAGACTTGAGTGCACGTGCAGAGACCATGTAGGCACATAGCCTGTCCTGTGGTTCACGAGCCAAGCTAAGCTCGTGGTTCAGCTTTGTTTTTGCGCAGCAACAAATGGCCTGGGCTGTTTTTCAGCACACAGCCTAGTTGTTTTCACTATTCAGCCTGAAATGTCAGGTCCAGCACTGACCTGGTGCAGTGGAGTCACACACTGCACGTGCGCTGCTGGTGGTGGTTTATTCACTAAGTCATGTCCCCCCCTGGCAACCCTGTGGATTGCAGCCTGCCAGGCTCCTCTGTCCATGGGACTTCCTGTACTAATGTATAACTGGTAAGGGTGGGAAGAAGAGACAGGATGCAACGGCAGGGTCCACGCCTCCTGGCTTAGCCTGTTTACCATCTCCCGATTACTGTCTCAGAGGGCATTCATTGCCTGAGATGCAGTTTGGGCTTAGACACACGGTAGCACTGGATCCAATCATATGACCCTTTTTGCAAATTGAACTGGGCGGTCAGTTTGGCAGCTGAATTCCCCTCAGTCTTCCCTGGTGCACAAGTCACAGCTCCAAATCATTGTCCAGTCTCTAACATTAGAGGGCCTCTACCTCCCAGGACTCACAGTCCAAATGCTGCAAGGCGAGACCACCAGTGTACCCAGGGTAACCATGCTCTGGGGTCTCTCTAAGTAGAGCCCAGTTTGGAATGAACTGCAAAGACCCTCTTAGCAGCAGGAGGGCACATCATGAGAGACTATTATTTGTCCCACAGTTATAATAAAACTTGTTTCTAGCTGGTTTCTATTTATGTCCAGAAGAAGCAATTTTTCTTCTTTTTCAAGAGGTCCCAGGAAGGAATGTTTGACTCTTAATAGTCAACAGATAAGGAAAGTCTCCTTGAATCCTTCTGGATGAAAATCTTCCCATTAGACCCTTATGCGTCATCAAACAAACTCAGTTTTAAGGGTATACTTTCCACCCATTAGGACTAGTTTTCATAAAAATAAAATTCATGGCTAGGAGACTGAGGGTTTACTCAATGAACTATTTTAGCTTTTGCCTTTAGTTCTTTTGGGATTTGCATCATGTTAATATGACTCTAAACCAAAAACTGTGCGCCTTAGAGCCTGCAACTGCAAACCAAACCCTAGGCTAACAATTCTCTCCAAAGTCCTAATTCTATTTCCAATTAAATCCACTTTATGCCTTCACTCATACAAAATACTCTGAGCACCCAATGTAATTAGATACTGTAGTACTAGTATTTATTCACCATAAAGATGAGTAAGATAAAGCAAGAGAAAACAACCATCGCCTCTGCTGAGTCTGGTGGGAAAGACAGACGTGAACACAAATGATAATGAGCAATATGCCAGGGGCTGGATTTACGGGTCTGACACAGTGTGGTAGGGAGAGGAAGAGTCATTCTTGCAGGACTAGGGGAGGTTTTCCTGAGACACGGACAGAATTGGAATTTGTTCTTGGCCGGGGGCTTTGCCAGACAGAGACTAGAGAAAGCGCATTCCCAGTGGGGAAACTACATGGTGGGATCTGCAATGTTGGAGCTTCAGGAGAACTTGATGTGTCTGTGCGGCAGGAAGAAAACGCAGAAGTATCTGGAGACATACTAGAGACAAGAGACAAAGGGCCTTCACTTAGAACAGTTCTGGACACTGTGACACATAAGCAACCAAAGTCCAAAGGGCTCTACCGTGCAGTTTTTTATTATTGTTAATTATTTATTTTTTGCTGCGCTGGGTCTTCATTGCTTCTCGTGGGCTTTCTCTAGTTGCGGTAAGCGCCGGCTACTCTCTGGTTGTGGTGCATGGGCTTCCCACTGCAGTGACGTCTCTGTTGCAGAGCATGGGCTGTAGAACGTGGGGTCAGTAGCTTCAGCACATGGGTTTCGTTGCCCCACAGCATGTGGAATCGTCCTGGACCAGGGACCGGACCCATGTCCCCTGGGAGATTCTCAACCTCTGGACTACTAGGGAAGTCCCTCCCACACAGGCTTACCCATAATATTATTACATTATCTGTAAAATAGGGGTAAGAGTAGCACCTTCTTAACTGGAAACATAAGGAACAAGTAAGAGAATATATGTGATGTGGTCAATCAATGTTGACTGCTAACTATTCATAAATGTTGAATTCATGTTAAACCAAGACTAATGCTAACATTTTGTGGGAAACCTATGATTGATGATATAGGCCAGGTATCCTTGGTCACGTCAGTACAGAAGTCCGGGGTTGGGTAGATCAGTTGAGGTCAGGTAACCCCACCACTTGATTTCTGAGAACAGCCCTGATGGGATTTACAGCTTCGGCCCCATGTCTTGGCCAAGTTTGCAGTGTGGGGAGGACATTGAGCAGCTCATTCTGTCCTCAGATTTCTTTCCATGTGGGGATCAAGGAGGGGAGCCCAAGCCTTGGATCATGAAGATGTCCTTGCCTCTCCTTGTGTAAGATGATAATGTCAAGGGTGCCTGGCACCAGCAAGGGAACGTTTCCTCCCTCCAAGGCTCCTCATCCCCACACGATGACTAGGTGCCTGCTGATATTAGACCTTGTGGACTGCTTTGAAAGCCCTTGTTTCTCTTCCCTTTTTTCTTTGTTTAATAGCTTATTATAGAGTGGGTTGTGTTTATGCCTCCTGGCAGTGATTATTACCTTAAGCAAATTTTTAGTAGACTTTTTTTTCTTTTGATCTATCTTATGTTCACAGCAAATTGAGCAGAAAGCACAGAAAATGCCCATTTACATCTTCTCCCCTGAAACACACAAGAGCCCTCCCACACTATCAACATCCCCCACTGGAAGGTACAGTTGTGACTGTCAGTGGACCAACAATGACAAGTCATTATCATCCAGATTCCATAGTTTTATTTAGTCTTCATTCTTGGTGTTATACCTTCTGTAGGAATTGCTGACTTTACACGAGAAATTGTCCCCAGGAAAGCCTGTTCAAATAATTTAGTGTAAGGCTTATGATGCTAACTTATTTTCAAATAACCTGATTTGGAGGAAAGCATTGAAGGTGGAGTAGAAGGAGAGAAGAGAGAAAGATAGACATGATGGAAGGAAGGAAAGAAAGAAGGGCAAGGACCATCCACTCACCCAGGCGGGTCCCACCCTCAATCTCGGAAGCTCAGCACCAACAGAGGTTAATGATTGCTCTTGCCTAAAATGCTCATACTTTTCTCCTGTTTCCTAAGTCTCTTTCTACCGTCTCACAGTATCTCTGGGCCTTCCTCTTCCTGGAGGAATTCTGCCTTTGAATCTTTCCTTGAAGCTTTTCACACACATCCTCCAGGCCTCCGTGATGAGGCCCCCAAAATGTGAAAGAGGAAAGTTTTATTTTGAAATAGAAGGCTCAGAAGCAGATTGAGACAGTTCTGGAGAGCTTTATTTCAGTACCTAAGATAGCTTATTTTAATTGCTCTTGTAAAGTTCTTGTGAGGAAAGCGAAGTCAGCCTCCTGGGCTGACAGATGAAACCTTCTGAGAAGTTGGCTGCCCCCAGAGCTCCGGGCAGTGCTGAGACGTCCTTCCAAACAGGGGCCCAAACAGCTGAAGGGCTCCAGTTACCCAAGACGTGAGTGACATGGACACTTGGGCAGCTGGAGACAAGGAAGGAGTGGGCAAGGGAGCTGCGGGAGGAAAGGTCAGAGGAGAAAGAAGGGCAGTGACGGAGGGAGGGGGCAGTGAGGAGGAGGAAGGCGGGGCTGGCTGAGCCAGGGCTCTCCATCAGTCTGGGGAGACCGAACTGCCCCTGACCACACCCCCGCTGGACTCTGGGGACAGGGTGGTGCCCTGCTTTGAGCCTCAGAGTGTGATTGGTTATTTACCAACCTTGCTGACGCCAGAAGTAGAAACCCCTCTGGCCTTCATCATTAAAGTCCCCTCATGGCAAACAACCACTGTAAACGAAGCTGGCCATCTTGGAGCCAGCAAGCAGAGTCTGTGCTGAACCTTTGATTCAGGATTTAAAGATGTTATTAAGTTTTTTCCAAACAGTGCATTAAAGTGCACACCTATTTAAATGTGTTTATTTTACCCCATTTCTGCTCTTTTGCACTTTCTGTATTTTCCTACAGTGACTGTGGATGGCACTGGCAGTGATAAAGATAAATGATTGCCATTATAAACATTGAATTGGCTTGAAAAAATTCACAAAATAATTTGTAAAATTTTCTAGAGAAATCAAAAGTTAACCTTGGTTACTGTGTGAGATGGAATTGAAACAAGGGCTGGGAGTTGCCAACTTTTTAAACCATGTCTATGTTGTTTGACCTGGTAAAACCAGTGTGTATTAGTTTTATCATTTATTTTAAGGTAAACTCAAACACTTTTTTATTTTTATCATTTGAAAAAAAAAATTTGTTGAACAGTATTTTCTTGGCTCTTTAGCAAATCCTTTCTGCCAATTTTACATGTGTTGGACCACCTGACAAAAATTGAATTTGGCATTTGTCCCCTATATGAGTCATAGAGGCCTTTCTGTCACAAGCAGATGTTCACTGTATGAATTCATATGTGTGCATTAATTCAGAGCTTCAATAGTTTCAGTAACTTTATTTCAACTATGAAGTTTCAAACTGACAGAATAGTCTGGAAAATAATTTAACAAATATTCCTCACCCACCATTTAGATTTAACAAATATTATTTTTCCATACTTGCTTCACATCCTTAAAAAATAATAATAAAATACTACAGTTACTTATCCTCTGCTTTCATCTCAGCAGCATCTGTTTCCCTGAAGTTGGTGTGTATCTTCCTCTCCAGTGTTTTACACTTCTATGTTATGTGTGTGTCCTCAAACAATATGCACTATTATTTCATATTTTAAAAGTGAAAGTTGCTCAGTCATGTTCAACTCTTTGTGACCCCATGGACTGTAAGTGCATAGAATTCTCCAGGCCAGAATAATGGAGTGGGTAGCCGTTCCCTTCTCCAGGGGATCTTCCCAACCCAGGGATCAAACCCAAGTCTCTTCTCCAGGGGATCTTCTCAACCCAGGAACTGAACCCAGGTCTCCCATGTTGCAGGCAGATTCTTTATCAGCTGAGCCACCAGGGAAGCCCAAGAATACTGGAGTGGGTAACCTATCCCTTCTCCAGCGGATCTTCCCAACCCAGGAATCTAACTGGGGTCTCCTGCATTGCAGGCAGATTCTTTACCAGCTAAACTACCAGGGAAACCCTATTTTAAAACTAAACCCAAATATTTTGGTGAAAGTGAAAGTGAAGTCACTCAGTTGTGTCCAACTCTTTGCAACCCCATGGACTGTAGCCTACCAGGCTCCTCCGTCCATGGAATTTTCCAGGCAAGAATACTGGAGTGGGCTGCCATTTCCTTCTCCAGAGGATCTTCCCAACCCAGGAATTGAACCCGGGTCTCCTGCATTGCAGGCAGACGCTTTGCCATCTGAGCCACCAGGGAAGCCCTAATATTTTGGTGCTGCATACATAATTACTTTTTGCTGTTATTCATCAACTATTTTTTGAGATTTATCCAAGTAAATATATGTAGCTCTGGTTCATTCACTTTCATTGCTGAATAGCTATTCTATTGTATGACTCTATTGTAACTTATTTATCCATTCTCTTATTTATTCAAGACATTTCTGATTTATCCCATTGTAAAAAATGCTGCATTGGACATCTTGTCTGTGTCTTCTTGTACACTTGAGTCAGAGTACATTCCTGGGTTGTCCGAGCAGTGGAACTGATGGTTCACTGAAACACCTTTCAAAATTTAAGAGGAAGAGAGAAATGTGCATGGTCTTAGGTTTTCTTCTGGAAGGTTGGTTTTAATAATAATTCTTGGTCATTTCATTTCATCTAAGGATAAATTCTTCACTTCCATTCTTACTTCTTTCCCAAAGTTGAAAACTGGGAAACCTCTTAATCAAAGCCCAGATTATGAACAATCTATCAACCAGAACTCAAAGAACTGGAAATTCCCTGGTGGTCCAGAAGTTTTAGGACTCTGTGTTTTCATTGCCCAGGGCCCAAGCACAATCCCTGGTCAGGGAACTAAGATCCTACAAAGCCACATGGTCAAAAAAAAAAAAAAAAAAACTAACCCAGCCTGAAGCTGAAGTGGAGACTGGCCAATAAGTTACTTTTTCTTTCTTTTCTCTCCAAATATTGCACAGCAAAAAACATTAAACAAGATGCCAAGATCAATGAGCTTATTCAAAAAAGAAAATAGGTTTTGGTAACTAGGATGATGGATTTAGAATCCCAAATGGTTCTGAACCAGGCTGAAGGACAGCCCCGTGCTGTTCCCTGATGGGGGTCCCATAAATGGTATTTTCCCCTCCTTCTAGATCAATTTCAGCATGTTGGCATCAGCAGATTCTGGGTGATGGATAGGCAGCTTCACCTTAATAGCCTGTTGGTTCCAAGTGACCTATGGCCTTTCCAGAAGAGGGAAGATGCACCCTGCTGTCACTGCCCTGTTCCTGCCTCACGCCAACCCTGGGACCCATCACGCCTCTCAGTCTGAGTGCCCCCAAAGCTGCCTCTCATCCAGCCTCTCATCCTCTGGCAGACCAGCGGCTGCCTGGTACCTGCGCTCACCTGAGCTCTCGGCCCCTCCCCGTGTGAGCACCTGCCCTGAAGGTGTGCCGCACCTGTTCCCACCCTTCCTGAGACTTCTCGGTGCTGCAGGCGCCTCAGCCCATGCATCCCAAAGAGCGCCGCAGGCGCTAGCTGTGACACAACCTGGACTCTGGTGGCCTAGGGCTAAATCTGTTGCATTTTAGTAGCTACTAATTTCCAGACACAGTTCACAAATTTTACTGCTGAGGACAAGGCTAAAAGGCTAAAAGAAGCATTTAAGTTAAAAAAAAAAAAAGTTTTAAAGAAAAACATTAAGTACATAAAAGTGCGTATGTCTGTGACAAATGCTTTGAAGAGCATGTGCAGGTAACTAGATTTAGGAAACATCGCTTGAGCCAAAGAGGTCTGGGGTAAGGACGCCAAGTCACTGGATTTCCATGCACATCACACTCATGTGTGGGTTGGTTTGGGCCTGTCGCTTTGATTCTGTTTTAGTTCAGTTTAGTCACTCAGTCGTGTCCGACTCTTTGCGACCCCATGAATTGCAGCACACCAGGCCTCCCTGTCCATCACCAACTCCCGGAGTTCACTCAGACTCACGTCCATCGAGTCGGTGATGCCATCCAGCCATCTCATTCTCTGTAGTCCCCTTCTCCTCCTGCCCCCAATCCCTCCCAGCATCAGAATCTTTTTCCAATGAGTCAACTCTTAGCATGAGGCGGCCAAAGTACTGGAGTTTCAGCTTTAGCTTCATTCCTTCCAAAGAAATCCCAGGGCTGATCTCCTTCAGAATGGACTGGTTGGATCTCCTTGCAGTCCAAGGGACTCTCAAGAGTTTTCTCCAACACCATAGTTCAAAAGCATCAATTCTTCGGTGCTCAGCTTTCTTCACAGTCCAACTCTCACAACCATACATGACCACTGGAAAAACCATAGCCTTGACTAGATGGATCTTTGTTGGCAAAGTAATGTCTCTGCTTTTCAATATGCTATCTAGGTTAGTCATAACTTTTCTTCCAAGGAGTGTGTGTCTTTTAATTTCATGGCCGCAGTCACCATCTGCCCCCCAAAATAAAGTCTGCCACTGTTTCCCCATCTATTTCCCATGAAGTGATGGGACCAGATGCCATGATTTTCACTCTCCACTTTCACTTTCATCAAGAGGCTTTTTAGTTTCTCTTCACTTTCTGCCATAAGGGTGCTGTCATCTGCATATCTGAGGTGATTGATATTTCTCCCAGCAATCTTGATTCCAGCTTGTGCTTCTTCCAGCCCAGTGTTTCTCACGATGTACTCTGCATATAAGTTAAATAAGCAGGGTGGCAATTTACAGCCTGACGTACTCCTTTTCCTATTTGGAACCAGTCTGTTGGTCCATGTCCAGTTCTAACTGTTACTTCCTGACCTGCATATAGGTTTCTCAAGAGGCAGGTCAGGTGGTCTGGTATTCCCATCTCTTTCAGAATTTTCCAGTTTATTGTGATCCACATAGTCAAAGGCTTTGGCATAGTCAATAAAGCAGAAATAGATGTTTTTCTGGAACTCTTGCTTTTTCGATGATCCAGCAGATGTTGGCAATTTGATCTCTGCTTCCTCTGCCTTTTCTAAAACCAGCTTGAACATCTGGAAGTTCATGGCTCACGTATTGCTGAAGCCTGGCTTGGGAATTTTGATTCTGTTTACCAACCTGGAAAATATGGGGGTTGGACTAAGCAGTGATTCTCAGCCCCATCTTTACTTTTGAATCTCCTGGGCAGTGTTTGACTATTGATCCTCCCATCCTCTCCAGACCCACTCAGTTAACATCTCTAGCTCAGTGTTGTTTAGAAGTTTCTCCAGGTAGTTATAGGCAGGCGAGGTTGAGACTCACTAGACACAACAATGTCTGAGGTTCCTCCCAGGTCTAAGGTTAATTGATTTTCTGATCCCACAGTCAGAAAATGATTGCAAAGTAAGTGCCAATGCAGTAACAGCAGAGGAGGCTCATTGTCCCCTCGGGCTCAGCCGCTCAGGTGTAATCTTTAACCGCTGCCCAGGCCCGGGGCGACGCTGAAGGCAGGGACCATGTCCTTTCTCTTGGTTTCACCAGTTCCTATGCCAGCAGTTGATGTGGAGTGGTTAATAGATATTGGATGAAAGAATGATAAATTGAAGTTCAGGAACATGAGTTTATCGGGGCATCTAGGATTAACCATGTGATCAGATATGAGTAGACAGATACACAGGAGAGGGTTTTTTTGTACCATGCTTCCAGTTTATCAGTTTTTCGAGGGATCTCTCCTGGGTCCAAGAAGTGGAGCCAGTCTTTGTTCCCGTGTGGTCTCTTCCTGGTGAATGGGATCAGGATACTTGGTGGCCACACATAAAATGTGGGCCTTCTGTATGTGCTGTTTCCATACGGTTCTGGTGATCCCATAACCTGGCCTCCATTTCTTTAAGGCTGTTTTTACGTAAAGGGTCAAAAATCGACCATCCAGAATCAGAGAGCCCATTGAACCTCCTGGTGACACGATGATAGATTTTCCTCCTCCAGTTTCCCTTTGTGAATATGCACACAGACCCTCACCCCACCATTTACACTTGCTACCACAACACCGCCTCCTGGGTGTCAAGTTGTTTTGGGTTGAGTTGGGCTGCTTGCTTACGGCATACTTGGGACAGGCGCTTTAATCTCTGCAGTAAGTCACTCAGATCACCCTGCAAGATGGGTTACTTCTGGAAAGCCATCCTGAAGACAGCTAATCCTGTCCTTCTTGCAGGCTTGACTTATGGGGATGGCATCTGCTGATCTCGCTTTCTGAGAGCAGTCTTATTTTGAGTACTGCAGTGCTTCGTCCACCTTCTACAATTACTGCAACTAAAAATACTTCAGAGGGTGAAGAATCTTCAAGGGGACTTTGCAACCTGGCCTGTCCTCCTTGTATCTTGATGCCATATTTCAAGGCAGCATCCTTGTTGCTGGGCTAAGCTGCATATTACCTGCTAGACCAATATTTCAGGTGATGGTTGATTGTAGGCCAGCCTTTATGCTGACCTTTCTGATCTTTTTGCTTTTCCCTACAAACGTACCCAAGACTCATGTTGCTGTTATTCTCCTGAATGCAGTACAACCACCGTTTTGACTCAATGTGCAGAATTAGCCACCTTCCCTGTGCCTCATGCCAAGGCTTCATTTTCTCACATAGATGTGAGCGTCCGTCCATGTGTGTCAGCCACGATAACCCTTCAGGCCCCCTCCCTCTCCCACCACCAAGAGTAAAATTTGGGAGATTCCAGAGAAACCTAAGACCAGAAGAACAGAGATGTATTTGTGTTGCACGAGTGCTATAATTTTCTAGAGAAAATCATAAAACATGCTGGTACAAGTCCAGACTGAACTCCGGGTGCTCCACATCCCTGTTTGACATTGATTCTGTTACTGAATGGAACTTGAATCTGTTCTCCCGATGTGTAGCAGAGCCAATCTACTGATACCAGTTTGTGCTGAAGGAAAATACAGGGAGCCAAGCAAGGAGAATGGGCAGCTCATGCTCAAGAGATCTGAACTCCCTGATGGCTTTCAGGGAAGAGTTTTTAAAGACAGGATGAGGGAGAGGGTCGTGGATGTGTGATCAGCTTCTCCATAATTCCCTGATTGGTTGATGATGTAACAAAAAGATGTTTTGGGAATCTCAGTTTTCTGGTTCCAGCTGGCCTGGTGTCTATATGCTGGTGGTCAGCATACAGCTAACTTCTAGCTGGTGGGGTTTTAGTATCTGCAGAACAACTCAAGGATATGGCTCAGGGTATTATCTACAGCGCTTGAGGAGCATCTAAAGGTCCTTGACTTTGTTTAATGACTAAACTATTATTAATTTTGTCCTGTTTGACTGCTCTCCTTTGTTTCTGCATTTTCTCACTTCTCTGATTAAATTTATTCTCTGGAACTTGGGGAAGGTCTGGGAGGCTAAAGCTTTTCAATAGCCAAGAGGTAGAGGACACAGGGGAGTCTCTCCTGGGGAAGGCGCTACAGGTCTTGCTTGGTTTCAATTTGATGAGCTTTGTGAGTGTCACTCAGAGCCCCTCACATGCCAGTCAGTTGCCAGTCCTGGATTTCAGGTGTATATTTCTCAGACTCCACCACCTGCTGCCCCTGGTTTTCAGCATGATAAATAAAAGCAAGTGCTTCCACCATATAAAAATGGAGGGGTGACTTTGAGGACTTGCTCTTGTGTTAAGGAAAATCATTCTTAAACTTAATTTCTATGTTTCTTCCTATACTTGTGGTCTGATCGCACCATAGGGAGCGGGTGTGTCTGTAGGTCCTTGCATGTGATTAAAACATTTAAAGGACATACAAAAAGGTGGAGACAGTGATTACTTTAGGGAAGAGTACTGATGAACTGGGTGGGATGGGATGAGACATTGTTTTTTTTTTACTTTACTTTTAAATTTTGGTACTGCCATAGACTTCTTCATTCATTAAATAAGACATTATGTCTGAGATTATATGATCTTCTGAGTCCCTTCTCTACACGCGTGCTCAGTCGCATCCAACTCTTTGCAACCCCTTAGGCTGTAGCCCACCACGCTCCTCTGTCCATGGGATTTCCCAGGCAAGCATACTGGAGTGGGTTGCTATTTCCTACTCCAAGGAATTTTCCCAACCCAGAGACGGAACTCATGTCTCCTACATTAGCAGGTGGATTCTTTACCACTGAGCCACCTGAGGAGCAGTCCCTTCTCTAAGAGTTTGTAATTCTCTGGCATGAGGGTCTATTTTGTCCTTTCTACAGTCTCTTTACTGAATTCAATTAGGTTGATTATTTAGAAGCACCTCGTTTTCCCAGCATTACCTGAGAATGAAATTTTCCACACTGTGAATTCTCCAGGTTAAGGATTCTAATTCCTTTAAATTGTTGAAGTTTGGAGTAATTACTAATGGAATACTTATAAGTTGTGTTACATACCTTCCTACCCTCTTTTTATACAGCTTTATTGAGAAACAGTTCACCTACCATAGCATTCACCTATTGAAATTTGAGTGGTATTCAGCATATTCACAGAGATGGGCAACCATCACCACAGTCTAATGTTAGGGCATTTCAACACCCCGCAAAGAAACGCCATACCCAGTAAGCTGTCAGCCTTGCTAATTGTAGTTCTGTCTCTATGGACTGGCCTATTCTAGACATTTCACATAAATGGAATCATATAATATGTGGTCCTTTGTTCCTATCCTCTTAAGCAGATCAGAGTTAACAGTGTTTTACCTTTTCCTGATAAACTTGGCTTGCTGTTGTTGACAGTGTGCTTATGATGACTTCAAGAAATACCAAGGCCGGGAGGCCGTTTGCCTTTACATTCCCTGGTCCATTAAGATGTATATAACCCTCTCTGTTGCCCAAGTCATCAGACTTCAGTGCCTTGTCCCATGACTTTTAACTCTTGTTTTAACCATCATTTCTTTTCTGGCTCCCCCAGTTTTGCAAAGTTGGACCAATAGTACCTAAATTAGATCAGACCCAAAGTCTCATGCCTTGTCTTGACCCAGGCTCATAATATAACTCAAATGTAAACCTATTTGGTATCTCTCCTTCTCCTGGAGTGATTAAATGAGCCGACATCTTCCTCCTTTTATTGCTATCTTGAGCATCTCGTATCATCCTGCCAGCTAAATTCCACTTTAGCAATAAATCCCCCGCAAGTATTTTATGATCTCTCTGGTTTAAGCGGTGTTAAACCCTTTGATTCCTTGTATCCTTCCTCTCCCCTTTCTTAAAATAATCTGTAGCCCTATGTCGTGGACTTTCTCCACTTCCCTTTCTCTCAGTTCAGTTCAGTTTAGTTGCTCAGTCGTGTCTGACTCTTTGCAACCCCATGAATCGCAGCACGCCAAAACTGCCTAATTGTAAAGGAACAGTTTCTCTTAAGAACATGCATGAGCATAACATTCCTGAATGCAAACCTCCAGGCAGGGTGGGGCAGGGCAACCCCTAAGTCAGTGTGGCACATGTCTGCCAAGTCCAAGGGCACCTGAGTGTTTACAGGGAGAGAGGATACTTGACTGTCCTGGGCAGTAGCATCTCTGTAAGTATCTTCCTTATCTTTCGGTGGGCATGGTGTAAAGAGGGTGAGTTTACTCTGGGGCACTGTTTCCAGTTTGGGTCAGACTCTTCCAGGGTTGCTGGAGGTCTGAGTCAGAATGGCAGGGAGGGAGTTGTCACCATTCTGAATTTGGTCAGAGGAGCATGAGAGGGTCGGACCAGGAATATGTCGCAGGAGTTTGGAGTTTCGTGGCTTCATACACTCGTCAGGATAAGCCCAGAAGTCTGAAAGGACACCCTTGCCGGGAGCAGTTCTAAGACATGGTGAATCTGGAGACCTGAGAAAATTGAGTCTGTGTCAGGGAAACCAAGCCTTCGTTGGGCCTGATGTGGGCAAGGAAAGGAAGACAAGAGAGCCTGGCATAGAGCAGACCGGGTAGCTGGTGGCAACTTTCTGACGTGAGATGCTGAGGAAAATTTTCAGGCTTGGCTCTGTGGGAAAAGCTGTAATTTAGGACTGACCTGGGGAGGGTACAGATGAGCAAATAGAAGTCAATGTGCGTGTGGGAGTCCTGGTGTGGGAAGTGAGAAAAGAATCTGGACTTGAAATCACTTAAGTGGCCCTGAATTGCGGTGGCCACCAGAGAACTGTCTGGGTGCATCCAGCTCTGGACAATCTGATAGCAGGGGAGCCTGCTGACCTCAGGCCTGGGCAAGGGACATCCTGGCTCAGCCTGAGATCAGCAGAATCCCGGCAGCCCCACAGCACGGGGCTCGGTGGGTTCACATTTGGTGGATCAGGAAGCAGTCCTCCATAAGTGGCCCAGCACTGCCCCCTGGTGGCACACCCCATCAAACGCACACGGACTTAAAAGGATCCCTTCAGGAGCCTCCTTTATTTACAACTTAGTGGATGCTCTCAGCATTTGAGCTTTGGGACTAATTATGCTAACCTACGGGAGAGGGCAGTGGCACCCCACTCCAATACTCTTGCCTGGAGAATCCCATGGACGGAGGAGCCTCATAGGCTATAGTCCATGGGGTCGCTAGGAGTCGGACACGACTGAGCGACTTCACTTTCACTTTTCACTTTCATGCATTGGAGAAGGAAATGGCAACCCACTCCAGTGTTCTTGCCTGGAGAATCCCATGGACGGGGGAGCCTGGTGGGCTGCGTCTATGGGGTCGCACAGAGTCGGACACGACTGACGCGACTTAGCAGCAGCAGCAGCAGCATGCTAACCTACATGGGCCCAATTCTGCTGTGATGTGAGAATAATAATCAGGAAAAACAATGTACTTCATGCCTCTGTTTCCACCAACTGTCTAATCCAGTTATCCCTAAGAAATTCCCACTTAGTAGACGTTTGAGCGTGCATGCTGTCGTATCCAACTCTTTGCAACCCCATGGAGTGGCCCACCAGGCTCCTCTGTCCATGGGATTCTCCAGGCAAGAATACTGGATCGGGTGCCATCCACTTCTCCAGGGGATCTTCCCAAATCAGGGATTGAACTCGTGTCTCCTGCATCTCTTGCACTGGTAGGCAATTCTTTACCACTGAGCCACTTGGGAAGAGTAAATGTTTAATATGTGTTCACAGGCATTGTGCTAGACCCTTTACAGGCATCATACTAACTTGTAATTGCTTGGAGAGGTGCTCTAATTATTCACATGTGACAGATGTGTGAGCTGGTACTAAAAGAGAGGTCTCACTCTTGCTGCAAAGGGGTGACCTTCAGTTTTGAGTGCCACCAACCTGTTAGCAACAGAACCTCCCTGCCCCACACTTAACAGTGGGAGTGAGAGTGGAGAATGGAATGGGTGAGGGCGCTTCTGTTTTATGTTTAATATATTTTTATGATGAATATGTGTTATTTTTCTATATATTTTAAAATTAGGCTAAATTCTGGGTGTCCCATGATGAAGGGATGTGGCCGGTCTAGCATATCCAGATGAGGATAGCCAGGAAGGAGGGGGAGGAAAAGGGACCATGCTCTTTCACCCTGAGAGGCGGAGATCCAGACGAGTTTGGTAGCTGAAGAGTTGGGTGGGGGTAGTTTATTCTGTGTGAATCTCCGGAGTGCAGACCCGGGGCCAGGGGAGCGGCGTTCTCAAGGCAGGGTTCAGCCGCATGTCAAAGCACGTTGCTAGCCAGAAAGGGCTGCCGCGCGGGTGAAAATGGTGGCTTGTGGAGATGAGACATCTCTGGAAGATGTTGATTGGAGGCTACTGGGGAGTTTATGCAGGAGACTCGTTGGTTGGGCAGAGGGAGACTCGTTAGAAGGTGGGCCCTCAGTTCCAAAGCCTCTGCTGTCTGTCTGTCCCCTCCACCTGCCCCCTCCCCACTGGGCAGGAGTGTGCGTTCTCACCTGTAGGTGGCAGCCTTGGCTCAGTAGGGGCCCAGCCTGCTCCACGCAGGAGTTCTTACCTTTGGCCCTGTATCTTCCCAAGGAGAAGGGGATGACAGAGGATGAGATGGCTGGATGGCATCACCGACTCGATGGACATGACTTTGAGTAACCTCTGGGAGTTGGTGATGGGCAGGGAAGCCTGGCATGCTGCAGTCCATGGGATTGCAAAGCATCGGACACCACTGAGCAACTGAACTGAACTGAACTTCTCACCTGAGAGGGTTTACGAACTCCTGATGCCTGGACAGTGAAAGGTGGGGCGGGGGGGAGGACTGCACCAAGAGTGTGATGAAGCTGGTCTTGGGTGTGGCCTGGGCAGTCGTAGAGCTCCCTGGTGGTTCTAGAGGGAGTGACTGAGCTGTGACCCTGTCATAGGAAACCGGGAGCATCAGGAGAGGAGTCACAAAAAGCTGGAAAGAATGCAAGCTCATTAGAAGAGAGAGAAGACTCCCCTGAAACAGGTAGAGAGGAGACAGGAGCCCACACAGCGCCCAGGAGGGAGTGCACTGCCTCAAGAAATGAGTTCAGTCAGGCCATGCAGAGGGCAGGGAATCCTCTCGAATCCCCCGGGGGACAGGACTGGGGAGGTTAGCCTGGTCTTCTGTAGCAGGGGCTTTGGCTTCTGGGCACGTGGCGGCATTCCTGGGATTCAGGCCTCTTTGGGGGCCTGGCAGAAGTGGATCCACAGGGGGGTTGAGGGTCTCCTGAGACAGAGATTAGCCTGAGTGGAATTGGGCTGCTGCTGTGACGGTGAACCGACCCAAGCGCCTGCCCTCAGCTCTGCTCCAGCCCAGCGCTGGTATCCACAGAGGAGCGGTCCTCCATCCATCACAGCACACACAGCTCTTTCTATAGCGCCCAGGACACTGGGGAAAACCACGCTGCTCTGGCCAGGGTGGGGCAACGGTGAGGCAAGTCCATGTCAAACTTAAGGAGGCAAAGAAGACTCAATCGTTAGCAAGACTGGTGAGATTTGACCAATATCTTCAGAATCAGAATTGATGCAAAAGAATGCGTGGTGGACAAAATATCAAGATATTGAATTGAGATGGGATGGGATTAGCGGGTTTTCCTTTTGCCCTGATTGCTGTGTGGCACGGCTCTGCTCTGGACTCTCCACCAAAGTGCAGGCAAAGGGCAGAGGGTATCTTCTCCCACTTTCCACCTGCACTTTGCCTGAGTCGCCCATCAGCTCTGGCACCTAGAGAACGTCAGGTCTTTGGTCCTGCTGGGGACTGTGGAGGCGGGCAGAGCCGTGGGGCCACCTAGCGGTGGACTCGGGCAGAGCTCCAGAGGGCTTGTTACGCGTGTGGAAGACGTGGCTTGTGGACTTGGGGCAGTGGAAGTGGGCAGCCAGGGGCTTGGGAACAGATGGACTAGGGGGTGTTGAGCAGTGTTGCTGAGATGCTGTGAGTTCTTAGAGCATGCTTCCCTGGTGGCTCAGCTGGTAAAGAGTCCGCCTGCAATGCGGGAGACCTGGGTTTGATCCCTGGGTTGGGAAGATCCCCTGGAGAAGGGAAAGGCTACCCACTCCAGTATTCAGACCTGGAGAATTCCATGGACTGTATAGTCCACAGGGTCACGAAGAGTCGGCCACGACCGAGCGACTTTCACTTCACTTCGCCTCTAGGGCAGTGCGTTCCCATCACACAGTACCAGGAGTCTAGATCATTAGAATCAACAGGGGCGCCTTGGATGCAGATCCCCAAGCTCCAGCTCGGTTAGGAAGCTTGTGATTGCTCCAATGGCTCGTTTTCCAGGTAAGGACTCAAAACCTCGAGAATGAGCAGCCCATGACGGTGAAAGAAACTGGAAGCCACCTTAAGACTGGAATTTGAATTTTCTTACTCCTAGTTCTCATCCTAGTTCTCCTAGTGGCTAAACTCTCTGTGTTTGAAATAAAAAGATACTGAGGCAGGAACTCTGATCCAAAGTTAAGGAAGACAGTCAGTCCCAGCTCCTTAGGGAGAGTAGCATAAAAACGTGGCCCTGGAAACGTGCGGCAGGTCTTAGGTTGTGACTGCTGGTGGGCGCGGAGGACCAAGGGGGCCTGAGATATGTTTGGATTTCAACGCTTGGAGGTGGCCTTGCGGGGGGTGGCCAGGCAGGAGGAGCATGTGTGGGCATTTGGGGCACAGAGCTGTTGTCACAGGGGTATGTGCTCAGCTGGAGGCAGAGGGGACTGTTGATGGCGTCTGAGCAGAGCAGCGACAGATCAGAGTCGTGTTTCAAATAAGATGACTCGGGAGGATGAAGCCGTCTCGGGTAATTTGCGTGGACTTGGCTGTGATTTTGGTTGCCTTGAACCCAATCCTCTTTTGGCCAGATAGCCTGAGTGGACCTCAGAGCCCACATCCTCACATTACCAGCCTTCAGAGCCCAGGAGGGGTTTCTGTACAACTATGAAAGGCAGGAGGAAACCTGTCAAAATTGCCTCATCCTTTCACTGTGATGATTAATATTCAAACTGTCTTTTTATCTCAGGAGCCCGGATGATTTAAAACACGGAACTGCTATTAATATTTCCTTATGGAGATGGCTTGAACCGCAAAAAAAAAAAAAGCCTGTGTTCATTGTCAAGCCCATATTTCAGACAGTGAAACAAAGGCAGTAGCAGACTGCTCAGGATTACAAGGCAGGACAGGTTGAGCAGGTGTAAGCCGAGCGTCAGCACCCAGCCACTCAGGCAGGGGCGACGGTCCTCAGACCAGAGTTGGGAATTTAAATCCCTGCCTGTGGAGCTGTCTGGGGCTCCGCATGGCCAACAGGACTGATTCTAGGCTTGGGCGCAACCCATTGGTGCTGCCGCTCTGACCCTCCCCAGGGGCACACAGAGGAAGGGGGAGAAGGGGCCGGAGACGCTATT
This sequence comes from Cephalophus harveyi, assembly GCA_006410635.1. Lineage (NCBI taxonomy): Eukaryota > Metazoa > Chordata > Mammalia > Artiodactyla > Bovidae > Cephalophus > Cephalophus harveyi. Next base: position 126,445 of record SJYT01081834.1, read on the forward strand.
TACGGCTCCCTGCGATTGCATCAGGACCTGCTGACCCTCCGGGGGGCCTGGCCCCTGTCCGGCTGGGTCCCCAGGACCATGGGCTGCTCGCTCTTGGCCGTGGGAGGTTGACTGTGGCCACATCACACTGACTCAGTGTGTGTCTGTGGGCCACTCATGACGCTACACCCAGGACCTTCTGTGGTCTGGATTCACTGTGGAACTGAAGGCAAGTCACTTAAACTGAGAAAAACTCATGTCCTTTAGTCTACTTCCAAAAGGGACCACCCCACCTGTGCTGGCTCGTGGGCTGGGGTAGGAATGACTTGCGCGTGCCCTTGAGAAAGTCCGTGCTCCCCTCATCACCAGGCTGGGCTCCCCAGTGTGAGCAGTGGGGTGGGTGGTGGGAAGGGGCTGACTTGTCTCTGTGGATATCTCAAGTGAGCCTGGTGGTGGAAGGGGGACAGAAGGAAGAGAGGTTAGGTTTCTGGCCTAGGACCCTTATGCGAAAGGCTGACTCCGGTCCCTGGGCCTGAGGCCAGGAAGCCCCCAAAATAAACACCCCTGTAAATGCCTTGCTCCCAGTCTCTACACCTGTTGCGCAGGGGACAGAGACCCCAGGCCCAAAATAGGCACAGCTGCTGCGGCTGCTAATCCTGCCCCGAGCTGAGGCTGCGCCATATTTGGGGATGTTTGTTTTCTACCGGCCGGCCCTCCCCACTCGGCCCCGGGAGCTCAGAGCAAGGGGTCTCTCTACATGGTCCTGATCTGGCTTTCCTGGAGACTTCTGTCTGCCTGTTTCCTGTTCTTGGGCATGGAGGAGGCAGTGGGTAAACACAGGTGGATGAGTCAGTGTGAGACTGCAGACCTGAGATGGCAGCAGCGTTGGAACCTGGGGAGGTGCTGCCTCTGCCCCGGGCGGTCTTCACACCTCGCCCCCCACCCCGCCGCCGCACCCCCTCCCAGGGCCTCCTCGCTGAGGCTTGACTCTCTGCCCAGGCTTCTGAGCCAGTGTGAACTGCAAACAGCCGTGCCCACACCCGCTGTTTTGGGAAGCCAAGAAATTCATATGCATGGTTAGGATTGTTGACAGATTTGTGAAGAACAGCTTCTGGGTTATTATTATGTCTTTACTAGTGATAGGAGAGGCAGAAGGTTAGAAGAACCAGTCCTCCCCAGGGTACACCGAGGGCCCCCATCTCCCCCTCTTACCAGGAGTTGAGTTCAGCCCGCGCGTGGGGCGCCTGCTGTGTGCAGAGCACTGTGCTTACCGCTAACGGGAATGCCTCTCTTTTGGTTTCTGACTACGGAGCATGTCACCCTGTCCGCTTCCTCGGGTCCCCGTTGCCACCCTGTCCCCTTCCTCGGGTCCCCGCTGCCGCCCTGTCCCCTTCCTCGGGTCCCCGCTGCCGCCCTGTCCCCTTCCTCGGGTCCCCGCTGCCGCCCTGTCCCCTTCCTCGGGTCCCCGCTGCCTCTGTGGTTTGCTCTGTCTCCATCCTCTTTGAGTACTCCTGTCTCCTTGACTGTTCCTGAGGCTCCGACTCCTGTCCTCTGTGTCTCTGGGTGACCCTCTGCTGATGACAATGGTCCATTTCCTTTACCTGAGCCGCCCTTTCTCTCTGCAGGCTGGCGTCAGGGGTCTTGATGAAGGCAGCCTGAGGGCGTCTAGCACCCGCTCCCCTGCTTCTCCTTGGGGCTCTGAGGACCACCTCTTGTTTGATAAAACGTGGAGAAGGCCCCCAGATGCCCAGGCTTCTTGCTCCTCACTGCCGTGGAAAGCATGACACATCTTAGCTAAAAATAATCGGAACCATCCTGGGTCCCGGCTGCTGCCACCGTGGGCTTGAGGGCCTCCGGAACGTCTAGGCCTTGCTCAGGGTAACCGGACCGTGGCTGGGCCCCAGCAAGCAGCCTCGGGACGGCTCAGCCTCAGCTGTTTTTAGCAGCGGGATTATTGGGAGGGGTAGAAATAGACCTCTACCTTTTGGGAGGCTTCCTCAGCCCACATTCCCAGGCACACTTTGCTTTATTAAAGCTCTCAGCTGTCGCGGGGACCAGGCGTGGAGAAGGCAGGGGGAGGCGGCCTTCTCCAGCAGGAGGAGGAGGAGGCATGCAGCCAATTGCCCCCCTTCCCCTCCCACCCCCGCCATGAGGACATGTGGCTCTTATTAGACGCCAAGTCCCTTACACGTTGTGAGGAAGGGGGCCCCCTGACCATCATAAATCAGGGTCTTCTCACTTCCAAATAAAGCAGTCTGCCATCCTAGCCCACAATCCCTTTAGAGTTGACAGATGTATTTTTTAAATCCTGTGTTGATCATGTATTTCTTGTGTAATTAAAAAATTATAAAAGGTAATAAAAAATAGAAATCTACTGCCAAGAGATTTGGCTCAGTAAAGACTTCAGAAAGTTTTCTGGATAGTGTAAGAATTACAGGGGGAGAATTAATAAATTCTGTGTTCAAGTACCAGGAAAGGTGAGACTATCTATACAAAGGAAAAGTAACTTGAAATGGCTCTTAATCTGAAGGCGGTGGGATTCCACCCAGAGAACTTAGCCTGAAGGGGGGACCCTCACCCTTTTTTGCCACTCTGTTTTGGGGCTCACATGCAAAAGGACCAGGCAATATTGCAGATGAGCTAAAGGTCACCAAGTTCCTAGTGACTTGGCCTGTCTGAGGGGAGACTCTCTTAGGACAGAGTGGGCCGGGCTGATGGGACAAGAAGGGTCAGAGTGGAGGCCTGGAGGAACTCAACAGAAATGGTAACAGTCAGAAGGAAAAAACGTGTGCGCCGTGGGTTTATCTGTCCAGTTCTGATGGACTCTCATCCCCAACCTCCTCAAGGTACTTGTCGCATCTGTTTCCCAGCTGCTCAGGGAGGCAGTGTTTTGTAGTGCAGAGGAGTTTGGGCACTAGGGAGCATCCGAGTTCTAGAGGCCAGTGTGAGCTTGAGCTCGTTACTCTGTGGTTCCGTCTCTTCCTCTGTGAAGCAGGGGCGACAGCCCCGGTTTGTCATCACTGGGTCAACACTCGGTGCTGAGAGCCGGGGACGGAGTTCAGGGGGCAGGCTCGAGTCCACCCTCCCCTTCTCTGCTCCCAGACTCGACTCCCCCTGCTCCCATGTGGGGCATGGCTGGGGCTTATTTGGAATGAGGTTCATGCTTTCCTTTCTCTCTGCAGTAATAAGGCTCATATTTTCTATAGTCATGGGCATCCTTTGCTTCATGGAATAAACTAACACTGGCACAATAACACAGAAAATGAATGTTACCATTGTGTTGCTGTTCTTTGCTCAGTCGTGTCCAACTCTTTGCGACCCCATGGACCGCAGCACACCAGGCTTCCCCGTCCTTCATCATCTCCTGGAGTTTGCTCAAACTCATGTCCATTGAGTCAGTGATGCCATCCAACCATCTTGCCCTCTGTCATCCCCTTCTCCTCCTGCCTTCAATCTTTACCAACATCAGGGTCTTTTCTAATGAGTCAGCTCTTTTCATCAAGTGGCCAATGTATTGGAGCTTCAGCTTCCGCATCAGTCCTTCCAATGAATATTCAGGACTGATTTCCTTTAGGATTGACTGGTTGGATCTCCTTACAGTCCAAAGGACTCTGAAGAGTCTTCTCCAATACCATGGTTAGAAAGCATCAATTCTTCGGTGCTCAGCTTTCTTTATGGTCCAATTCTCACATCCATACATGACTACTGGAAGAGCCACAGCTTTGACTATATGGGCCTTTGTTGGCAAAGTAATGTCCCTCACCAAATCAGAGCCTAATTGGAAAGTTAAAGATTGCTTCCACAACCCACCGGCTCACCTTCAAGTGAAATGTTGCGCTTTGTCAGTGTGTGGGGGTGGCAGATCCTGCAGCATCAGGGGTTTTCAGCTTTATGGCCCCGGTCTACATAAAATGCATCAGGTATCTCTCTTATCAATTCTTTGCTTAAAATTCTATAAAGTGAGTTCACTTCGAAGGTGGTCTTGCTTGCCCGCCTGCCTCTTTTTTCTTTCTTCCTTTCTTATCCGTATTTTATTATATATTTTTAAAAGATAAGGACTATTTTAGAAAACATTATCATAGTATCACCTTGAAAATAAACAATAATCCCATATCATCATCAAATATCTCATCATTATTCACATTTTACCCGATGGGATATACATGTGTATCCTAACAAGGTCCAAGCCAAGCAGTTGGTGGATAGGGCTGAATCTCTTTTAATCTAGAATTCCTCCTTCCATTTCTTTCACTAATTATTTTCCCTCGTGATTCATTTATTGAAAAAACTAGATGTTGTGTTCAGTTGCATTCCCCATATCCTGGAGTTTATTGGTTCTATCTTGGGTCTGTTTCTGCTTTCCTGTAAGTTGGTGGATACAGTTAGGGTCTGGGTCAGACCCCACTGTGATTGCTGGATGGGAATTTTTCCTGGGCAGTGATGTATATACTTCTTTCTGCAGGCATGTGATGTCTTGTTGTCTTATTTTTGTGATACTAGTAGCCATAATTCATCAGGGGTTCGTAATTTGTATAAAAATGGTGACGTGCCAGATCTTTAACTCCTTCTTTTTTTTGGGGGGGGGGGGCTCGATCAGAAGGACTTGGGCCCTAACTCCTTCTTCATCTACCAGTTTGAACACCTCTGTAACAAGCTTTGTCTGCTTTTTCCATCCCCCACTTTCCCCGGAAGGTGGCCTATAGCCGTCGGTGTGCAGCAGAGAGGCTCTGGGCAAACGCAACCCTTGGCCCAGCCTCAGGCCAGGCCTGGCCCAGCCTTGGTCTCACTGCTGGGATTCCTTTCATCAGCAGACCCCCCAGGAGGACACAGCACGTTCTGGTCACAGCGTTGCCAGAAAGGAGGAAAGCATGACAGAGAGATGTGGTCTTTGAGGTAAAATGATCTGAAATCACTGACAAGCCACAGTGGCCCTCTTTCTGTGGATGACAAATCCCAGAAGGCGCTGAGCTCTCCTGGTGCTTTAACTCCTCCTGAGTAAGTTTGGGTCATCTAATCCCCCAGAACCAGATAAAGGAGGGCACTTGACAATATTCCTGATAATGACGAACAAATAATTCCAAGTTTGACGATTCTGTTTCTGTAGCAGGTCGCCCAGGTACTATTCTGACTTCCTACTGTATTTTCTCGTAAAGACAGGCTTACCCTGGGTAGGGCTGGGATTTTCTGCCATGCGGCTTTGAAATCACGTAGACTGAGCCGAGAACTCAGTGGTAGATGTCATCTGAGCTCTGGGGGAACTGGCGCTATTTCACTCATTTGTGTATTCCCAGTGGCTAGTGCAGCGCTCACGTGGAGTGCTGCCTAACAAACTTTTCCTGTTCTCTAGGGTGGTTCCCTGAGAGGGTGTAGGGGGACTCTAGCCCCTGCCTTATAACCCAGTTCGACTTGAGACAGGGCTTTCCTGAGCCAAGCCTTCGTGCTTCCCTCATGATGTACTGGGAGATGACTCTTGGATAAACTCCCCCTTCTCCTGCCAGACCAGTGGTTAACCTAATCTCAAACGTAAACCAAAAGCGATCTCTCCCTGTCCCTACATACACAGCCCAGAAAATATGCAGAATAGCTTTATCAAGCCATCTGCTGAGATTTCCACATTGGGCATAAATATCACCAGTGAAGCATTTCCACACTGGGAGGAGAAAACAAATACAATGAAACAGCCCCAAACTGAAAACAAAGTTTATTGCATGTGAAAAGCAGTCACATGGAAAGTATCAGAGTCAGGAACCATGAAAATACACATTTTGCATATTTTCTGTCCTGTTGCAGAGGAGGGGCTCACTCTTCGCTCTCGTGGACCACCATCTGGGGAGAAAATGGGCATTTCTAGTTCTGTCAGCAGAGCCTCGCTTCCTGCTCTTCCCCTCCCCGCAAGCATGCGGTTGCTTGCTTGTCTGTCTCAGAGGACACGGGGCACTCCTTGGATCGCAGGCAAATGGATACACGACTGTCTACGTGGTGGCCATCACCCCAGGCCTGAGAGCCTGGTCCTCAGAACAGCCCAGGGGTGGTCTTCCCTAGTGTCTCAGCTGGTAAAGAATCCACCTGCAATGCAGGAGACCTGGGTTCGATCCCTGAGTTGGGAAGAGCCCCTGGAGAAGGGAATGGCTACCCACTCCAATGTTCTTGCCTGGAGAATCCCATGGACAGAGGAACCTCGTGGGCTACAGTCCATGGGGTCACAAAGAGTCAGACACGACTGAGCGACTTTCACTTAGGGACCTACACGCGGTGAGTGCGGTGACGGAGGCCGCGGCAGAGGGCGCCCGAGAGCTCCGTTCCCACGGAGGGACCGCTCCCTGCTCTTCAGGACAGTGTTTTATTGGGACTCACAGACCTGGGTTTAGCCGGGCTCTTCTCAACTGTGTGGCTCTAAGCAAATCCCAGACGGACCAGTTCTAAAGTCGATGGTGCTCCAGGGTCCCGTCCATCTCGGGGGACTTCCTCCCCGGGAGTCACACCTCCCCTCCTCGTCCTTCCCACCCAGTGCCTCAGGACCACCCACCCGGCTGGAGGTGAAGTCTCGGGTCTTCGCTCGCAGCTTATTGACTTGAGATTCGGCAATATCGGCCCGTTCTTCAGCCTCCTCCAGCTCATGCTGAGCTTTTCGGAACTTGGTGAGATGAGCGTTGGCTTGTTCGTCCTAAGAGAGAGTCAAGTGGGTATGAGCAGGAAGCGCCTCTCTGGAGCTCCCGGGCAGCAGCAGGGCGGGCTGTAGCCCTGGGCTCATGCTGACTTACAGCCTCCTCTGCCTGCCTTTTGTAGGACTTGACCTTCACTTGAAGTTTGTCCACCAGATCCTGTAATCTCAGCACATTCTTCCTGTCCTCTTCACTCTTCAAGAGAGAACATGGGATGGCAGGTCGCCAGGAGGGGACAGGGACGCAAAAGGTCTCAGTGCCTGGGCTAAAGAGTTTTTCCCTGTTTTCAGGGTGAGGTTCTGCATTACAGAGGAAATGCCCCTGGGGTTTCCTTCCACTTGCCTGGTAAGTTAACTCCTTGACCCGCCGCTCATACTTCCTCAGGCCCTTGACAGACTCAGTGTTCTTCTTCTGCTCCCCCTCAAGCTCGGACTCCAGCTCTCGAATCTGGGGGAGCACTTGGGAAATCAGTCTGGGGCTGGATGGAGCATGACCAGGGCAGGCTGGAAAGCCCCACTTTTTATGCTGGGGTCCCTCCCCCACGTACCCGCGCCTCCAGCTTCTGGATCTGCTTCTTCCCGCCCTTCAGGGCCAGCTGCTCAGCCTCGTCCAGGCGGTGCTGCAGGTCCTTCACCGTCTGCTCCAGGTTCTTCTTCATCCGCTCCAGGTGGGCGCTGGTGTCCTGCTCCTTCTTCAGCTCCTCGGCCATCATGGCCGCCTGAAAAGCACATCATCCCACTGAGATGTAAACAAAGGTCAGGTGCTTGGAACTGTCAAAATCTGGGGACCCGGAGGACTAGAGCTATGCTGCTGGCAAAGGACGCAGGTGGCATGATGCCTGAGCCCACCACACCACCGTGGACTCTGGGAAGAGCTGCACCAGGCATGTAAGCAGGACAGTGAGACCTCCAAGGGCTGCATGGGAGATGGTTTCTTCCCTTTCTTAAACTGGCCCCTTTGGGACCTCCGCACCCCAAGGAAATCCCTTCTTTCATTACCAACCCGTGAGTTATAGGACTCTGAGTCTCTAACCCAGCGTCACAGGTGTGGGGTCGGGAGGCTAAGGGAACTGGAGGTGCGGCTGGTGCAGGGCAGCGATAATCGCGGGGTAGTGCTCCCCACCGGCAGCAGGTGGCGCTGTGGGAACCGCGCGTCCAGGGACCGGCCTCGAGCAGGAAGGTGGGCGCTGGGGCGGAAGCGGGCTTTCTGTAAGGTGACCTGTTAGGTACGGTCCAAACAAGGCGGGGCGGGGTGGGGGGTGGGGAGGGTCTCGTTTTCATATTTGGAATCAGTCATAAATAGAAGGGAAGAAGAGCATACCTCTCCCAGGGCACAAGACATGAACAGAATTCCTTCCGGTCTTTCTCATCCACTCCTGTTATTTTTCATGCCCCCCTTATTAATGTGTGGGAGGGCACACGGTGAGTTCTGGGGGTCAGGGGAGTGCTTCTAGAGCAGAGCTCACCCCACATGGGCCCTGGGGAGGCCCCACCCCGTCTGATGGGAACCGGCTCAGGGCTGGAGAGAGAGGGCCTGGATGAAATGCAGGGCGGGGAGGGGCCTCACATCGGTGATGGCCTTCTTCGCTTTCTCTTCAGCGTTCCTCGCGTCCCTGCTGGCATCCTCAACCTCACTCTGGAGCTGCGTGAGGTCCGTCTCCAGTTTCTTCTTGGTGTGGATGAGGCTGGTGTTCTGTGGCGGGAGGAGCAGGGTTACCACCTGGCACGTCCAAGGCAGGGACCCTGCCCCGCCTCCCCTCCGCTCACCTGGGTGTGCAGGAGCTGGACGCGCTCACTGGCATCCAGGAGCTCCTGCTCTGCGATCTTCCTGCTCCTCTCCGTCTGCTCCAGGGTGGCCCGCAGCTCCTCGATCTCAGCCTGCAGCAGGTTGGCTCTGCGCTCCACGATCGCCAGCTGCTCCTTCAGGTCCTCCTGGCCCCGGAGAGCATCATCCAGGTGGAGCTGGGTATCCTGGCCAGACAGTAATGGAAGTGTCTGCATGAAGTTGAGGCCAGAGGACTCTGAGGCCAGCCTATAGCTGTGTGTGTCTGAGGATGGAGAGGTTCCCCACCAGGGAGCCCACACACCTTCAGCTGCCCCTGGACACTCCGGAGGTGTCTGACGGTCTCCGCGGCCTGGCGGTTGGCATGGCTCAGCTGGATCTCGATTTCGTTCAGGTCCCCCTCCATCTTCTTCTTGATCCTGATGGCCTCATTCCGGCTCCGCACCTCGGCGTCCAGGGCCCCCTGCATCGTCTCCACTGTTCTCTGGTAGTTCCTCTTCAGCTGTTCGATCTCTTCATCTTTTTCGGCCATCTTTCTATCGATTTCTGATTTCACTTGTGTCAGTTCCAGCTGGATTCGGAGGATCTTGGCCTCTTCATGTTCAAGGGTGGCCTTTGAAGAACAAAAATAAAACAGAAATGGTACCAGTGATGGAACAGAGCCTGCTACATTCCTCTCTGGGGTAAGAAAACTCCAATGGAATATTTGTAACTAACTCAACAATATTCAAAACTCTTTTTTAAAAAATCCCTAACTTATCTTCAGTGCAGGAATAAAATATTTCATTGCAGTTTGTTTTTATTATACTATGAAGCAATAGTAATATTTAGCTCATTTCTTAGGTACTTAAGAGACTTTATAGATATTTTAAATTCATCTCAGCCGTTTGTAAAATCTCATTTTTAGACCTATTTTAACGTAGTGATTTTCTCCAGTAATTTCAAGATTATTCGCAGGTATTCACAGGTATTCGTCCACATAGTTTGCTAGGAAAAGAACCGACGTGAGGACTGTGACTCTGCAGACCCCAAGTGGGGCCAGGCTGGAGCCCCACCGTCACCGCGTCTGCTCCCTTACTGCCTCCCTGGTATTCTGCTCACCTCTGCTTCCTCCAGAGCCAGCTGGATATCAGCCTTTTCCAGCTCGATCTGTTTCCTTGATTTCTCCAGTTCATGGATGGTTTTACCACTTTCAGCGATTTGCTCCGTGAGATCTGCTATCTCCTCTGTAAAGAGAGAAGTTTGATTGCTCTTGAACTTCTGCACAGGTTTCCATACAGAGTAAGCACTAGCCAGATGCTCTTAACTAGTTTATCAAGCTCTAAGGATGCTGCTTGCTGGAGATAAGATACTGGACATAGAGAGGCTCGGAAACAAGCCCTTAGGTGTGGAATGCTTCCTGTGCCTGTGGTAACAGACATGCAGGTGAGGTTGAGTCCTGAAGTCACGCCCCTGCAGCCTCACACTGTGGCAATAGCATGAAGGGGGATTTCAGACAAACTGCTTACGCTCCAAATTCTTATTTTCTCGTTTCACAGTTTCAAGTTGATCTAAGGCTTCTTCGTAGGCATTTTTCAGTTTGAAGAGCTCGGTGCTCAAGGAGCGGGACTCCTTCAGAGATGCCTCCAGCTCCGCCTGGCTCTCCTCACACTTGGTTTTCCACTCGGCGAGCACCTGTAATGCCAGGGAGAAAGGCACCTCTGTTCATGACCCTTCACCTCCAGCTTCTAGCTCAGGACCCCCATGAGTGTGAACACTCTGAGAATTGGGGTCCCCTTGGCTGTGTCGCTTGTTCCTGACTGTTGACTAACCAAGATTTCATTCCATAAATCAATTCAACATCAGTCACTGGTCAGTAACAACTGCCATCTCCAAAAAGCAAGTGGACCCTTTGGGAAGGAATTAGCTGGGCCTACTTTCCCTACTTGGAGAAGGCAATGGCACCCCACTCCAGCACTCTTGCCTGGAAAATCCCATGGACGGAGGAGACTGGTGGGCTGCAGTCCATGGGGGTCGCGAAGAGTCAGACAAGACTGAGTGACTTCCCTTTTACTTTTCACTTTCATGCATTGGAGAAGGAAATGGCAACCCACTCCAGTGTTCTTGCCTGGAGAATCCCAGGGACGGGGGAGCCTGCTGGGCTGCCGTCTATGGGGTCACACAGAGTTGGACAAGACTGAAGTATAAAAATGGCCCTGCACTTCTAAATATTTCATTAAAACCTTGGTTCAAATCAACCTTACTTGTCATACTGAAGGGGAGGCTGCCAGAAACCCTCCCACTAGGACCCGAATTAGATTCCCACATCAGCCACCCAGACAGACCAGCCATGTTGGGGACCAAGAATGCTTGGGGCTGGACCACTGGAGGAGGTGGCTTGTCTCCACTGAAGTGTTTGAAGGGGACCCCCACCTGCATCCCACTCCCCTTTGGTTTCGGGGGCCTCGCCCCAGGTCTCACTGCTCCCAGGGCAGTCAAGACTGGGGCCCCACCTCCTGCGCCCACCCCACACCTTGTCAAAATTCCTCTGCTTCTTGTCCAGGGCGGTGGCCAGGGAGTTGGCTCTGTCCACGTCGACCATCAGGTCCTCCACCTCCGCTTGCAGCCTTTGCTTGGTCTTCTCCAGGGACGCACACTTCGCGTTCACCGCCTCCACCTGCTCCTCGGAATCCTGGAGGCGCTGAGCCAGCTTTTTCCTTAAAACAAATGAGAAGCAGATGCTGTTTAAGCTTCAGTCCTTCTTGAACATCACTATTCATCTAGCTGGAATCACTAACCTATGTGATTCAAACAGCTTTCCTTTCATAAGCCCAGGAGAACCTCCTGTCTGCTAAAAATGAGTGATCAGTAGCCTGCCTGCCTCTAACCAAGATCACAGTCATTTGTCTCAATGAAATGTGCTCACGCAAGTCCTCTGCTGGCACAGAACTGCCTTAAAAGACGGTAACATTCACTCTCGAGCAGTGCTAATGTCAGTGCCCTCTGTCATTTGATCATTTAGAAGTGCTAGTTCTTCTGAAGACAGAGTTACGTACTTGGCCTCCTCCAGCTCCTCCGTGCGCTGGATGGCGTCCGTCTCGTACTTGGTCCTCCACTGGGCCACCTCGCTGTTGGCCTTGGACAGCGCCCTCTGCAGCTCGGCCTTGGCCTCCTGCTCCTCCTCGTACTGTTCCCGCAGCAGGTCGCAGTCGTGGCGGGCGGACTGCAGGGCGTGGGCCAGCGCGCTCTTGGCCTGCGGAAGTCAGGAGAGAGGAGAGGCCCAATGCGTGAATGTTTCAGGCTGTGTGCGTGAGGCAGTGCAGATGTGTTCCCGCTGTCATCACCTATGAATAAAGTTGTCTTTTGTTTCTGTAGGTGGTGCGTAGAGGTTAGATCAGGGAGCGTTCCCTCAGCTATGTACCTTGCTCTCTTCCTCTAACTGCCTCTTGAGCTCTTCTATTTGCTGGGTAAATGCTTGCTTGCTCCTGGAAAGCTGCGATACCGTGCTCTCCTTTTCCTCCAACTGACGACTCAGCTCACCTGTGTCCAGAAGAGGAACATTTTTATTTCATCTGTCTGTTCATTCACTCACACATTCCTACTGTGTGTAAGGCACTGTGCTGAGATCTGGGGGGGGAGGCACGTGTCCACGACAAGGAAGCTGAGTGCACACCCTGGTGAGACGCTGCACGCCCTTGTGGTAAATGTCTCGAGGGTGCTCGGGGAGCAGGGGGGGTTCCGGGCCCCTCCTCACTCCTCTCTTGTTACTGGACTCTCAGGGCTCACCTCCTCCAGGTCACTCTGAATGGCCTTTCGTAGGTTATTCTGATTGCCTCTCTCCCAAAAATCTGCTTCCCTAGAAGTCCTCCCCAACAAATCCTGCCTTTGGTTTTGACCTGCTGTCCTGGGTGGGTGTCCGGGAGGCGCCGCCCCTCCCGTTCCCTGGCGCTCACCAGCCTCTGTCTGCAGCCGGGACTTCTGGGTGCTCAGCTCGCTCAGGCTCCTCTGAATCTCCTCGTTCTTGCCCCGGGCCTCATTTAACTGGTCCTCCAGGGTGCGGCAAATCTTCTCCAGATTTGCCTGCAGGGTACGGAAGGGGAGAGAGCTGAGTCAGTACTCAGGTATGGAGGGCCAATGGTGGGAGGCCCCTGCCTGCTACCCCTGAACCTTAGACTTGGACACGCTCTCCACGTTGCTGCCCAGGTCGTCGAGCTCCAGCTTGAACTCGCTCTTCTCCTTCTCTAGCTTCTGCTTGATCCTCTGCAGGTTGTCGATCTGCTCCCCCAGCTCGGCCATGCTGTCCGCGTGCTTCTTGCGAAGAGCGGCCACCATGGCCTCGTGCTGCAGGGTGGCCTCCTCCAGGTCCCGGCGCAGCTTCAGGAACTCGGCCTCCCGCTTCTTGTTCAGCTCTATCTGGGTGGACGTGACGCCCCCCGCCTCCTCCAGTCGCTCGCTCAGCTCCTCCAGCTCCCGGGCGTAGTCGCTGCGCTGCTTCTCCGTCTTGGCGCGGGTCGCCCTCTCGGCCTCGATCTCTTCTTCCAGCTCCTCAATCCGAGCCTGTGCGGGCAGGCCATCCCCGGGAGAATCCTGACTCCCAGTGTCAAGAACAGGCTAGTTTCCCCTCCCATTAGACCAGCCAAGTCTTGGGCTGCTCCCAAGACTGTGAGTTTCCACTAACATGAGCCTTTCCTGCAGCGGCTGATGATGAGTATCCTCCACTCTATGGGTTGAGATGAAATACTTCAATTACGTGTTTTGTTTAAATTGTGGAAAAACTGTTCATTGCTACTGTCAGCCTGGACAGACGAGGCCCACGGTCCTGCCCCTTGCTCTGATAATGCACAGCAGACACGCCCCCTCACCATGCATGACCGAGTGTGAAAGCAGAGTCCCAAGCGCCCCCTACCTGTAGCTCTTTGATTTTCTTCTGAAACTGCAGGCCCAGCGTCTGCTCATCTTCCACCTTGCTTTGCAGCTGACAGTACTCAAAATCTTTCCTGTGAAGGGAAATGCAGAACGTGTGAGGACCAGACACCCGGGCACTGGAAACCTGAGCACAGAGGTGTCAGGGCGCACTTCTTGAGCCGCTCATCCAGCTGCTGCTTGTCATTCTCCAGATCCAGGATGGACTCCTGGGCGAGCTTCAGGTCTCCCTCCAGCTTCCTTTTGTTCCTTTCCAGGTCTACACGGAGCTTCTTTTCTTGTTCCAGGGAGCTTTCCAGCTGCAAAAAGCACCATCTCCTTTTAAGAACAAATGCTTTGCACCATGGGTGTCCCAGGGGCTCTTCCTGCCCCAACCCAGGCCTCCCAATTGGCATCCTTCACTCACATCATCCACCTGCTGTTCCAGTTTGCTCTTGATTTTGCTCAAAGAACTGACTTTGTCCTCTTCGGCCTGCAGGTCATCCAGGGTCTGCTGGTGGGCCTCTTGGAGGGCCTTCTTCTCTCTGGTTAACTTTGCAATGGTTTCATCCAACCCAGCAAGTTCTTCAGTGAGGTTTTTAACCTAAGAAGATGCCACAAGCAATTATAAGAAAATATCAAGTTGGGTTTGTACTGACCATAGCAGTGGAAAGACCCACAAGGGTGTACCTTGTTCTCTGTGGCGTGTTTCTCCTTCTCAACCTTGGCAAGTGTCAACTCAAGGTCGTCTATGTCTTTCTTCAGTTCCGAACATTCATCCTCCAGTTTCCTCTTCTTGGCCGTCAGCTCAGCATTCATCTCTTCCTCATCCTCGGCTCTCTCGGTCACTTCCTTGATCTTAGCCTCCAGCTGGAACTTGGCTTTGATCAGCTGATCACATCTTTCCTCTGCATCCAACAGGTTTTCACTTTCCTTTAAAAAAAAAAAAAAAGAATCATGATTTCCTTTAATGGTTGAAAGGTAAAGTTTGTGACATTCCAGTATTTTGTTGAATGAGTGAATTTGAAAAATCTCCAGGAGATAGTAAAGGATAGAGGAGCCTGGCATGTTGCAATCCATGGAGTCCCAGAGAGTTGGACACAACTCAGCAACTGAACAATAACAAAGTATTTTGTTATAAATGGAATCCTTTATGAAACATACGCAGTAAAAAGCAAAAATCCCACCCCAAATCCAGTTTTCTCAGAAAATCAAATCTAGGAGAAAAAAATTGAAATTCCTAGACACACACAGCTTGCACTTGCAGCTGCAGGTCATTCTTCTCTTGTACTAGAGTCACCAGTTTTTCTTCCAGCTCCTTCCTTTTGGCCTCTGACTTGGCCAGTTCATCCTTGGTTTTCTGGAACTCTTCCTTCATGGTGGCCATCTCCTTCTCCGTCTCTGCACTCTTGAGGAGGGGCTTGATTTTGAAAAAGAGTTTCATCCAGGGCCAGTGCTTGACGTTCATGAAGGCTCGGATGTTGTATTGGATGCAGAAGATGGACTCCCTGAAAACAAAACATCAGTTATTTCTAAGAGAGACTCCCCACTTCTCCCAAAGAGCTCAGATCTGAGCACAGACCCCGCTCGACCTTCTCTGCACCATCTTCTGGAATTCCACACGCATGAGGAACCCTCTGCACACGGCCTGCGTCCGGGTGATCAGCTTGGCCAGGCGGTCATCCCTCATTTCCTCCAGGGTTCCCAGCAGGCCAGCCTTGAAGAATACCTTGAGGGGAGATGGATGCCCTGGGTCAGTTTTCTGGAGGAGTCTGTCAGGGACCACAGGCCAGTGTCTGTTGGAACTGACACAGTACCTTCGTATGTCCAAACTTGTACTGAGTGTGGTCAATGTCAATGGATGCCAGCAGCTTTTCACACGCCTTCTTACTGTCGATGAACTGCCCCTCGGGGATGGCACTGGCATTAAGCACTCGGTATCTGCCGTGTGGACACACAAACATCGTAGGTTATTAGCAAAGACGTGAACTTTGGAATCCAATTCAGGCCTCTCTTCCAAGAGGCAAGAAAGCCAAGGTCCTGAGAGGGAAGGAAACTCGCCCTTGGTCATAGGCCAAACAGTGGCCTGAAATCTAGGCCTCCCATCTCTTCTTTGCCACGTCCTTTTCTGCCACGTGGTATATCGGAGAAGGCCCTGAGAAAGTGTGGGAGAAAGAAGCATGTATACCTTGACCAGATGGTGGTTAAATCATTTTACATGGAGTCCACAGCTGTTCAGTGTTTTTCCCTCTCAAATTCTAGCATTTACACACCACCTCAAGAAACAAATGGAACATTTCTATTACATATGCATGTTCAGTTGCTAAGTCATGTCCAACTCTGCAACACCACAGATTGCAGCCTGCCAGGCTCCTCTGTGCATGGAATTCTCCAGGCAAGAATACTGGAGTGGGTTGCCATGCCCTTCTCCAGGGGATCTTCCTGACCCAGGGATCAAACCCAGGTCTCCAGCATGAGCAGGCAGGTTCTTGACCACTGAGCCACTGGGGAAGCCCTCTTACTACGCACCTCTGTTTGAAGTCCCCATAGAGGATCCTGTTGGGGAAGCCCTTCCTGCAGATGCGGATGCCCTCCAGCACCCCGTTACAGCGCAGCTGGTGCAGGACCAGGCTGTGCTCCATGGCGCCTGAGGAGAGAAGCAACGTCGGCTTCGCACAGACGCTCCTGAAACCTGACCTGAGCACCGCCTCCAGAGCCGGGGGGCGTCTTACCTGGGGTTTTGGTCTCATTGGGAATTATACAGCGCACAAAGTGAGGGTGTGTTGTTCTTAAATTTGACATCAACTTGTTCAGATTTTCCTAAAAGAGAAAGATTCAGTTTGACAGTGAACAGACTGTAGGCTTTTACAAACACAGAGATACAGTGTAACAAAAAAAGATATTTTAAACTTCTTGTGAATTCTAATAAAGGTCTTATTTAACTCTTTTCAAAAGGTCTTTCAATAGTCCATTTGGCAAGAAGTGTAGGCAAGTCACTGATATGACAGTCTTTTGCTTCACAGTGAGCCAGAGACCAGGCAAGTACAGAACGCCTGCTGGGTTAACTCGGGGGTGCTATCCGGCTCCACTGGGTGCCTGAGACGCTACTGCCTTGTGTCCTTCAGGCAAGTCAGAAAGTTCATGCTGAAGACTCACCACCCCCACCCCCTGCCCAGGCAATCTGGCCAGTTGCGTGTAAGATGGGGGTTAAATTCTGGTCCTCCAATTGTTAGCACTCATCTACATATACCACCACTCTCCTAAGTGACAGTAAGCAGATTAAGACCACATCACTATTCTTGAATAAACCAAGTTCACCATCTCTACGATGCTCATTTTGAGATGACTTAAGCCAATTACAAGCAAATAAACTTCTATCTTTCTTACCCTGAAAAGGGCAGAGACGGTTTGGAAGGAAGAACCCTTTTTCTTGGCAACTTTCTTCTTTCCGCTGTCAGCTGAAAGAAAAGATGGTGTGTGGTGTTAGCAGGCCTCCAGAGCTGCTTCCTTTGTGGGCTGAGCTGGGGGAGAAGGGTGGATTCGAGGCAGCCTGGGAGTCTGTTACCGTCTGCGGTGGTGAAGGTGGCGTAGAGGTGTGCCAGGAGTCTGTTGGAGGACTTCTGGTACAGCCCGACTACCGTCTCGTTCAGGGGGTCCTTGTTCTTCTCCAGCCAGCCCGAGACACTGTAGTCCACAGTGCCCGCGTAGTGGATCAGGGAGAAGTGGGCCTCGGCTCTGCCCTTGACCACCTTGGGCTTCTGGAAGTTGGCGGACTTGCCCAGGTGCTGGTCATACAGCTTGTTCTTGAAGGAGGTGTCTGTGGCCTTGGGGAACATGCACTCCTCCTCCAAGATGGAGAAGATGCCCATAGGCTGGACCAAGGCAGAGTGCACATGGGGTGAGAGGGTGTGAGCTGCAGTGACAAGCATCAAGCCTGGGAGGGGCGGTTACCAAGCACACACGGCAGGTACCTTCTCGATGAGCTCGATGCAGGCGGCCAGGTCCATCCCGAAGTCGATGAACGTCCACTCGATGCCTTCCTTCTTGTACTCCTCCTGCTCCAGCACGAACATGTGGTGGTTGAAAAACTGTTGCAGTTTCTCGTTGGTGAAGTTGATGCACAGCTGCTCCAGGCTGTTATACTAACATCAAAAACATAATGTCCACAAGGAAGGTTAGACTGCTTTCAAAGTCAAAGACCCACCAACCTTCTTCTTTCTCCTTGTTTCGGCCTCCCAGCAGCTCAGCTATGCTTTCAGGTGTGGTCACATTCTTGGGCTCAGCTCACATCACGTCTTCGAGTTTTCTCCAGAACTCAAGTGAGAAGACACCTCTCCATCTCCTAAGTCCACGGCCTGGGCCTCTCCTGGACCCTGACCACAGTTTGTCTTATCTATAGTTGGTCTTCTGCATACTTACATACTTCTCATCATCATCTACAAACTACAAGCTCATCTTTTATTCACCTGCAAGTCTTATACCTGGTAGACATTGACAACATGCTCTAATGGGTGTACATGCTTCTACCTGACCCACGCTCTGTCTAGTGCCCCTCCCAGATGTGATATGGGGTGACAAGTGGCTGCCTGGACATCTTGCCTGTGATCCTGAGAACCAGCCCCCCCGCCCCCCCCCCCCACCCCCCCCCCCCCCCCCCCCCCCCCTCCCCCACCCCATACTTACATACTTCTCATCATCATCTACAAACTACAAGCTCATCTTTTATTCACCTGCAAGTCTTATACCTGGTAGACATTGACAACATGCTCTAATGGGTGTACATGCTTCTACCTGACCCACGCTCTGTCTAGTGCCCCTCCCAGATGTGATATGGGGTGACAAGTGGCTGCCTGGACATCTTGCCTGTGATCCTGAGAACCAGCCCCCCCGCCCCCCCCCCCACATAAAGCCACCTGAATATCGGGAACGCAAACCTCGAAAATCTCAAAGCCTGCGATGTCCAGGACGCCAATGAAGTGCTGTCTCGGCAGCTTGGTGTCCAGCTGCTGGTTGATGCGGGTGACCATCCACAGGAACAACTTCTCATAGACGGATTTGGAGAGGGCATTCACGGCGTGGTGCACCTGTGTCGGGGGGTCAGCACCTGAGTTGCGTCTGTGGGCAGTAGCCATTGGGTGCCTGCATCCCTTCCCGGCCTCCTGGCAGTCACTTACCTGATCAACGGTCTGGCCCTTGGTAACATACTCATTGCCAACTTTCACTCTGGGGAAGCATAAAGCTTTCAGGAGGTCTGAAGAATTCAGGCCCATCAGATAGGCTGTCTTGTCAGCCACTGGCAGGAAAGAAGGCCAGTTACAAGGGAAACCCCAGATAACTGGCAAAGCCAAAGAACCCCTCTGAAAATCCTCCAGATGCTTCAAGGCTCAGCTCAGCTGTCTCTGTGTGTTTACATTACGTGTCTCTAAACTGTTCACCTGTGGGCACTAAGTCACTCAGAGAATATAATGGGCTTTGTGAAAAGGCAGCACTGGGTTCCACAAAACCCTGGTCACTCCTCCCCGTGTCTGAAGCAGGACCACTCGAGTGACTCAGCAGACAGGGCAGTAACCTGTCGGCATCCGAGCCCCGCAGAGGTTCGTCTCTCCAGGGGGAGGAGGATTGATCACTTTGAAGGGAGGCCCCAGCTCTAGCGCACGCCTCAGCGGGTGACGGGGTACCTTCTGTGCCGTCCGGCTCTGCCTGCTCCTCCCGCTGCTTCTGCTTGAACTTCATGTTCCCGTAGTGCATCACGGCGCCCGTCAGCTTGTAGAGCCCAGACTTCTCCTCGGGGGTGAAGCCCAGGATGTCAATGGCACTCTGGCATTGCAGGAGAGCGCGTCAGCTGGCTGACGTCAGTGATGGAGCAGGAGTCCCCCGCCACACACACATCCTTCTCCCTGATCTACTTACATCCGTGGCCAGCAGCTCCTCAGCGTCGTCAAGCCCAGACTTCTCCTCGGGGGTGAAGCCCAGGATGTCAATGGCACTCTGGCATTGCAGGAGAGCGCGTCAGCTGGCTGACGTCAGTGATGGAGCAGGAGTCCCCCGCCACACACACATCCTTCTCCCTGATCTACTTACATCCGTGGCCAGCAGCTCCTCAGCGTCGTCAATGCTGGCCACCAGGATCTCGCCCTGGCTGATGAAGGGGTAGTCATAAGGGCTGGTCGTGATGAGCAGCAGCTCTGCAATGATGACCAGTCAGAGGGGGTCACATGGGTGCAAAGGAAACACCCCCGCCTGGGGCTAAACAGCCTCTCATACTCACGCTGTGGCTGAATATAAAGTCCAGGGAAGACTCTGCACCCACCCCGGCCACACAGGGTACAACCCCCAGAGAGAACATTTAAACCCCTTTGCTTCGTGTGCAGACAGCACAGATCCATGTCGGTTGGGAAAGATTAATCAGGAAAACAGGCTGAGCGTGGGCCAGGACACAGAGAGCCACTGGAGGGAAGCCCAGTTGGTTTGGTAGAATCGTCGTCTTTTCCAAAACCTGTTGAAAACTGCAGCCTGTTTCCAGGATTGGGCCCAGAATGCTGAGCAGACATAGCCAGAGAGCAGAGAAGGGCACGGAGCCCCCTGTTAGGTGCCAAATGAAAAGCGGGGTGGACATCCACCAGCTGGCAGTTCCTCTGACTTGGCGCGGGCCTCCCAGCATTTGGTGGAAGAGTGGGTTTGTGGCTGACCACCAGGGGGCATCAGAGGACCACTAAACGCTAACTCGTTCAGCCAGTTTCCATGAACCAAAGCTGAAGGCAATCGTGCCTCATTCTTTTTCTGTCCGTTGGATTGCATTTCTCAGATTGGCACATCACTGTCAAAACAGCCACACCCCATTTCTAAAACAAATTTCTTCTGCGAGTAGGCACAACTCTCTTCAGTCCACTCACCTAAGAGCCGACAGGCCCCAGACCAGCCCCTTGGGGCATCCTCACCTATGAGCTCGGGCTTCTTATTGGAAAGAATCTGGTAGAAGATGTGGTAGCTTCTCTCAGCCTTCAGCTGGAAGGTCACTCTTGACTTTTCCAGCAGATCTAGGAACGCAAACACAGGAGTGTCTTCCAAACTGTTGCCCCGATGTCCCCAAACATCTGATCCTAGGAATCTACTTACATGTTTCAATATCTGCAGAGGCCAGCTTCCCCGTGGTACCAAAATGGATGCGGATGAACTTGCCCTGTCGGGGGAGGGAGACCAGGTAACCTGACTCCAGGCGTTCCTGCCCACCTGGGGAGAGGAACAGAGCCTTTTCCCCAGGAACTTGCAGTTAAGCGTCCTTGTCGCCTCTCTCCCTGCTATGCTGTGCCTTCCTCCACTGCCTTGCTCCACACCGCTTCCACACGACACCCCAGTCAGCAGAGTCATGTTCTGTTCAAGATGCAAATCAAACCATATCACTTCCCTCTAACAGGATCCTGACTTCTGGAATGAAACCAGACCCTTCTCCTGGCCTGCATGCTCCCAGGCTCCAGGTCCCTTCCCACTGCCCCTCCTCACTTCCCCACCTCATCTCGCAGAGCTTGCCTCACTCCAGCCACTCAGACCCCTCGGAGATCCCTTGACTCCACCATTCCCCTCCCTGCCTCTGCAACTGTGTCCGGCCTCACCCTGTGGATCTCAGGTTCACAGGCCAGCGCCCCCCAGGAGGGCTCCCCTGCCGGCCCTGTCTGAAGGAGACCCGGCCCCCTTTACTGCCCCATCTACTAGGGAACTGTCAGAGTGTCTTGTGGACTTGTTTCCACCTCCTGTCATCATCCACCCCCAGGACTGCAGGTTCCTGGAAGCCGGGACCGTGCCTCCTCGCTGGCCTGGGCGGACACCCCGGCTTGACCCAGCACAGACTCACAAAGCGCGACGAGTTGTCGTTCCTCACGGTCTTGGCGTTCCCGAAGGCCTCCAGCAGCGGGTTGGCACTGATGATCTGGTCTTCCAGCGTCCCCTGGAGCAGGGAGTCAGGGCAGGAAGAGCCCCGTGTGAGGGTGAGCTCCGATGCCCCCTCCCCGGCTGGCCCCTCCCCTGCCGCCTGCTTTCCAGCCCAGGGCCCAACCACGTCATCAGCACCTCTCTCAGCCCGGTCACCATGCCGTGTCTGGCTCTGGTTGGGTATCTTGACATGAACCTCATTTAACCCTTCAGTCCCTCCATTCTCCAGGTGGTGAGGTCACCTGTGTTCACACCATACTGCTGGGATATGTTCGCTATGAAAGGCAAGTGGGCGCTACAGTTCTCCCCGGGTGGCGTGTGTGCCTCTGGTGTATGTCAGATTGACTTTTCTCAGTGGAGCCTTAGAGCTTGTCTTCTTGGCAATCACAGAATCTGGTCCTGTGAGATCACTGATGCGCTGGACCGTCCAGGAGAGCCGGCTGTCCTGTGAGATTTTCATCCCCGCCAGCACTCCTTCCCTGAGGAGACGGGCACCTCCCACCCAACACATACCCTGTGCCTCCTCACTCTGAAGTTAAGACAAGGGTTATAAGGGTTGGCAGCGGAAGCAGAGCCAGCCTGCCTCCTCTCCTTACCCTCATCTTGGAGTCCTTCTTCTTGGCGAGGTCTCCAGTCGCTGCAATTGTTGCAAAGTACTGGATGACCCTTTTGGTGTTCACAGTCTTTCCTGCCCCGGATTCTCCACTATTCGGAGCGATCGAAAGAGAGGGAAGGAGAAAAAGAGTCCTGTGAGTGTAAATAGGCTCCTGAGCCACATCAGATGTGAGATTCCCCACAAAGAGGAGACCATTCGGAGAGACAAGGGCCTTGGGAGACCGGCACCACTGAACACCCTGGACGGGGAACCCCAGCTTCCTGAGGCCTCACACGCCTTCTCGCCTGTCCCCTGTCCATCTTTGCATCACAGACTTTGTTCTCTGTACTTTCTCACTAACAGAACAAAGCAAGTGGCATCTTCCCCTTCTGCACTGGGGACAAAGAGCCACGGCTGTGAAAATGCTCTACACCTTGGATACTTACGTGATCAGAATAGACTGGTTTTCACGATCTGCCAAAGGGAAAAATAAAATAGGGTTGATGGTATTATAAAAGGAACTTTCTCAGCCTAAATGTCCATCTACAGAGGAGTGGATTAAGATGTGCTACCTACACACAATGGAATATTACTCGGCCATAGAAAGGAGTGAAATAATGCCATTTGCAGCAACATGAACGAACCTAAAAAGTGCCAACTAACTGAAGTAAGTCAGAAAGACAAATACCATATGTCACTCACGTGTGGCTATATGATACAACTGAACTTAGTTAGAAACTAGAAACAGACTCACATAGGAAACAAACCTATGGTTACTGAAGGGGAAAGAGGGGTGGGGGAGGAATAAATTAGGATTTGGGGATTACCAGATACAAACTACCATATATAAAATAAATAAGGTCCTACTGTATAACACAGGGACCTGTATTCAATATCCTATCATAAACCATAATGGAAAAAAATCTGAATATATATCTGAATCACTCTGCTGTAAACAAGTTAACACAACATTGTAAATCAATTATATTTCGATCAAAAATTTTTAATAAAAAGAGCTTCCCAGTTCTCCACGTCTCCAGCAGTCAAGAGTTCACTGCCCAACGACTCTGTTTTGTCCTTCGTGGGAGCTCAAAGAGACTCCTCCTTGAGAATATGGATCAAAGAGGTTAAGCCCCTGCTTACAGTCAGCCACTGGCTGCCCATCATATTAGGTTGGACGATATGAAACTATCAGTCTTTGTTTTGGGCCCACAAAAATGTCAGTTTCACACGAAGTAACCCATGCTTGCATTAAATCCAAGCTTCTCACCCAGGCCTACAAGGCCCTAAAATCTCTGGCCTCTTTTTTTTCTTAAGCACCTCCCAGTTGTGTGGAGGCTGCACACTAGAGGGGCGGCTGATTCCAGACCTGCAGCCTCCCTGAGCCCTGCCCACCTCTCCAGGCTTCCTCCTTGGAGACCTACCTGTGAGCATGAACTGATAGGCGTTGTCAGAGATGGAGAAGATGTGGGGCGGGGCCTCCTGGCGCTTCTTGCCCCGGTAGCCCTCCACCACCTCGGGGTTGTACACCGGCAGCCACTTGTAGGGGTTGACGGTGACGCAGAAGAGGCCCGAGTAGGTCTGCAGGGGCATAAAATATACCTATTTATGTACACAGGGGTGTGTGCCTATAAAACCCTCCCCCTTTGTTATTTCACTTTTCTTTATGAGAAACTTGTAAAGGAGGCAAGATACGATTTCTCTCTATGGATGAGGCAGCTGAGACCCGAGGGGTGCAGGGACCATCCACAGCTGCCGAGTGACAGCGCCAGGACCCGGCCTCAGCCCCACCCCTCCTCTGGTCCCCTCCTGGGCCCACTCATCTCTCACTTTCTCATCCTCCATCACTCTCGTCCCTCTTTTGTTCAATGGCCTCAGTTCAGTCACTCAGTCGTGTCCGACTCTTTGCGACCCCATGGACTGCAGCACGCCAGGCCTCCCTGTCCATCACCAGCTCCCAGAGTTTACTCAAACTGATGCCCGTTGAGTCAGTGATGCCATCCAACAGCCTTCTAAAGCCCATCTCCCCTGAGCATCTCCACCCCACCCCCGCACCACCCCAGNTCCGACTCTTTGCGACCCCATGGACTGCAGCACGCCAGGCCTCCCTGTCCATCACCAGCTCCCAGAGTTTACTCAAACTGATGCCCGTTGAGTCAGTGATGCCATCCAACAGCCTTCTAAAGCCCATCTCCCCTGAGCATCTCCACCCCACCCCCGCACCACCCCAGGTCCCGGGAGCCTGCAGACGTGGGCACTGACGTAGATCATCCAGGAGGTGTAGCGGTCCTTGAGGTTGTACAGCACGGCCGGCTCGTTCAGGTGCGTCAGCATGGCCATGTCCTCGATCCGGTCGAACTTGGGGGGGTTCATTGCGTACACGTCCTCTGGCTTCACCACCAGCGTCTGCAAGGGAAGGGGTACGGTGCACACCTGGGCTTCTCTGTGCACAGATGTGTCTCCCATGCCCAGATCAGAAGGAGGGGGTGCTGGAGGAAAGGCCTGTCTGACAGGGAGAGAGTCGGGGCTGGGGTGGCTCATGGTGGAGGAGATGGAATGGGGTTCGGTTCTGATACTCAGGCTTTGGCTTTTTCCGTCTTCAGTGGTCTGAAGTGAGGGAAGGATGACAGAAAGGAGAGGAGGATCTCGGGGGGATTCGGGGAGGAGGAGGCAGGCTCAGGGGCCAGCAGGAACTCCTCAGCTGGGTCATGCCAGCTGGGCCAAAACCCGGTTCCAGGGGCTCATGGGTGTTGGCCGTCTACTTAGAGGGCATGGCAGGTGGATGGCATCCCCGAGGCAGGGACAGAGAGGAGGCGGCCGGTGGTATGGACCTCAAGGCCGGCAGCCCAAGTCATCCTGAGCTCCCTGAAAGCAGCTCCCAGCCCCCACCCTGCATCTCGCCCATTCACCCCCACCTGCCTGAGCTGTGAAAGGGAACCCCCCTCCCCACTCCCTTTCTGGGACCAGAGAATTACAGGCCGGAAGGAACCACCGGGCAGAGCGGTGGTGACAGGCATTTTCGTGCTCCCCTTGAGAGGAGCAGACCCATCGTGGCGTGGAGCTCACCTTCCGCTCTCCTACCCTCCGCTCACCCGCTTCCTGTCTGAGACCTCCGTTGCAGATGATGGTTTTCCCGGCCCCGCGTCTGGGCCAGGTGGTAGGAAACCTGCCTTCAAGCAGGGGTTCACTAAAACCATCCGGGCCTCAGCCCTCCAGTGAGGTGAGGGTCTGGACATCTTGGACTGTCCTCCACCAGGTCTAGCTTCTGTGCTCCCGGCAGCTTCGGAAGCCATTCCCCACTCCGTCATCCGAAAGGGACTGAGAGCTGCCCTCGAGCTTCAGGGCTTGGAAGATGTTTTCAATGGGTGGTTTCCATGCTGTTTTCTTTCACATCCAACCCAATGATACTATTTCCTTTATTCCTCTCATTTGGATCCCCACTCCCATTTTATTTGAACCTTTCTTAGAACATTTCTGGATTCTTCTGGTCTAAATTCCAGACAGTTGGGATGTCCAGAATTCCCCCCAGCACCCCCCTGCTAGCCTGGCAGCAAGGAATGGGCTACACTACTCATTGCCTTCGTGATATGGGGATGCTGCTACTTCCGTCAAGCTTGTGGTCCACTCGGGTCCCTGACCTGCTTTTCTTACTTCCTTACATACTATCGCCAGAAGAATCAGGGGGAAACCTAGGCTCCCAAAGGAGAGTGCTCTGAAGGAGGTCGTCCTCTTATTGGACTCCCAACTCCATATCCCTGAGACACACGGCTGGTTCCCGCTGACCTAGAGTGACATGAACATCAACAAAAATGCTGGAACATGACTTGCTTTGGCCAGCCGCAGGCAGATGGTTCTCCCACCGTGCAGCCTGAGGCCAGTGTTCACTCTGCTGTCTCTGAGGACACCTGGGAGGTATTCACATGTGGAGATGGCCAGGTGTGGGGCAGACGCACAGACTGGGCAGCCGGGGGAGCAGACAGAGGGCCAGTGGCTCGCAGAGGGAGTGGATGGGGCTTACCCTGTTGTCTTCGGTTTCCACCGTGACCTTCCCGTCCTGGGTGCTCTTAATTCTCCCCTTGGCATACTCTTCCTTAGAGTCAACCACGAAGCAGTAGGTTTTGGCATCAAAGGGCTGGTTCTGGGCCTCGATCCTCTCCTTTTCCGACTTCCGGAGGAAGGGAGCGGCGATGCCGAACACTTCCATTTCGGTGTCGCTACTCATGGTGTTGGCTGGAGGATGAACCCACCAGGTCAGCCCCCTACCCCCGACTCCAGCCCTGCCCCTGTGGGAGCCCACCAAGGTGGGCCAGGAGCATCTGATTTTTCCTATCCACACCCTGGGAAAAAATCAAATTCACACGTATTTTGCCAACTCTGTGCAAAGGGCACAGAGTGGATGCCACCCAAGCTCCCCCATCCAGCAGGGCTCAGAGGGGTGAAGGAACCCGAAGGAGGGGGCAGCTCTTGGGACTCAGTTTCCTTTTCTGAAAAGCCCAGGTGTTGCCAAGGGGAAATTTAAAAATAAACACCATCAGAAATAAACACCATTCTTCAAAGAGAGTGTGCTAAATGGCAAACAGCTAAGGAATTTGGGGACTGTTTTAGTTCAAGGTGGCCACCTCTTCACACGAGGAAACTGGCTTTTGCTTCCTTCGGTTCTGTTCTGAGAACAGAGGTGGCATCTGACTTCAGCATCTGCCGAGACCCTCTCCCCAGCCTGCCCTGTCCTGGTCTAAGGTCCTCTCCAATCCACCCTGTCCTGGTCTAAGCTCCACGGCTCTTGCCCCCAAGGCCACTGGAAGCCGGAGGAACTGGACCCTGGAGACTTCTGAGCCAAGGGACCCAACCTGCTTCCTCACCTGAGAGTCACACCCACAGGACGACAGCGGACAGCAGCAGCCGTGGAAATCAGACCTGCAGAAAATACGCAAAAAGAAAGCTCAGGACACCTGATAGTGTAGCTCAGTTCTTGAATTAACCAAATAAGGGAAAAGGACTAATAACTTAGAAAGAGTCTTACCCCGGAGACAGGCTGGAAGAGCAGATGGGATGTGATCTACAAGTGATTCATAAAGGTAGTCAGAGCCCCCAGGTGCCCCCAGACCTGGCTCCCACCAGCCCACTAACGCACCCTCCTCAATCTGCATGCAGTGCCTCTCTCAGAACGAGGCAGGAAGTACAGCATCTCTGTCGAAAAGGCCTGTGGTCCCAGGCTAGGATCAGGCCCCCTCTGACTTCTGTGAACAGGCAGAAGTCTCAAATTGGCAAACTGACACAAGCCATTGAGGCCTTGAGATCATGGACACCTGCTCGCCAGGCACACAGTGCAGGTGGGGAAGGTGAGGGTGGGGGCGGGGACCAGTGACCCCACAGCCTCTGCACAGATCAGAGAGGAAGAGGGGGGCCACACTGACGGGCCCAGGTCCGTGGAGCATCCAGAGGGACCTGCCCAAGGGGGCCCTTGAAGACAAAGTCAAGGGGAGCTCAGGGAGGAGGAAGTGGGGTGCAGGAGGTGGAGACCCAGCTCTAACTAAGCTCTAACTAACTCTAACCTCTAACTAAGCTCTAACTAAGCTCACCACAGCCAGGTGTGGTCCTCCAAGCCACACACAGAAGAGAGCTGTGCGGGATGCCCAGACTCCTCCAGCCACAGCAGCGCCAGGGGGCTGCCGCTGTGGCTTTTATAGCCTGTCCCCCCACCACTCATTCCTGCTCTATATTTGGAAAGGGAATGACCGATGCCACGAGCTGAGGGCCAGCTCCCTGCCTCACGTTTTTTTGCTGTTGCCAAGGGCGAGGTATATATAGAAATGAGCAGGATCCATAACCATTCTCCAGCTGGAGAAAGCTGGAAGTTTGAGATGCCTTTCTCTGAACCTGGAGCCGGGGTGTCTTCACTGAGCATGAGGGGTGGCCTCGTGGGGGTCCTGCCTAAACTCCATCCTGCAGGTGCCACGTGCTTGAAAATCAGGGTGCATTCTGGGGACAGAAATCTCGTCCTGTAGGGAAAAGGAGTGTAACTTGAGGACAGAAAGACGAAAATCCTCTTGGCACTTTGGGCAAGACTTTTGTCACAACACAGAGTTGTGATAGAATTGTGTGATTGTAAAACTTGTGCCAGGAATGACAACAATTATAATCCTCCTCCTCCTTTCACTGTGTAACTTTCTGTCTCATTAGTGTCATTGTTAATTTAATCCTTTCTTAAGCGCCAGTAGGACCAACAAGTAAATTAATGACAGGGAGCCACCTCGCCAGACAGTATCCACAGCAACAGCTGCTTGAGGACCTGTTGTTATTAAGATACATGACCAATTAGGAAAGACCAGCTGCTGGCCAGGGTGGGGGTTAGAGGGTGGCATGCCTGCAGAGAAACGGGGGGATGGGAGGAGAGGGTCCAGCAAGCGTGGCTCTTTCTAAGTCAGGGTTGAAGGAACAAAGCTGGGAGGCCAGAGGTACGGCTGAAGCTCGGCCCACTCCTGTCCTGCTTTATGTCTGCTTCTTTTCTCCCTACCTTTCCTGACAAGCCTTTGGGAGGGTGGCTGGTGGGCACCCCATGGTCATTAACTGTTGCCAGTTCCCCCTTGAGAGGAAGAGCTGGCCCCTCCCAACACACAGCACTCGCGGAAGCAGAAGAAGTGCGGGCGGGGATGGGCAGCAGGGCTGTGGACCCCAGGACACAGGGACATGCATTAACCGCCCACTGTGTGTTGCCCCAGTGCAGAGCACCTCAAGAGGGCACAAGAGGAAGGCAGACGCGGCCTTTACCCTTAGCGGCTCCCAGCATAATGGTGAGCCGCCCGTTTTTGAGATTCAGGTGATTTTAGGTCAAAGCACACTTGGTGAACCCCCTGCTCTGTGAGGGCCAGACAGGCGCGCGGCTGAAGGGAAAAGTTCAGGAAGCCTGCACCCCTCAGCCTGCCGTGGGCTCGCGGCGTGTGCACCCCCACCTCCCTGCTCCAGCTAGGCGGAGACCCCATGCCTAGAGACCCTCCTCGTCCAAGAAGACAGCCCAATGCTCCTAAGGGGTCTGTGTCTGAAAGGGGGTGGTCTCCTTGAGGTCCCGTCCTGCCTGCCCAGTGACACATCGGAGGCCACATCTTTGTCCACTGGCTGGCCCCCTCCTTGGGAGGCCTGGTCAGGACAGGTACAGGTCAGCTGCGGAGCAGAGGTGTGAGCCAGCCCTGTGGGCCGGGGGACAGTGTGAGGGGCCTGGCCACACCTCAGGCGTTGGCGGAGCAGGGCGGCCTCGGGCAGGGGTGGTGCCGGTGGTCCCTCCCTGCCCCCTGAGCAGAATCAGGCTCAGTTTGCTCTTCACAGCTTCCTATCACCAGTTTAGCTGTCTCTCTGTATAACCACTTCCACACCCAACTCCAGGAAACTGCAAGAATGTTTTCCGTACAGGGTGTGAGTTCCTTGTAAAACAGCCCCAGGTCACAGTAACTGAACCCAGCTCTAGCTCTGAGATGCTCCTGGCCTCCTCCAGGTTTTGCAGGTCACGTAGCCTGTCTTCCTCTCTGCATCATGCTCCTTTCCCATGCAGGCAGTAAGTGTTCAGCTTGGAGGTCTCACAGGTGGCTGGCTGGTCAAGCTCCTTTTGCTCAGGAGGAGCTGGGAGGCAGGAGGGGCAGAAGGACTGCCTGAGGGCACAGGAGGAGGCTCAGAGTCAGGCAGAGAGCCCTGCTCTCTGGAAACCCCAAGGATGGAAGTGACAACAAAACCATGGCAGAGAGCACAGTTCTAAAACCAGGTGTCAGGGATCAAAAGGTACGGCCGTTTGGGGACTTCCCTGGGGGGTCCATGGGTTGGGACTCTGTGCTTTCACTGCGGACGGTGCAGGTACTATCCCTGGTTGGGGAACTAAGATCCTGCAAGCTGCACGGTGTGGCAAAAAAAAAGGCACAGCCATTTGGAAACTTACCTGTTGGAGGAAAGAACTGCACAGATAGCAGCAGCTGCAGGCTGTGGGATCTTGGAGTCAGATGGGCCGGGGTGTGAACCCCACAGCTCACCCTCTGGTTCACTGTGTGATGGTGGGCATTGCGCCTAACTTCTCTGAGCCTCTGTCTTCTCATCTGTGATATGGGGTGAGGGCTTCCCAGAGGGCTCAGGGTAAAGAATCTGCCTGCTGATGCAGGAGCCACTGGTTTGATCCCTGGGCTGGGAAGATCCCCTGGAGGAGGAAATGGCAACCCACTCTAATATCCTTGCCTGAAAAATTCCATGGACAGAGGAGCCTGATGTCCAGGGGGTCATAAAGAGTCGGACGCGACTGAGCACAAAGGTGGGGACAATATGGCTGCCTTGCAGACTGGGTATGTGCATTCAACAGGGTAATAAATCGTCAGGCACACCCGGTGCTGTGTTTAGCACATTGTAGATTTTACGTTTTCTTTTCTATCTGAAGGTTTCCACGTGTTACACACGTTACTACTGGTTATCTTGGTGTCGTTGAG
The DNA here is from genome assembly GCA_006410635.1 of Cephalophus harveyi. Classification (NCBI taxonomy): domain Eukaryota; kingdom Metazoa; phylum Chordata; class Mammalia; order Artiodactyla; family Bovidae; genus Cephalophus; species Cephalophus harveyi. The sequence goes on from SJYT01081834.1 coordinate 156,726, forward strand.
TAGATCATATTAGATATGTTTTACTGAGGTGAGCAGGGAGAAGGGACATGTGTGTGAGTGTTTTAAAAGATTTCCATCCAAAGAGGGATACCTCTTAGAGAAGGAGCCTCGGGATGCTGAAACAGGCCACTTTCAGGGCCAACTGGCCCTGTGGCTAGTGTGAAACTCTTCTCTGATCAGTGGGGGACGGATGGTATAGCAGTGTATTATTAGCCAACTTTATGGGAACAGGAGGAGGCCTTGTTCCTCCAGCCATCACCCAGCGAGAACCAACCTGCACAGCCTGGACGGAGCACTGCGTCTACTCCTGGGTGCGCTGGAAGAGCCTGTTGTGTGTCTCCAGAATGCAGGCAGCTCAAGAGGCGCTACCTGGAGAGCGAGCAGCTGAGTCCCCCTCCGATGTTGGCTTCCTCCTGAGTGCCTTTCCTCCACTCCTGTGTGATGTCTGCTCCACATGTGGACACGGGGCTCCTCGGGGTGGCACCTGGTCAGACTAGGAAGTCAACCTCAGGAGCAGATGCCTCTGAAGTCAAGTGCCTTCTCCACATCCCGCTTGAGGTGGGTCAGGTGTCACTGGAAGCAGTGAAGTCAGTTATTCAAAGACCCTTCCCCGCCCCTGAGGTGAAGGGCAGGGTTCCCGAACTGTTGTCCAGAACCCCAGGTGGAAATTAAAGCTAAGAGGGCCCATAATACTCCTTTAATTCAATTCGACAAACACCCACTTTCCCCACCTTTCCATTATGCACAATGTCAAATATTCGGAGAAAATGAAGCACGGTATTGAACATCCAGGGTAACACTGCAGCTGGATTGGATATCAAAGCCGTGCTACAAACCACCTCACTAACTACACGAGGGGAGTTCGGGGAATGGATGGTTCTAGAATTATGACATGAGCCAGAAGTTTGTGAAGTCCCTCAGAGCAAACTTCTTGAAAATGTCAAACCTCAATCTGTAGGTGAAAGGATGTGCACGCGTGCTCCGACTCTTTGCGACCCCGTGGACTGGAGCCTATCCGGCTCCTCTGTGCGTGGGATTCTCCACGCAAGAACACTGGAGTGGGGTGCCACCTCCTCCTCCAGGGGGTCTTCCTGACTCAGGGGTCAAACCTGCATCTCTTGCATTGGCAGATTCTTTACCACTTAGCTACCAACAGCTGCTGCTAAAAGGGGACGAGGTAAAGAGAGGATTCCGTACATGCCGAAAGGCAGAGGAGAGGACTAAAGATGAGAGAGAGAGAAGGTGTGAGAGACAGTCCCTGGCAAAGAAGAGATGAGCCCCGTACTTGAGGTGGGGAGCCGCAGCCGCTGTCAAGAGTCTGCGTGTGATTCAGAAGACTGATGGGCCCTTGTGGTTGGCAGACTGGAGCAACATGATGGAAGTGGGGAAGAATGCTTTGAGAGGGACAGAAGACAGGCATTCCAAGGGAAAGGAGGTTATAAAGAGAAAGCACGACCCAGGGCTTTGCCAGGGGATCTGGGGACAGAAACGAAGAGCAGCACATGTGGTCTGAACAATGCTATAGAGAAGGAGGCATGAAAACTCGTCCACCTGGTGCACAGGAGTGTGGAAAGTAAAGGTCAAAGGTCACCCGAAGGTCACCTCTGGAAGGAAATGGAGAACAAACAGCTCCATGATAATAGAGAACTTGGAAGAAAGGTGGTCAATCTGAGGCACGTTAGTTGATTAATTTAAGCCATAACCCTTAAATTGAAGGATAACACTGACTTTTCATTTAAAGTTGTGTTGTGTTTTTTCAAGAGAAAGGACCCAAATAAAATAAGAAATGAAAGAGGAGAAATAACCAATCCTGCAGAAATACAAAGATGCCATAAGAGAATACAATGAGTGAAGATATCCCCACAAACTTGACAACCTAGAAATGGATACAGTTCTAGAAGTTCATAGCCTGCAAAGCTGAATCAAAAGAAATTGAACAGACCCATCACTGGAGGGGGAAATAGGATCTGTAATTTTAAAAACTCCCTGTGAAAACAACAAAACTCACTGCAAACAGAAGTCTAGGGCTGGGCAGCTTCACTGGGGAATTCCACCAAACACAAAGAAGAATGTACATCCATCCTTCTCAAACTCTTCCAGAAGACCGAAGAGGAGGGAACATTCCCAAGACTCCTGTGAAGCTCCTGTCTCCCTGATACAAAACCAGACAAAGACACCAGCAGAAAAGAAAATGACAGGAATAGAGATGGAAAAAATCCTCAACAAAATACTGACAAACCTAATTCCACAACACATAATAAAAGTGATCATACACCAGGATTATCCTAGGGTCACAAGGATTCATCCTAGGGTCACAAGTATGGTTCAACATACACAAAAAAATGTGAACAAAAGAAAAGACAAAACCCACATGATCATCTCAATAGATGCAAAAAAAAACATCTGATGAAAGTCAATGTCCATTCATGATAAAAACCCTCACCGAAGTGGGTATAGAAGGAACATATCTCAATACAATAAAAACTCTTTATGACAAACCCACAATCAACATAATACTCAATGATGAAAAGCTGAAAGTGTTCCTGCTAAAATCTGGAACAGGACAAGGATTCTATTTAATATCATAAATATCTATTAAATAGGCCACTTCTATTTAATATCATACTATAGGTCCTAGCTGCAGCAGTTAGATAGGAAATAAAATGAATCCAAGTTGGAAGAGAAGAGGTATTATATGCATATAATGCAGACATGATAACTCTATATAGAAAACTCTGAAGATCCCACACAAAACTATTAGAACTGATAAATGAATTCAGCAAGGTAGCAGGATACAAGATTAACAGTGAGAAATCTGCTGCATTTCTTTATACCAGTAATGAAATACCAGAAAGAGAAAATGAGAAGACAATCCCTTTTAAAATCACATAAAAAGACATCTAGGAATAAACCTGACCAAGGAGGTGAAAGACACTTACACTGAGAATAAAACATTGATAAAGGAAACTGAAGATGACTCAAAGAAATGGAAAGATATTTCATGCTCTTGGATTGGAAGAACTAATACTTTTAAAATGGCCATACTACCCAAAGCAATCTACGGATTTAATACCATCCCTATCAAATTACCCATGACAATTTTCACAGAACTGGAACAAATAGTCCTAAAGTTTATATGGAACCACAGGAGACCCAGAATTGCCAAGGCAATCCTGAGAAAAAATGAAGAAATCAGGAGGCATAGCTCTCCCAGACTTCAGACGATACTTCAAAGCTACAGTAATAAACACAGCATGATACTGGCACAAAAACAGACACTTACGTCAATGGAACAGGATAGAGAGCTCAGAAGTTAACCCACACACTTATAGTCAATCTTCAATAAAGGAGGCAAGAATACATAATGGATAAAAGACAGTCTCTTTAGCAAGTGATGCTGGGAAAGCTGGACAGCCACATATAAACTGATGAGGGTAGAACACTCCCTCACACCATACACAAAAATATAGTCAAAATGGCTTAAAGACTTAAATATAAGACATGACACCATAAAACTCCTGGAAGAGAACATAGGCAAAACATTTTGACATAAATTGTAGCAGTGTTTTCTTAGGTCAATTTCCCAAGGCAAAATAACTAAAAGCAAAAATAAACAAATGGGACCTCATCAGATTTATAAGCTTTTGCACAGCAAAGGAAATCATAAACACAAATATAACCTACAGAATGAGAGAAAACACTCGCAAACAATACAATTGACAAGAGCTTAATTTATAAAATATACAAACAGCTCATACAGCTCAATATCACAAAGTCCCAAATAACCTAATCAAAAAACAGACCGAATACCTAAACAGACATTTCTCCAAAGAAGACACGCAGAAGGCCAACAGGCACATAAAAAGATGTTCAACGCCACTAATTACTAGAGAAATGCAAATCAGAACTCCAGTGAGGTGTCATCTCACACTGGTCAGAAAGGCCATCATCAAAAAGTCTACAAATAACAAACGTTGGAGAGGGTGTGGAGAAAAGAGAACCCGACTACACTGTTAGTAGGAAAGTAAACTGGTACAGCCAATACGGAGGGTCCTCAAAAAACTGAAAACAGAGCTACCATATGATCCACCAATCCTACTCCTAGACATGTACCTGGACAAAACTGGAATTCAGAAAGATACATGCTCCCCAGTGTCCACAGCAGTGCTATTCACAGTAGCCAAGACATGGAAGCAACCTAAATGTCCATTGTCCATTGACAGACAAATGGATAAGGAAGATGCAGTACATTATGCACGATGGATTATTAGCCATACAAAAGAACGAAACAGTGCCACTTGCAGCCAAACGGATGGACCTAGAGATTATCATAGTAAGTGAAGTAAGTTAGACAAAGACAAATATCATATCACTTACATGTGGCATCTAAAAAAAATAATACCAATGAACTTATTTACAAAACAGAAAAAGACTCATATACATAGAAAACAAATCTATGGCTATCAATGGAGAGAGGTGGGAGAGGAATAATTTAAGAGTTTAGGATTAATAGATACACTCCACTCTAAATAAACAAGGACCTACTGTATAGCATGGGGAACAATATTCAGTATCACAATATTCAGTAGCTGGTACTAACCTATAATGGAAAAGAATCTGAAAAATATGTGTGTATGTGTATATATATCTGAATCACTTTGCTGTACATCTGAAACTAACAACATTCTAAATCAACTATATCTCAATAAATAAAAAATAGAATTGTGTTTCTCAAATTTGGCTGTACCTTAGAATCATACAAGGAACTGTTAAAAAAAAATAAATTTTGCATAACCAATCGGAAGATATGACCTCCTATGGAAGAAAGGACTCCTTTAGCAGCAAATAAAATACTAAAGAACAAATTTAACAAGATATGGGCAAAACCTTAAAATAATACAAAAAGACAGATGTATAGGTTTTCCTTGCTATTGAATAGGATGATTCAACATTGCGACCCCATGGACTGTAGCCTTCCAGGCTCCTCTGTCCATGGGATTTTCCAGGCAATAGTATTGGAGTGGTTGCCATTTCCTTCTCCAGGGGATCTTCCCAACCCAGGGACTGAACCTGGGTCTCCCGCATTGTAGACAGACGCTTTATCATCTGAGCCACCAGGGAAGTCCCTTTATAAAGATTCCAGTTATATCCAAATTAATATATGAATTTAATGCAATCTCAATAAAAATACCAACTTTTTTTCTGGAGCTATATAGTTAATTCTAAATTTCATGCATACAAAGTAAAAAAAAAAAAAAAGCGAAAACCCTAAAAACGGACAACCTATCAGATATCTGATATCCTATCAGATATTAAAACATACATGATAAAGTCTACATAATGCAGAAGGCTGCACTGATGCTTGAAGAGACAGACTGAGCAAAGGAACATACTAGAAAGGCCTGTAAGAGGCCTAAATACATTTGGAAATTTGATTCAGGATGAAGGGGGCATCTCAAGTCATCAGAGCAAAGATAGATTCCTTAATAAGTGGCCGAGTGACAACTGGATGGCCATTTGGAAAAAGATAAATTTGGATCCATACCTCATACCACACACATACCACATATTAAACAGCGAATGTATCACACCCAAGTGTAAAGAAATGAAACGAGTACTGAAAGAAAACATGGGTGAATTCCTTTCCAATTTTGGGGTGGGAGAGGCCAACTCTGACTCAAAATTCAGAGGTGTTAAAAAAAAAAAAAAAAAAGACACCATCATAGCAAGGAACAAGAACTCCATGGCAAAAAAAAAAAAAAAAAATTAACAAAGGACAAATTGGGAGAAAATATTTGCAATTTGTATTACAAAGAGCCAATGTCTTTAATATATAAATAACTTTTAAAAGCTGAGAAAAGGATTTTTAAAAAACCCTCAGATGGAAATAAATGGCAAGTAAACAAGTAGAAAACTCTCACAAAGATATACAGGTGGTCTTTAAATGTGTGAAAAGAGAAAAGCATTATTATTATCATTATTATTTCAAGAGAAAAGCATATTAAAACCACAATTTCTCACTAATTAGAATGGAACAAATCCAAACGCTGAGCAAAACATTCTGTTGGCAAGCTGTGATAAAACACACACTCTCTCTCCTAATTTTCTAGTGGGTAAAAAATTGCATAGCAACGGCTGTGGAGGGGAATTTAGGGGAAAAAAAAACAACACCTCAATATGCAGTTTCTCTTTGACTTATCAAACCACTTCTAGGAATCAACTCCTAAGATGTATGTCCACAAATACTAAAACACTGCAAGTGCGGGGTTATCTACTGTGGCACTATTATTACAGCAAAACACTAAAAGTAGCCCGAATACTGGTGAGTAGAAAGCTTATTGAACACATTATGCTCCATCCCCATGGTAGAATATGTGGCTTTATGGAGAGGCAGCCAAGAGAAAGAAGAACTTCCCTGGTGGTCCAGGGGTTAGGAATCGACCTGCCAGTGCAGGGGACACCGTTTCAATGTCTGGCTTGGGAAGACTCCACATTCTGCAGAGCAGCTAAGCCCGAGAGCAGAAACTTCTGAGCCCATGCGCTGCAACAAGAGAAGTCACTGGAATAAGGAGACAGTGCACCGCAGCTAGAAAAAGCCCACACACAGCAGTGAAGACCCAGCGCAGCCAAAAATAACTTTGTCATGAGTTAAAAAATATTAGAATGAACTCTATACGCTGAGATGGAGTCATTTCTAGGATATATTGTCTGTGAAAAAAGAAAGGTCTAGAACACTGTATACAGAATTCTAACTTTCGTGTAAAAAAGTTATAAGAATATCTACATGTATTTGCTCATTTTTGCAAAAAGAAACCTAAGAAAGATAAATCAGAAACTAAGAAGATAGTTCCCCACACTCCACAGAGAGCGAATGGAAACCATATATTTTCTTACATGGTTTTGACTTTTAAACCATGCCAATGACTTATTCAAAAATAATTTTTAAGAAAAAGGAAGGAAAAAGGCAATTCCTAAAATCAAATTTATAAAAGCACAAATAAACCCAATGCATATCAAATTAATAACATAGCCACACTTAGGTAAGAATAATTCCTGTCAATTTTGAAAAGTACTCTGTACTCTCTTCATGAGATGTATTCAAAGCATAGAGAGAAGTACAAATTGGGAACCTTTCCCAGTAGGTTAATAATTAGTTGCAATCTAGGTTAAAATTGGAAACAGCTGTATGTTTTTAGATACTGCAAATGACTAAAGACATATATTCATCTTACAAGAACCAAGATTTTCATCTTAAGAGGGGGAAAAAAAAAGATGTGAGTATAAAATAAAAGAAGGTAAGAAAACCCCCATGTTAATTTGAACTGGACCTGTTCATCTGCAACAATTAGAGCATCTGAAAGAATGACCTTATTGAAATACCAACACACTGAGTAAGAAATAATCTGTGAGTCCTAAGGTGAGACAGGGTTGGGCAGGGTGGGGCAACAAGGAAGAAAAGCTCTTCCTCTTTAAAGAAGGATGCTGGTCATATATGTAGATAGAATGAGAAAGAGAGGGACATTATCACCTTGCCACCGCCAATAAAATAAATGATCCGGTCAAGGATCATCAAAGATGCTAAAAACACTGGGGGACAGAGTTTTAGGGGAGAAGACAGTCACTGCTTTCACCAGGCGGGGAAGCAGCACCGGTGATACCAGACGGTGGGCCAGCCGCCAACGAGCAGACGCAGGATGCACTATGCAGCGCCCCCTGGGAATGGACCTGCTGGCTGCCTCGCCGTGTCTATGCAAGCCTCTGTCCACAACTGCAGAAAGCAGGGACCAGAACCAAGTGAGCGACACCATGAAGGAGCAAGCAGTCAAATCCAGAAAGTAGGATTCTGTAAGGACTGGCCTAGATAGTTCAAAGTGAATCAATTTTTTTTTTTAATGTGTTTTAGGGGAAAAGAGACAGCAGAGATAGAACCAAATATAACACATGGGCCTTGGTTAGATCCGAGAATGGAAAAGAGAACAGAAGGGAGGGGAGGGAGAAAGAACAAACCCGAAGAGAGGACACACAGAACATCCGAACATAAACTGGATGCTGCTGCTGCTGCTAAGTCGCTCCAGTTGTGTCCGACTCTGTGCGACCCCATAGACGGCAGCCCGCCAGGCTCCCCCGTCCCTGGGATTCTCTAGGCAAGAATACTGGAGTGGGTTGCCATTTCCTTCTCCAATGCATGAAAGTAAAAAGTCAAAGTGAAGTCACTCAGTCGTGTCCGACTCTTCGCGACCCCACGGACTGCAGCCTACCAGGCTCCTCCATCCATGGGATTTTCCAGGCAAGAGTACTGGAGTGGGGTGCCATTGCCTTGCTAGAGGGTACTTACGAAATTACTGCTACTTTGCTTAGGTGTGAAAATGTGATTTTGGCTATGCAGAATAAGTGATCTTATTTCTAGATATTTCATGCTGAAATATTTTAGGGAGATAGAATCTTACACAGGAACTCCAAATGGTTCAGCCAAAGGGGAAAAAAAAAAAAAAAAAGAAAGAAACGTATACTCACAGGTAAAGCAAATACAGCAAAGATGTAACAATACTGGTCCAGTGGTCTGATATTGGATAAGAATCCAACGGTGGTCCAGTGGGTGAGAATCTGCCTGCCAATGCAGGGGACATGAGTTCAATCCCCAGTCCAGGAAAATTCCACCTGCCACAGAGCAACCAAAGCCACGCTTAGCCGCTAAAGTCCACACGCCCTGGAACCCGTGTTCTACAACAGAAGCCCCCACAAGAAGCCCATGCAGTGCAGTGAAGAGTAGACGCCCCCTTCTCCACAACGAGACAAAGCGAGAAGGATAAATGCAACCAGATAAACAAGCTAAATTTAAAAGTGACAATAGGTTTGCTCTAAGAAAGGGTAAGTCTGCATTCTGTGAGTTTGAAAATGTTCAAATAAAAAAGTGAGGAGAGCTGTTTCCGCCATCTTTCCGTGCTGCCAGAATGGTGTGCATGAATGTCCTGGCTGGTGCTCTCGGATATCAACAGTGCCGGAAAGAGAGACAAACGCCAGGTCCTTTTAGGCTGTGCTCCAGCCATCCTCAGGTGATGATGAAGCATGGTTACATTGGTGAACTTGAAATCACTGATGATCACAGGGCTGGGAAAATTGTTGTGAACCTCACAGGCAGGCTAAATAAGTGTGGAATGATCAGCCCTAGATTTGATGTGCAACTCAAAGATCTAGAAAAATGGCAGAATAACCTGCTCCCATCCCGTCAGCTTGGTTTCATTGTATTGACAACCTCAGCTGGCATCATGGACCGTGAAGAAGCAAGATAAAAATGCACAGGAGGGAAAATCCTTGGATTCTCTTTCTAGGGATGTAAGTCAAAGTGAAGTCACTCAGTCGTGTCTGACTCTTTGCGACCCCATGGACTATAGCCTACCACGTTCTTTCGTCTATAGGATTTTCCAGGCAAGAGTACTGGAGTGGGTTGCCATTTCCTTCTCCAGAGGATCTTCCCTACCCAGGGAATCGAACTCCGGTCTCTTGCATTATAGGGAGACGCCTTACCATCTGAGCCACCAGGGAAGCCTAGGGATGTAATACATACAAATAAAATGCCTCAGAGGTGGGGGGAGAAAAATAGCGAGGGGAGAATGTAAAAACCAACAAGAAAAGGTCCCAGCCTTGCCCCTGCCCCAGACCAACCAAATCTCTAGGCTTGAGTACCATCTGTGAGGTGCCCCCATCTAGTGCAACCCAGATTCTAATGACAACTTTCATGTGAGTACTAACCATTCAGAGTTCCAGGGGGGAAGGGGAAATAACCTAGTGATAGAATTTTGAAGTGAAGAGATGGATCTGAGAGCACATAGATATTTCCCGAACAGTGACTGAAAAGAGCAAGACGAGGACGCAGAGCCAGCAGGTATGGGTGTATGTCAGGAGACAGCTGGTTCTGGAGGCAATGAGAAGCCTCTCAAAAGAGCAGTGACTGAAGCTGCAGCCAGGGGGCCAGGGATGCTCAAACACTTTGCATGAAGTAGCTGATCTAGCCGAGGTTTCCTAACCCAGACCCCATTAAGTCAGAATCTCCGGGGGCTGGACTTGGGCGTGTGGGCTTCTCAAGGCTCTTCAGGTCATGCTGAGGAAGGCCCCAGTAGGAACTACTGGCAGACCAAGTTCTTCAGCTGCTTCCAACCCTGATGGACCTGATTCCCAAATCTGGGAGGGCTGGGCAGCCCCACCCCTAACTGACCAGCTCTTTCCTTAGGAGGTGAGACCCTTTCCCCAGGGAATCCAGAGCCTTGGGGGAAAGCAGGGGGCAGGGTTGTCCTCCTCCGCAGGCCCCGCCATTGTGTCTAGACTCTAACACCTGCGGGGGAAGGGGAGGGGAGGTGTGGGTGCAGGACAAAGAACGCAAGGAGTTTCGGTCAAACATTTTAGCTTCCTGGGCGGGGAGCAGGTAAGAGGAGCGAGTCAGCCTCGACCTGAGACTTTGGCTCACCCTTTCTCCTCCCGGGCCTCAGTCCCCTCATTTGAGAAATGGGTCCCTCTGATTTCCTAGGTCCCCAAGCTTCCCTCCTTTCTCTGATTTTACCATTGTCACTAAAGGGAGGCATGAACATCCCCTAAAAAGGTTGAGGTGGGCTCTGATGTGTCACAATATTCATTCTACCTTCATAGTAAAGCAGGCGGGAGGTATGTGGGTGCCGGGCACCCCCACTGGGTAGCCACCCTACAGCGGTAGCCCCTGGCCAGCCCTGTCCCCCTGCGAGACTGCCCTTGTGAAGAGGTACTGACTTCCCAACTACAGGGGAAGGCAGAGAAGTAATTGGCATTATTTCTTCTTATCAGATTCTGACTTCGTTTACAAACATTTACTTCCACCAGAGGAGAAAACTAAATTCTGTCACTTCACAGTAACTGGGTGGATTCCAGAAATGTTCTATTGTTTGGGAAACGGTCCATTCAGGATGCCCCCTTCTCCTTCCTGTATCCCCAAACCTGCCCTCAACATGGGAGGGGGCATCTTAAGTTTCATCCTGGGGGTGGGAGAGGAGCTCTGATCTACAATCGCCGTTGTCCAGCAGGGGTCACCGTGAGGAAGGGGCCCTGTCTTCGCTCCTCCAGTCCCCGAGGCCTCTAGACTTCAGGTCGGCTGACACACTCTCCAGCCCCCACCCAAAATAGAGGCCCCCACGGATGTGCCCGGGCCTGTGCCAGGCAGCCAGAGCCAAGTGGTGAACCAGATGGACCCAAAACAGACAGTGCAACTTAGGGATGAACTGCATACCTTTGACCTTTGTGGGTTGGCTTGTGCTGAAAGAGGAGAAGCAGGGAGCTCAGGAAGGCGCCGGGAAAGGCAGGAGGCCTCCCCGCTCTGGCACTTCAGGGACACCTTAGTTTACCCACTTGTCAGCTTCAGGGCAAAACTTCAGCCCTCGCCTGTTTTGCACAAGAAACCCAGCTGCAGGGAGCATCGCATGGTTTGTGTCAATCTCAGGGACAGGGGAGGGGAAGGGGGACATCGCCTTCCTCCATGTTACCGCCGCTGCTTCCAGATTCCCCTCACCACCCTCCAGCCTGGCAGCCTGAGCTCCTCCTCTCTTGGTCGTGCTGAGGAGCTCGCTCAGTGTCTCAGACCTGGACACAAGCCCGCCTGGGGCCTTGCCCCCCACCCACCCCACCGGGGAGGGGTTAGTAAACACTCTTCCAGGCAGTTTTAAGACATCTCACACATATCCCTCCCCGCTCACCAAATAACACTCCCTCCATCCCAGGGCCTTCTCACCTACACCCATATGTCCCTTATGGGAACCCACTCCAGTACTCTTGCCTGGAAAATCCCATGGATGGAGGAGCCTGGTACGCTGCAGTTCATGGGCTGTAAGGGCCACCACCCAGCCCTCTGGCAGCAAAAGCCAGCTCCCCCCTGCCTCGATCCCCCTGTCACCATGTCCCCCATCGGTCACCTCATCCATTCCCTCACGGGGCCTAAGGCCTCCTTCTTCCCTCACTAGTTTTTCCTCCCAAAGTGCAAAAGCGCCGTGGCTTTCCCATCCCTGGGTGGGGCCGGGACTGTGGGCTCAGTGGAAACATGAGTCAGGCTAGGGATCATCCCCCAAGCAGAACAGTCAACTCTAGAAAAGCAAGCTGTGGCCTCTTCAGGAAACTGGGAATGACAATGAGTGAAGAGTTAACTTAGAAATGATTTGGGGGACTTCCCTGGTAGTCCAGTGGTTAAGGGAGGTTACCTACCAAATGCAGGGGACACAGGTTTGAACCCTGGTCCAGGAAGATCCCACATGCTGTGGGGCCCATGTGCCGCAACCACTGAGCCCACTTGCCCAACTTCTGAAGCCCGAGCACCCCAGAGCCCGTGCTCGGCAACAAGAGAAGCCACCGCGAGAAGCCCGCAGACCGCAACAGGAGAGCGGCCCCTGCCCTCTGCAACCGGAGAAAACCCACATGCAGTAATGAAGACCCAGCACAGCCAAAAAAATTATTTAAAAAAATGATTCACCCCAACCAGATCTTGTGGGAAAATGCTCCCTTCCCCAAGGTTTTCTTCTGATTGTAAAATTAATATTTATACAAAAATTTAAATTAAGGAAATAGCAGATGAAGGCAAATCATAACCTCCCACTCAGAGCTTAGTCACTAATGTTATATACTGCTTCCAAACATTGTATTCGTATTTATCTTTTCAAAATAAAACGGGGTGACTTTTATGTATTTTTATTAGAGCAACACATGATCACTGTAAAACCAAAATCCTATCATACAGAAATGTAATTGTAACCACCTTTGCTTTTATTTGACAGACTGTGGACATCCTTCCTTGTCAAGGACTTCAGATTCACATCATCATTTTTTAAAATTATTTATTTGGCTGCGCTGGCTCTTGGGGGCTGTATGTGGGATCTAGTTCCCTGACCAGGGGTGGAACCCAGGCCCACTGCATCGGGAGCATGAGGTCTTAAGCCACTGGACCAGCAGGGATGTCCCCACATCATTTTCAATGGGGCCACACAATTCCATTATGCAGAGTGCTGCCGGCTCAGAGGTTAAAGCATCTGCCTGCAGTGCGGGAGACCTGGGTTCGATCCCTGGGTTGGGAAGGTCCCCTGGAGAAGGAAATGGCAACCCACTCCAGTATTCTTGCCTGGAGAATCCCATGGACAGAGGAGCCTGGTGGGCTACAGTCCACGGGGTCGCAAAGAATCGGACACGACTGAGCGACTTCACTCACTCACTCACCATAATTTAACAAAGCTCACCTTTGAAAATAAGGTGATGAACACTTTTACCTCTTCGAATGTTTATCCAGTTATTTCTTTAGGATAAACTTCCAAAAATAGGATTACTGAACCTAATGCTTTTGGCACATATAGACATGGTAATCTGAAGGACTATATCCATTTTACAGTCCCCCACTTCCCCTGTGGAGTGCTCACTTCCCGTCTTCGCCGACTCTGGGTATCACCACTCATCCGGGGCAGCTTTAGAAGTGAACAAAGTGACTCACTGATGCTTTGCCTTCATCATGAGTGAGGCTGCATCCCACCTGCTGCTGCCGGTCATTTGCTGTTCTATGAATAGTCTTCATGTCCTTTGTCCTTTTTCTCTCAAGATGTTAATCGTTTTCTATTTCAAGAACTTTCATATATCAGAGATTTTAGTAATCTCTCATGTATATTGCAAATATTTTCCCCATTTGTTCCTCATCTCTTGTGAGCCTCACAACAATCCTGGGGGAGGGGACTGGCAGAGCAGGTGGAATTATCCCCACTTAATTGATGCGGAGACTGTGACTCAGTGAGGGATACTGGCTGGTGGCGCGAGGCCCTGGGTGGACCACGGTTTCCTTGCTGAGTCTGGCGGCACCAAGCTCTCCTGCTGCTCCAGCAGGGCCTTGACAGCATCCTCTAGCATTACGGGGGCCGGAGGAGGGCTGGGTTGTCCTTCTCCACGTATGAGGAGCGGGGTGAATGTCCACAATGGCATGTGATCGGGAGCCTTTCCTCCCTGGACTTCCCCAGGTGGGAATCCAGAGCTGGATCCTGGCTACGTCTCTCTCCAGTCAGATCGAGCCCAAGGAAACAGTGATAAACCCCAGCGTCTCCATGTCTTGGCTAGCTGCCACACTTTATATTCCACCAGTTCTATGTGAGGGTCCATTTCTCGTGAGCCGCCTCCTTATTGGGCAACACTCTTTTCAGTGTTTTGTCAACATGAGAGATAATACCTCCACTGATTTAATTTGCCTTATTTGACCACTATCGTTTTTTGTTGGCTTTTTTTTTTTTTTGTAGGTATGGCTGTTAACTATTTGGTATTCTTTTCTGAGCCCTTTATGTCCTTTGTCCAGCTCTCATGGGGTGCTCATCTTCTACTTCCTTATGGATTTGTAAACATTCCTTTCATATTAGTGATAGTAACTCTGTGGTATGATTTTGATTAAGCCTAGCAATGACTTACTCTATGCTTTTTGCCTTTATTTTCATGTTTACAAAGGATTTCCCTACTATTTTAGTCTGCCTTTTATGGTTGAAGAAAAACAGAAGCTCATGAAGAAACTCCGGAGAGAGGGGCTGGGGTAGGGAGGGCAGGTATTTTAAGAGTGGGATCTAAACCCGGGACGCCACCGACTCCAAAGCACTCATCTCCAGACTCAGGAGCACAGCCAACAGGGGGTGTAGAAAGAAAATATCAGCCCTTCTACTTATGTGCACATAAAGATTTTACAGGAAAACAGAACATACATAAGGTGTACAAAAATACGTTCCATTTATAGAATAATACTCAGGTATCCATCCCCTGGGCTAATAACACCATTTACTTGCTGTCTTGTCCTTTGAAATTTCTGTTTTTTTCCATATGCTACTCCTGACAACCACTTGCCAAATATGTCTGTGCAATAGGCACACGTATAATGAAAGTCACTCAGTTGTGTCCGACTCTTTGCGACCCATGGACGATACAGTCCCTGGAATTCTCCAGGCCAGAATACTGGAGTGGGTAGCCTCTCCCTTCTCCAGGGGATCTTCCCAACCCAGGGATCAAACCCAGGTCTCCCATATTACAGGTAGATTCTTTACCAGCTGAGCCACAAGGGAAGCCCAAGAATACTGGAGTGGGTAGCCTATCCCTTCTCCAGCGGATCTTCCCAACCCAGGAATGGAACCAGGTCTCCTGCATTGCAGGCAGATTCTCCACCAACTGAGCAGGGAAGCCCACACGTATAATATATAATGTATAAATCAGTAGATGTGCATATACTGGAGGAGGCAGGTCAGGCTTTTGACTTTCAGCGACCGCCCCCCACCCCCCATCTCTGCCTGCTGGTTTCTTGCTCCACCCACAGGCTTCCTTTGCTGCCTGGTGTGCACCCAGGCCTTCAGTTTGCATATGGCTGGTGGAGGCAGCTCTGGCCTCCTTTCTTCAGCTCCCACTGCTGATTGGCAGGGCCTTCTTCTTCCTCTGTCCACGTTTCAGGGCCAGCTCTGGGCTGCGGTGGGGGAGACCCTGTGGTGCAGGGGGCAGCACTGCCCCCCGGGGACCCGCATATGTGGGCTGCTGCCCTCCTGCGTGTTCATTTTAAAGGAGCATGGAATTCCTTTTTTCATTTCGTTAAGTTCATTAAGTTGCAGTAATCATTTTTAATAATCTTCACCAGCACAACATATCACCTTTGTTATACAGTCAAGTTTGATAAACCATGTATCTGTTTCCATACTTTCGTGATTTGACCCATCTGTTGAATGCTGGGTATTAAGTCATCATGGCTTTGTAATGTATTTTACTAACAGTAGACAAGTCCTTTCTCCTTGCTGTTATTTTTACTGTCTTCCCTTATTTGCCTGTATCTTGAACTGTTTTTCACATTTACTTTTCCAGATTAATTTCAGAATCTTTTTGTTGAGCTCTTAAAAAAATGCTGCTGCAAAGTTTTAGTTCACTGAGGAGTGTATTGTGTGTGTACCAAGTTACATACCCCATGCTTGTTCCTGTCAAGGGTGGGAGTTATTTCTCGCTGGGCTCCATAGCCCCAGTCTCTTCTGTATCTCAGAGCCTTTCTGAATCCGAGCTGACCAGGAGATGAGCAATTTAGCCTCTCCCAGCTTCATTTAATCTCATCAGCCGTTCTCATCAGCCTGACTGCACAAGGGCAGGCTGACGGTCAAATGCTCCTCATCTGGTTTCAATTCAATATTCGAAAATGCTCAAATGGAAACACTGCAATTAACCTTACAAAGCCTCACAGGCTAACCAAACAGCATATTGCTGCTTTTTGCTGGAATTACAGCAAGTCAGTGGAGGAACCCCTGGTTTCCTAAGGCTGAAGAGAAGTTCTGACAGGGAATGATGTATGTCTTTGATTAAGATTTTTAAATGGAGTGATCAGTTACCAGAAAATTGAATCTGTTTACTTGAGAGATGCTTTCAAATTATGTTTCATGGAAGCAAAATTAATTAAAGAGCTTCCTGGTCAGGGTAAGATGGATTTCTTCATTATTCCTTCCTGTTCTCTGTTGGGGGAAAGTTGCTAGGCTCTGTGGTGTGGGGGTGGAGAGCTGACGTGCTGCGGAGCAGTGGCTCTCAAACAGTTATGGGCACAAGAATCACACGGGATCTCGTTAAACTACAGCTTCCGACTGGGGACACCTGCGTGGAGGCTGGCTCTGCATTTCTGGTCAGCTCCCAAGTGACGCTGCAGGTACAGGACCAGGTCTTGGTAGCCAGGTTGTAGACAGACAGGCAGACGGGTTCCCCCAGCCCTTCCTTCTTACACAGCAAGGACAGGTGGGATGATCTCTACCACGACTGATACGTGATGACACCACATCCTCCAAATCACCACAGAGACCTGGGAGCCCAGCAGACGCAGAGCCCAGGGGCCTCCAGACTGGGGGGCTTGGGCCCTGACTACAAAGTTCAACTTGGCCTCATAGTCATCCTGAAGGGAGACTAGATAGGGGCCCCAGCTGCAGACCGCCCCCTCCCGGAGTACTTCTCACGGCTCAAGTATAAGGGCAGCACCCGGGACTCAGCAAGCACACAGACCACCAGCCCCGCAGCAAGACTAATGACCTAGTGCTGCTCACTGCACCTGCAGGGAACCTGCCGGCTCTGTCCTCTGGTTAGTCCCCGCTTGGTGTCCCGGATCCCAGGAAGCCCCCTCAAGCCTCTCAGAGTGGGACCAGCGTTCGCCTCGACCTCTCTGCTCTCCTGCAACTCTGAGTGGTGCTGAGGAGCCCTTGTCTGACAGCCTGTGTCCCCTCCCAGCCCCGTTTTTCCGGCCCCAACCCACCTCTGCTTCGTCAGAGCTCTCGGAGGGTCTCCGTTCAGCCCCTTCTTACCTGTGACCTGGTGGTGCTGGGTGTTCGAGACCCGGTCCAGGCTGTTGCAGTGAGGGCGAGTGATGGCCGATGCCTTCTCTACGTCATGCTGTTCTCTCTCAAGCCTGGCCTTCAGGAGAGCTCTTTGTCCCTTCCACCATTTTTTTTTTTAGCTATAAACAGTCAAATGCATACATCTCAAGTTTATACTTAACACCTCTTGAGCTACGCGAGTCGCCAGCCAGCTCCAGCTCCGCGCATCTCCACCGCTCCTGGAAGGCCTCTGTGCCCTCTGTCCCCGCCCACCTGCTGCCACAGGTGAGCGCAGCTCTGATTCTCATCACACCCATCCATTAGGTTTCCCTGTTCTCAGTGTCTCATCTCGTCCTCTGTTTCTCCTGTTCTACAAATAACAAACCCAAGACAAGTGAGTTGGTCTTTGTGACCTGGTCCTGTAACTGAGAAGGACTCTGTGGCCTTCTCAGAACAGATTACCCTTCCCCTGTCCACATCCCCAGTCCGTCTCCTGTCTGCAGAAGAGCTTCTGCCTCCTCGGCCTTCCCCGAGTTCCAAAGAGTAAAATTAATCTGAGAAATGAGAAAATACAGAAAGGAAAATAATCAAGACAAAATAAGAGTTTAGCCATTAAGAAAGTCAAGGTCCTTCAGTTGCTCCTCAAGGGCTACAAATAATATTTTGAGCCATTTCCTTTGCTTTGCAGATACCGAAACCCCCACAGGTGGAAGAAGCTGACTGCATGTTGATCACAAGCACACAGACCCCAGAGTAGTTGAAGCCAGGTTGATGGAGTTGACTCCTGATTACCTCACCACCAACCAATCAGAACAATGTCCTCCAGCGGATCACACACCCCACGACACCTTCTCCCTCGCCATGTCTTTAAAAACCTTTCTTGGAATTTATCAGGGAAGTTTGGGCCTTTAGAGCTCGAGCTACCTGGACTCCCTGTTCAGTGCTGCGATAAATGCTGCACTTCCCTTCACCACCACGGGGTGTCAGTAGACGGGCTTTACTGCGTGTGGGTATTTCTGCTTTATTGACTATGCCAAAGCCTTTGACTGTGTGGATCACAACAAACTGTGGAAAATTCTGAAAGAGATGGGAATACCAGACCACCTGACCTGCCTCTTGAGAAATCTGTATGCAGGTCAGGAAGCAACAGTTAGAACTGGACATGAAACAACAGACTGGCTCCAAATAGGAAAAGGAGTACATCAAGGCTGTATATTGTCACCCTGCTTATTTAACTTATATGCAGAATACATCATGAGAAATGCTGGGCTGGAGGAAGCACAAGCTGGAATCAAGACTGTGGGGAGAAATATCAATAATCTCAGATATGCAGATGACACCACCCTTATGAAAGAAAGTGAAGAACTAAAGAGCCTCTTGATGAAAGTGAAAGAGGAGAGTGAAAAAGCTGGCTTAAAGCTCAATATTCAGAAAACTAAGATCATGGCATCTAGTCCCATCACTTCATGGCAAATAGATGTGGAAACAGTGGCAGACTTTATTTTGGGGGGCTCCAAAATCACTGCAGATGGTGATTGCAGCCATGAAATTAAAAGAAGCTTACTCCTTGGAAAAAAAGTTATGGCCAACCTAGACAGCATATTCAAAAGTAGAGACATTACTCTGTCACAAAGGTCCATTTAGTCAAAGCTATGGTTTTTCCAGTAGTCATGTATGGATATGAGAGTTGGACTATAAAGAAAGCTGAGTGCCGAAGAATTGGTGCTTTTGAACTGTGGTGTTGGAGAAGACTCTTGAGAGTCCCTTGGACTGCAAGAAGATCCAACCAGTCCATCCTAAAGGAAATCATTCCTGAATATTCATTGGAAGGACTGATGCTGAAGCTGAAGTTCCAATACTTTGGCCACCTGATGCATGGAACTGACTCAATGGAAAAGACCCTGATGCTGGAAAAGACTAAGCGGGGAAGAGAAGGGGATGACCGAGGATGAGATGGTTGGATGGCATCACCCACTCAATGGACATGAGTTTGAGTAAGCTCCGGGAGTTGGTGATGGATAGGGAAGCCTGTTGTGCCACCGTCCATGGGGGTCGCAAAGAGTTGGACATGAATGAGCAGCTGAACTGAACTGAGTGGGCTCAAGTTTGATTAGAGTCTGACCTGAATACCATGGTAGGGGTGCTGCCCGGCTGTTTTACTCTAAACCCTTTGTGTCCTCCCTGACTGGGTGCAAACACAAACCCAAGAGTCACACATGTGATGTGGATAGGACATCCCTCCACAATGAGGTGTTGTGGCTCCTAGAAAGCAAAGGACCCAATTATAAACTTGACTTTTCACTGACTGGATATGCAGTGATATGAAGCAAAAACAGATAAACTTTTTTTGGTGTGATAATGAGACTGTGGTTATTACTAAGATCATGGCATCTAGTCCCATCACTTCATGGCAAATAGATGTGGAAACAGTGGCAGACTTTATTTTGGGGGGCTCCAAAATCACTGCAGATGGTGATTGCAGCCATGAAATTAAAAGAAGCTTACTCCTTGGAAAAAAAGTTATGGCCAACCTAGACAGCATATTCAAAAGTAGAGACATTACTCTGTCACAAAGGTCCATTTAGTCAAAGCTATGGTTTTTCCAGTAGTCATGTATGGATATGAGAGTTGGACTATAAAGAAAGCTGAGTGCCGAAGAATTGGTGCTTTTGAACTGTGGTGTTGGAGAAGACTCTTGAGAGTCCCTTGGACTGCAAGAAGATCCAACCAGTCCATCCTAAAGGAAATCATTCCTGAATATTCATTGGAAGGACTGATGCTGAAGCTGAAGTTCCAATACTTTGGCCACCTGATGCATGGAACTGACTCAATGGAAAAGACCCTGATGCTGGAAAAGACTAAGCGGGGAAGAGAAGGGGATGACCGAGGATGAGATGGTTGGATGGCATCACCCACTCAATGGACATGAGTTTGAGTAAGCTCCGGGAGTTGGTGATGGATAGGGAAGCCTGTTGTGCCACCGTCCATGGGGGTCGCAAAGAGTTGGACATGAATGAGCAGCTGAACTGAACTGAGTGGGCTCAAGTTTGATTAGAGTCTGACCTGAATACCATGGTAGGGGTGCTGCCCGGCTGTTTTACTCTAAACCCTTTGTGTCCTCCCTGACTGGGTGCAAACACAAACCCAAGAGTCACACATGTGATGTGGATAGGACATCCCTCCACAATGAGGTGTTGTGGCTCCTAGAAAGCAAAGGACCCAATTATAAACTTGACTTTTCACTGACTGGATATGCAGTGATATGAAGCAAAAACAGATAAACTTTTTTTGGTGTGATAATGAGACTGTGGTTATTTTTCAAAGACCAAGCAAGATGTGCACGCATGCAGGACTGGGTAGGAGCGGGTGGAGGTGTAGAAGAAATAAGCTCAGCCGTGTTGAGAATTACAGAATTGGTGATGGGCATATCAAGTTCACTAAACTAGGCCACTCTTTATGTTTAAAATTTCCCACTATAAAAAGAAAAAGCTTACACTTTTCTTTCAATTAAACATTCACAAAGATGTTCTCCTGAAATATGACACAGGGTGAGTGACTTTTAACACCCCCTGAGGGGGTGACATTGGCACCCATAGACCCCTACGTGGTCAAAGCAACAGTCACGGTAGGCACCCTGGCGGGCGGATCAGATCAAGCACTGCCCTCAGCCCTTCCAGGGCCCCCTCAACACTCAAAATAGAACAGGGTCCCTGCCATGAACTCTGGGGCCTGACACATGTGGCTCCCGGCTCCTTCTCCAGCCCTCCTGTCCCTGAGACTCACCAGCCACTGTCACACTGGGCTTCTGCTCTTGAGTGCCACACACTCACTCTGGGGTCAGGGCCTTCAAGCTGGAAGGTCTCCCCAGATACACAGCTCACTCCGTTTCCAAACAGCCTCCTCCCGAAGGAGTCCTTCCATCACCAGTCACACTGTCACCCACCCTCATTGCTCTCCAGGCCCTTACCTTCTTTCTTCTTTCCAGCACCTCTATCTGACCTGCTCTATGTATTTCTGTTGACAGTCTGCCTGCCACACTGAAGATGAGCTCCCCCGGCAGGAAGGTGCTCGGTCCCTACCCCACCCCCTGCCCATCTCCAGCACAGAGGACAGGCCTGCACTCAGCAAGGAGGTGCTCAGCCTCCTGTCTCCAGCACAGAGGTCAGGCCTGCACTCGGCAAGGAGGTGCTCAGCCCCCTCCTGTCTCCAGCACAGAGGACAGGCCAGAACTCAGCAGATGGGGAGCAGATACACGATCAACACGGAAGAGACAGACACGCAGGCTGCTGAGCACAGCGCCTCCAGAAGGGTGTCCTGGAGCCAGACATGAAGACACACTCGCTCATGACCTGTTGATGGACCCTCAAAGGCAAGAAGGTACCATCTTGTGAACCAAGTGTAGGCAGAAATGGCACAGAATCAAACCAACTTTGCCCACAATGGGAGGGGCCAGGCCTTGGGACAATCTGGACAGTGAGACACAGCGACTGGTTCCTGAGGTCAAAGTGGGAGTGACACACCACTGCTAAAACCAGAAACGCTTGACAGAAACAGTCATGGTCTGGTAGAGCAGCTACACCTGTGGTCAAAGCCCTCACGAAGCCAGGAGCACTCCAACCACCCACTGTCCTGAGCATCACATTCTAGAACTTGGAGAACTGCCTCCTCTTTAGCAGACTCAGAGCTGCTGGAAGTCCAACAGCTTCACGGGGTCCCAGCGCCCACCCACTCCTGAAGCAGAACCTGCTCTGGCCATGACCACGTGCTCATGCCCTGCTGACGGGACCAAATGCCTCCAAGGTCTTGGCTTCAACCTGATGGCTTTTCCCACAACTCTTTTAAATCTGGACACCATTTAAGAAAGCAGGTGTGAACAGTTCAGTAAGCCGAAGTAACCAAACAGTTTCAGGCTCAGCTATGTGTATGAGGGTGGGGAAACAGCAAGAGGTGGGGGTTCCAGGTACTAGGGTACAGGCAGGCTCGAGTTGGGTAGGGGTGGAGGGAGGGTAGACACACACACCCACTGTTGACACCACCTGTTAAAGCAAGACCCAAATCACCCTCATCAGGACCAAAACCAACATGAACCATCACTCCCTGAGCACGTGCTGGTGTCCCACACTGCTTCTTACCCTCACACCTACCCTGCTCCACCCGTGCTCTTACGTTGCCAGGTTACAGGTGAGAAAAGTGAGGCCTCGAGTTACCTTAGCATCACCAGGATTGAAACCAGACTGGCTTCAGCACACGAGAAGCTATACAAGCTGGAGAGCCAGGCTGTGTGCACGTGCTGCCCAGCAAGCGCACCTGCATGGGGGAAGCCAGAGTCTGGCCAGCTCTGAAGGTCCCTGGCCTGTGGTTCCCAGTTCCACGTTGTCCTGAGAATGAAGTTTCTCCAACATACCTGAAACGATGGCATCATTTGGCAATGGTGACAGGTGAGGGAACAACTGAAGCTCACCCTGAAAACGTTTTTGCTCTCCAGTTAGTCCACTACATAACCTTGGCACGAGGGCGCTATTTTGGGCTACCTTCAATATTTACCAAATTCAGTAACTATAGAAAAAATATAACAAAAATAACAGCTATGTAAAAGACTTGAGTGACACACGTGCTAGTTTAAGTGTTCATAACTGGAGCCTGAGAACACAGCCTGAGTGGGTCCTTAGTATTCCGAAATGATACCCAGCCTGCATTTAATGGCAGTGAGGATGGTGGGGAAGTGTTGTCTAGAGTCTTGAGCTTGACCTTGACCTTGATCCGTTAACGTTTAATTTTTTAAAGGGACACACTGGTGGATTTCCGCTACAAAGACTAAAGTTGAAGATTCAAAGGAAATGCATCCAAAGTTTCCTGGTGGGGGAACACTGCTGACTTAAACATTCCAACTTTTCTGAATATTACAAATGTTTATGTTGCAATCATGGAAAGATTAATCAACTTTAAAATACAGTCTTAAAATGAATAGAAAACAACCTGTAGGTTCTAAAGGGGAACATATGGCTAAAGAGGTTATTAATTGCACCTCATTAATAGGAATAACCACCCATATCTCTACAGAGTAATGTAACCAAGAACCACAGGTAAAAAGTATTAGCTCAATGGATAAAGAATGCTTGTGTGACTGGTCTTTGAAAGGGTAGTTCTTGCAACGTACACACACTCATACAACTTAAACTGTGCCATATGCAAAAAAAGACATTATTTAGAGCAGTACTGGTGATCTGAAAATTTTCTTTTAACCTTATATTTAAAAACAACATAAGATATTTTACAATCTCTTATGCAGATTTACTGGGTTCACATTAGCTGTCAATCCACACAGGGTTTTTACTGGTATTCAGCAAGTCTCAGCTTTTACACCTGACGTATCAGCTATCTCACCGATAGCCAGGTGCACACAGTATTTTCAGGCCCGCTGCATGGACAGGATTCTTATAATTTTCAAATAAATCTCATTTCTTAAAATATTAATTCCACTGAAGTCCAGCAAAAACACAACCCACCCAGGTCAAGGTTTGCCAAGTGGTACTTTATTGAGAGGCAGCCTTGACTTTAATTTCCTGAGGCTTACAATGAACAGGTGCCCCATGGGCAGTGTACCCCCTCCCTGCATCAGCTTTTGTCTGGCCCCCATGAGCACCCCATGCTTCCCCTGTGGCTCAGCTGGTAAATAATCTGCCTGCAATGTAGGAGAACTGGGATAGATCCTTGGGTTGGGAAGATCCCCTGGAGAATTCCATGGACTGTATAGTCCACGGGGTTGTAAAGAGTTGGACACAACTGAGCAGCTTTCAATTTCACAGGCACCCCACAGCCCTGGGACAGGCAGGGACCTGACCACAAACTGGGACCCAACTTCTAATGCAGATTCAGGAGTAAGGCCAGCACTTCATCTCTGGGAGCGTCCCCTTCTGCACAGTGACATTTGGACGTCATCTCTGAGGTCCTCTGTCCAACTTCTAAGCCTTTAAACTTGACACTGGAATGAACAGCAAATAAACGGCCTTTTTCAAAAGCTTCTGTTCCTTTTCTGGATCATGACACAGGCTCTAACCTACAACAGCTGAGAATGAAGATTGAATTTTCTCAGGCATAAGCTGCTGCAAAGCAATCTGCACAAATGTTCTGTGGCTTAAAACAGACCATCTTTTTAAATGTCTGGCATTTCAGATACTTAAGATCTTCTTTGTTATGTGAGACTGGGCTTTTACTGGGGCTTCCACTGTGGTTCAAAGTGTAAAGAATCTGCCTGCAATGCAGGAGACCCAGGTTCTTTTAAGTTTCTTACCTTCTTGACAAGGTTCCTAGGAAAGTCATCCCAAACCAATTGACTTCTGCCTGCGGTTAGGTTTATATAAACTAAATCTGGGTAGTTTTGTGTGAGGAGCCAAATGCCACAGAATGGCACTGTGGCAGTCCACTAGGTGCCGTCACAAAGCGTGAATGCCCCAGCTCTTGAACAGACGCTGCCTCATAGCTCTGGCGGCCAGAAGCCCCTGATCAAGGGATGGGCAGGGCTTGTTTCTGAAGGCCTCTCTCCATGTCTTCACGTGGTCTTCTCTCGGCTTGTGTCCCAATCTCTTCTCGTAAGAACAACAGGAATGTTGGATGAGGGCCCACCTGAGAGCCTCATTTTAACTTCTGAGAGACCCTGTCTCCTCACAGTCTCATTCTGAGGCACTGGGGTTAGAACTTCAACAAACATACGAATCCAGGGGATACAGTTCGGCCCAGCACAGCTCCAGAGTTTGACTTTCTTCACACCCCTTCATGTAAATATCTGTAGTAGGTTTAACTTAAGGATTGATAAGAGGATTTAAAAACCAAAACACAGAGCCATGTCACAGGCAGAGATCTGATGTGAAGGGGAAGTCCATGTCTGATGAGGCACCATGCCTGTCAGAGTGTGTGCAGGCTGGCAAAGGCTCTGCGGCAGCTTCAGGTGGAGAGCAGTGATAAGACTGTGAGTCCACACCCCAGGGAAGTTAAATTCTGAAACAAAAGCCAGCGTCTCCCTCAATGGCTGTGACTCCAGCACTTTGTGGATGGACACGCCAAAGATGAGCAGAGTCCTCACCCAGATCCAAACCTGCCTTCCCCACATCCCCCGGTCCCCCAAAACAGCCTCTCAAGGCCCCAGTCCCCAGCCGTTGCATCAGAGGAACCTGGGAGGCAGGTGTGAACCCAGCCCTGGACCCGGGCGCCTGCACTTTAACAAGCACCTACCTACCAGCCCCAAGAGCTGTAAGCTGTCATCTCTGCCCCCATGAGAAAGGCCATGCTTGTCCAAACTGCAAAGCTGAGCACACCTTTATCTCAGACAAGTGCAGTCTAGCACAGGCTGGCAGGTACTCTGTACACACTCATGGTCCATATCCTCACACCCTCTGGGAAGTCCCTGGAAGCCCCACACATCATACTGCTAAAGATCACAAGAAAGACCCCTAGGGAACCCGATCTAACAGTTTGTCCCAAACAACTGATTCCCTCTCTCTGAGTAAAATCAGCACCTGCTGACAAGGGATCACATCGCGAACAATGACCATGATTCTCATTCACAAACAAGACTATACTAATGCTTTCAAGCGTAAAGATTAATTATGAATGTCAGAGAGCCTGATCTGACTGCATCAGCCACCTCAAAGAGGAAAGCAAGCGACACTCCTGGAAATTCAGTACAACCTGTCTGAGCAAGGCCTCAAGACACTGGAGAGGCAGCCATGTGACCAGAGGGCCCCACTCATGTGGGGAGAGGCCTTGGATGTGTCTTTTCCAGCTGTATCCTTCCCTGAGATCCATTCCACTGGTTTCAAGACAACTGGGTTCTCTGGTCTCAAGGCCACAATTTGGGAGACTTTGGGTTGTAATCTATACAGTTCCAAGAATTCATACTTGATGAACCCAAGCGTAATATGCCCTGTCCAAAATTTAGATTTTCTCTTGGTGTGAAGGCCTTTCTGCAGGCTGCCTGTATGTACATGTATGTATTGGCTCCTACGGGAGATGAAGTCCTTCCTCTTTGGCAGGAGAATACAGCATGGCCATGCTGTGTTAGTTATCAGCTCTTTTTCCTGTGTGTCCTCATGTGTGCAGCAATTGAACCAGCTATTTCTGCATTCTTCTTGTTCTGGCCAAAATAATCTAGAAATTCACCATCTGGTCCAATCAAGTACATTATGATTGTATGATCCACCTGCAGAGAAAAGGGGAAAGAGGACAAAAACTTCACCAAAATAAGCTTCTTACTGTACTGAATAAATCCTGCAGGTAAGATCCTAACCTCTGCAGCATCTATTATTTCCATCATTTATGGAATGGGCCTAAGTCTATTACAGTCAATTCGCAACCACAAATTATCTAAAATCTTTTGTTTCAGAAATTTGCCCTAACTATATTGCTTGACACATCAAGCAAGAACTTGGAATTCTTTCAGCTCAATCCTTAACACACTCATCTACACAATTCTGAGGAAAGAACACACTTCTAAGAAATGGCTGCTGCTGACCTTCACAAAGCAGCCAAAGCTGTGGATCACTGACGCCCACTTGGAAAGAGTCCATGTTTACGAGTAAAATATTTTATCTGATCCCTTTACCATATCATAAAGAGATATCCCATGGGATTAAAAGTACTGGTGAGAAATTACTTTCTTTATTAAGTTCTTGGGTATATTCTTTTATGTTTTTGGAAGAACTAGTTATCATTCATCACATCCTTAATTCTACTTGCCATGTTTTATGAGAAAAAACCTGGAACACTAACCACTAAACACATAGTATATATAAATTCCAACACAGTATTTAGTTCGGATATCAGTGATTCAAAAGGAAACATGAAAATAAGCAGAAGACTTGGTCCTTGGAATCCATGGAATTTATTCCAGGCTTGACTGCTATTCGGCAAGACAAAGACAGGAATGTGATCACACATACCAGACTGGAGACACCCCAAATATACCCGGACACACAGGCTATGTCTGCAAAGATGTCATGCTTTCACACACACACATTCGTAAAGAAAGAGCAAATGGAAAGAGTCCTAGCCTACTCACATCGGAAAGAATGCAGACCTAGGGGCTCAGACAGCTGCTGCTCTCAGGGGTCTGGAGGTAACTCGCCTCAGGAGGACAGGGGCCTGCATTTCTCCAAACAGCTGACAGAGTCAGATCGAGGCCTCCAGGCGTCTCCTGACGCCCTACTCCACAGCTCACACCTCTTCTTTTTTCAGCCCATTTCTTCCTTATTCCTATTCTTTCTATTCTGTTCTCTCTCCTCCTTAAAAAACCAGAATTTCAGTGTGCATTTGGCTTAATTTTATGAGTATCCCTAATATAAATTACATTCTTACACAACATAGTAAAAATACTGTCCCACCCAAACTGTCAGACTTGTCAGTGGCCACATCTCAGTGTTCACTGGGGTTGTGGGCACAGCAAATTATCATCTGTTTCCACTGTAAAGTTTGAGTAGTTTCTAGTGCAGAGAAAGGACAGTACCATCCACTGACAAGCACTTTCATGTGTCATCTTAACCCAGGAGACAGGTATTACCTGCTCTGCACTCGACAAACAGGCTCCAGGGGGGCAAGTGACATAATTAGTTAAGTGCCAGAGCAAGCTTAGATCTACCCCATTCCAAAGTCCATAATCTTTGGACTGTCTCACCACCATCTCTGTAGGAATGCTGGGGAACAACCACACAGTGTTTCTAACATACAAGTTTGTACACATACATACATACATACTCCTTCAGACTCCCTAAGTTCTCCTCAGGGGGCACCACTGCCACCAGGTCCTGCTGGATTCTTCCAGAAAATCCTTTTGCATTTATCAGTGTGTCAATACCCACCTATCTCTTTTTATGCAAAAGTGACAACACATTATGGGCTTCCCTTATGGTTTAGTAGTAAAAAACCCACCTGCTAATGCAGGAGATGCAGGTTTAATCACCGGGTTGGGAAGAGCCCCTGGAGAAGGAAACGGCAACCTACTCCAGTATTCCTGACTGGGAAAGCCTATGGACAGAGGAGCTGGGTAGGCTACAGTCCTTGGGGTTGCAAAGAGTCAGCCACAACTGAGTAACCACCACACTATACTTGTTCCCCACTTGGCAATACACTGGATGTTGTTCTGTATCAGTATATGCATAGAAGCCTTTTAAAAGATGGTTACTTGGTTTTCAGTCCATTTACAAACAATGCTGTAGGTTTTATCTGTAGGGCAGATTCCAAAAAATAGAGTCTCTAACCTAAAAAGTATTTAAATGCTTTAAATGCTGATGATAATACAAATGGCCTTCTGAAGAGGGTGTATCAGTTGAATCCTATCAACAAGGTATGGAAGTGCCAGTGGATCCAATTTCACTCACTGTAGTATTTTCTCTTTCTGTAAATAAGACATTGACAATATATTTGGTCTTTCTGATCCAACAGATGAAAGATGACATCACATTACCCAACTCACACTTCTTTTATTAAGACTGAACATCTCAGGTTTGAAAGCTGCCGGGAACCAGCACGGGAGACCCCACCCATGACAAGGTCACGCGGAGAGACCTGACGGGCAAGGCGAGTCAGGTCTCAAGGGTTCCTCTGCCTGAGCATCTACCCCGAAACCAAAATCTGTCTGTTTACTGTCTGCTGTACTATACTCTCTGACACTTTCTGGAAAAAGTTAATTTAGAGCTTTTAGATAATAAGTCTCCTGGGCATAATAAGAGTGTTTCAATCCAAAAACCCCTCTGATGGCTTTCTAACTTACCTAACTGGTCTGCTCGGACTTTTACAATTACTTGTGAATTGTTTACGGGCCCTAACTGTGAGAGGCACAAAGCTTAAAGCATCTTAAAGATACAGAGCCTTTTCTAAAAAGCTAAAAATTGTACTGGTGGAGGGTTTTCACTGTTGACTCAATGACTGCTGCCAGACCTCCATATTCTTTATCTTTTACACACCTGAAGGATATTAATCAATGTAACTGGGATATAGAAATAGGGATATTGTAGTTTTGATGTTAGCAACACTAGACTTTTGAGTTAATTACTTTTCTTTGTTATATATCACTGCACTCCTCTTGTGTCCTTGCTATGGAAGAATGTAACTTAATTTAGTGCTTTCTGAGAGTGGCACCAGACTTTGGGAAGAACAACAATAGTAAGTCTTCTGGTTGACAAACCCTTATCAGAAAAAAGGTTGTAAAATGTTAATTGGCCCTCTGGCCAGAAGATGATGTAAATCACCTAAGACTTGTGTATATAACTAGGTATGTAGAGAGAAAGCCTGGTCTCAATAAGAGTCAGGGCTGCTGATGCTGAATAATTTTGTATTACCCATTGATCTCTATGTACAATCAAAAAGGTATAAAAGGCCTTTCTGGACAATAGAGGTTGGGCAAGTCGCTGGACCGGTTTCCCCCGTCTTCTCTTTACTCTAATTTCTGGCTGAATTCCCATCTGGAGCGGGAGGCTCGCCATGTCTACTTACTTGCCCCAGCTTTTAAGTTCCGTGAGAGAGCGAGCCTAAGGCGGGGCACTCTCCGATATTCAAACGGGCGCTGGTGGCCTAACGTAGATGGTACAAACTTCTTGTCTCGAAGTTTTATTGGCTTTCCCTGTAAACCAAGTTATTCAGCCTCTTTTCTCCACCTAATTTTCCTACTATACTACTATTTCTTAATCTCTCTTATATTTCTAAATAAATAAGTTTTTCCTTGCCTACGCCGTTCACCCTTCGAATTACCCTGGATCCACTGGGGCTGGACTCTGGCAGAAAGCCACGTGTATTCTTGTCCAAAAGTATTTTCTAACTAACACTTAGAAAATAATACAACATTACACATAGCACACGATGGCTTGCACACTTAGCTGTCAGGAATGTGTAGCATGTTCAGGTTATGCACACTATGGGTCTGAGGATGCCACAAGCATTCGAAGCCAGAAGCTCATCTCTGCTGCTACTGAGATTAAGAAAATCTCATTCCTTTACCTCTCCATCTTAAAGTACTCCCTCACTCCCTCCATGTCCTTAAATCTTAAGTTCCCCTACCATCTCAAGGAACAGAATCACACTAGTATGAAAAAAAACCAAGAAGCTGGAGAATGTCTCCTCCTACTGGTTGATTTTGCAAGTTTATAGCAGTAAACTCGCTGACTCTTATCAAAACATCACATTCTACAGTAGTAGATCAGTATTTATTTCTCAAAATAGGGTCTCAAATGGGTTGTAGAGGGGTTAAGAAATCTCCACAAGATTTAAATATTCACATTTTAAAGATTAAAAGATTAACACCCATATTCTGGATTATCTGTATGGCTATCTTAGGGTACAAATCTCAGCACCTGTGTTTGGTTTATGTTTATGAGCTCACTGGCACCTTGCCTTTCACTGCTGGTTATGGTCAGACAAGAAAAGATGCACTCTTACTAAGCGAAGACCAACCAGCTCAAAGCTTTCCAAGTGTTTTTATCTGTCTGTCTGCCTATCTACCTGTCTACCGCACTGCTCAACCTGTGGGATCTTAGTTCCCCAACCAGGGACTGAAGTCTGGCCCTTATAATGAAACCACTGGACCACCAGGGAATTCCCTCAAGGTATTTTAAATAAAGAACAATGAGGGTCAGTTGATGATAGAGGTGGGTGTCTGACAGCAGTGTGACCCAAATCACATTCTTGTGGTAAGCAGTGCTCTGGGTTCAGCAAAGTCTCTCTTAACATTAGCTGAATGTTTTAACTGAGTATTTTAGGTTGTTTGGTCTAATCTATAAAACTTAACTTTAGAATTATGAGCTATAAGCAGTAAGACTAAGGAGTGTTAACTAGTTGACAATTGTATGTATGTTTAATGTAATAAAGCTGTTCAACCCTGGAAGTCTGACTAGCTCAAATGCTCCCACTATTATCATAAGTTAAGCTCAAAACCAGTGAGTACAACTCTCTTTTACAGAAAGATAAAGAAAGTCTGAAAAGCTCTCCTTTCTCCTCAGCTTCTTCTCACGCTGTTAGCGTGACAAGAGGAAACCACAGTAGGTCCTCCTACTTTGCTTAAACTTAAGAGTGTAAGAAAAAATGCTGATTTTTCTCTTTTTCTCCCACGAAGTCAAGTTTCCCTAAGTCTATGAGGCACCAGAACTAAAAATAAGATTACTATGTGGGTTTAAGGCAAAGAGACCAAAAGCGTACCTTCAATTTAGGCCAAAGCATGGGGCACCCACATGCTCCGGGTCCAAAGGTGGTGGGGAAACCTCAGTGGGCTGTAGAGGCAGCGCTGCAGGGAGATGCTCCCTCTGCACACCCTCCTGGAAGCTGGCCACGGCACTGCTGGCACACCAGGGTTTCAGGGTCCTGACTGTCTACAAAACCAGCTCTGCAGCTGGAACGTCTCTTATGATTCATCACTTTGTCACAACAATATTACAGAGAAAACAGAGCATGACAACTGAGGGAAAATCTTGAAATATTAAAATACAATGTAAATCCTTCATGTGATAGGGAAGTATGTCCATGTTGGGAAGGAAACTGGGTGGGTAGGGGTGGTGCTTACGCTTCACTGAGAAACCACTGACAAGAGGAGGAACAAGGTGACTGAGACTCCTGGGTCTGCTGATGAATGTGAAGACAGCTCTCTAACGTAAGAGCCACAGAAGAACCACCTAATAGAATTTGTTCCTTCATTAAAAAAAGCATATTGAACACCTAATTATGCAGAGCATAACAGCTGCAAATGCAACTAAACACAAAATTATGTAAATATATAAAGTTGGTATGAAAAGAAAGCTTATAAAAAGTAACTGCCTATGACTTTCTTTTCTCTTGGTTTTCAGAATTCTTACTCACTCAACCCAAAAATGCAGGTCCCTAAGGCCTAATACCACTTCTCAAAAGGAGCATATTTCTTAAACCTCTTCATTAGGGGGCAGAGAGAACCAATAGTGTTTACAAACTAAAAATGAGCTTTGCCCAAAATGATTATTTTATCTCTAGTGAATTTAAGATATCCCAGATTTTAATATACTGCTCTACAATTTTATGTGCCATGAGAAAAGCGGGCAATTAAATAAACTATTAGAACAAAAAAAATAAATTAATCATCCTTCAAAAACTATATATACTTTTCTATCCTCTCAAGCATCCCTAATTATTAAGGAATTTGCTATCATCTCAGATTATTTACCATTTTCATTTTGCTTTTAAAGCCAGTCGCCATGGAAAGCTTGTAAATGTCTGAGACCTGGGAGCCCACCCAGGTGTTGAAACTGAGCATTTACTTACTATGTAGTCCTCATCTTCGTCCTTGGGGCCAGGGCTGTAATACACTCTGAATGCTCTGGCTACTTGATCGATCTCTTCTTTTGTGCCAGTCAAGCCAATCAGTTTGGGAGAAAACTCTAAATAAAAAATGAGAAAGACAGTGAAAAAGAAGAGGCAAAAAACAACCATCCCTACTTCAAAAAACAGTTATAAAGGTACTGCCACTTTCTTCCTGTGAGTCCCTAAACAGTTTTTCATGTTTCAAAGAAGAAATTCATCTAAAACAAATGAAAAATATTCTCCGTGATATATGTCACATTCACCAAGACAGACCACACTGGAATTAAACCAGAAATCAGTAGCAGAAAGATATCTGGAAAATCCCCAAAACACATGGAAATTAAACACACTTCTAAATAACACATGGGCCAAAGAAGAAATCTCAAAAGAAACTTAAAAATCAAAATGGAAACACAACTTATTGAATACATACAGTAGAAAAGACGACACAAAACCTATAAGCTTCTACCTTAGGGTCTAGAAAATGAGCAAATTAAATTGAAAGTATGCAGAAGAGAATTAGAGCGGAAATCAATGAAACTTAAAACAGGGTATTAATAGAGAAGAGCAATGAAACCAAAAGTTCTTGATAATGTATGTCAAATCCTTTCATGATTATCTAATAAAGCTGGAAGCAATGTATTCTAATTATTCGTCTTAACTTTTGTTAATTTAGTTGTTTTTAAACATTTAGGTATAGTTCTGAGATATGCTGAAATTTAAAGATATTCTTATGAATTAAGCATGACAGTTTTCCATTGCATCATGAGAAAAAACTTGGCTGATGATTAGTTCATGCCAGGTCAAAATACCTGTGCCTCTTTTTCCAGCACATAATCTCACTGCATGCATTTGCTATTAAGTTTTTGGAATTTGCATAAGTAAGCTGGGGAAGTCACTTACAACACTTGGATTCATCAGACCATTGAGCTGAGTCCAGCATTTAACAGCAGTACTTTCTTTCAAAAGGAGAAGAAGCCCATTATCATCCTCTGGTCTAACTCATTCTAAATTGAAAAACTGCTCAGAAACTAAAAAAGCAAGGTGGTCTGTCTTACTCCCCCATTCTCTGAGTAAATGAAGAGAAGCTAAGTGAAGCCTGAACTAGCTGCACATCCAAATCTTTTAAAACAATTGCAGAAACTCCAGTAATTTTCTAAATACCAACTTAAATACTTAAAATTCTCCCCAAATGCAACTAGAAATGGTATCATCATCAACCACTGTACTTACTAATGAAGAATATTACCATAGGGTCTTGGTATTTCCACAGCAACTCAAACATGTACTCATTTGGGGATACCTAAGTTTGGTTAGTATGTGATGATAAGTAAAAGTCAGTATGACACATATTTAAATTTGAGATCATTTATTAACCAATGAGTTACACCTGCTTTTAAAAAATGGCAATGGTATTGCTCCAATTTCTGACAAACCTGTAAGCTGTGGATATAAATTTTGCTTATAATAAAAATTCTAAAACTTCAATAAGAAAATAATCCTTTGTAACCTTGGGTTAGGCAAGTATTTCTCACAGATGAAACCAAAAAAATTATCCATTATATAAAACAAACTAATAAATGGAACTTCTCCAAAATGGAAGTGTGAAGTGAAAAGTTAAAGTCACTCAGTGGTGTTTGTGAATATACAGTCCATAGAATTCTCCAGGACAGAATACAGGAGTGGGTAGCCTTTCCCTCCTCCAGGGGATCTTCCCAACCCAAGGACCGAACCCAGGTCTCTCGCATTGCAGGTGGATTCTTTACCAGCTGACCCACAAGGGAAGCCCTCCAAAATGGAAACTGCTCTTCAAAATACATGGCTGACATGACAAGCCATAGGCTAAAAGGAAATATCAGCAAATCATGCACCTGATGAAAGACTTTTATCAGGAATATAAATAAATACTTCAGTAAAATAAAACAAACAGCTCCATAAAAATGAAAAAGATGTGGAGACACTTTACCAATGACATACAGATGGCAAGCAACGGCATGAAAAGATGCTTAATATTAAAAGTTATTAAGGGAAATGCATTATTAAAACCACAATGAGACACCACTAGAACACCTACTGAAGTGGCTAAAATTAAAAAGACTAACCCTACCAAGTGTGGCAAGGATGTGGAAGACCTGGAGCTCTCATATGGTGCCAACCACTTTGGGAAAAAGTCTGTCAGCTTCTCAAAAAGTTAAGCACTCACCTATTACATGACCTAGCTACTCCACGGAGAAGGCAATGGCAACCCACTCCAGTACCCTTGCCTGGAAAATCCCATGGACATAGGAGCCTGGTGGGCTGCAGTCCATGGGGTCGATAAGAGTCGGGCACGACTGAGTGACTTCACTTTCACTTTTCACTTTCATGCATTGGAGAAGGAAATGGCAACCCACTCCAGTGTTCTTGCCTGGAGAATCCCAGGGACGGAGGAGCCTGGTGGGCTGCCGTCTATGGGGTCGCAGAGTCGGACACGACTGAAGCGACACAGCAGCAGCAGCAGCTACTCCACTCTGAGGTATTTACTCAAGGGCAATGAAAGCATGTGTCCACACAAAGAGGTGCACATGAGTGCTCTCAACAGCTTTATTTGTAAGGATCAGAGACTGGAAATAACTCCAATGTCCATCAATGGGATACTACTGAACAATAATAATGAATAAACTATTGATACACACCATAACATGGATGAATCCCAACATAATTATACTGAAGGTGTGTGTCTGTGTATGTGTGTTAGTTGCTCAGTAATGTCTGACTCTTTGTGACCCCATGGGGTGCAGCCCACCAGGCTCCTCCATCCATGGGATTTTGCAGGCAAGAATACTGGAGTGGGTTGCCATTTCCTTCTGCAGGGGATCTTCCTGATTCAGGGATCGAACCCAGATCTCCTGTACTGCAGGCTGGCTCTTTACTGTCTGAGCCAACATGGATGAATCTCAACATAATTATACTGAAGGAAGCCATTAAAAAAAAAAGACCAGCATATACTGTATAATCCCATTTACACAAACTTATAAATTTGCAAACTAATCTGTATCGACAGAAAGCAGATAAGTGGCTGCCTGGAGATAGAAGGTAGGTGCAGGGGAGAGACATGAACAGCAAGGGCACGTGGAAGCCGACGAAGGTGATGCATATGTTCACTCGGACTGTGGTGATGATGTTCCGAGTTCCATGTGTCAAAAGGAACACACTATGCTGTACTCTTAAGTACTCTTTTTATCTATCAACCGTCTCTCATTACATGTGTTAAATAATAAAAACATACAGCAGGTCTTTCATAAAACACGCTTGAAAATAACTCACAGTTCTCCAGGATATGTATTAGGTGTCATATAATAAAGGCAATTAGAAAACAATTCATTGACCTTCTGACCAGTATCTTAAATCAATTTCACCATAATTAAAATCGAAATTCCTGATTTTTAAGCATCCATGTTCCACGCACTAGTATAACCGCAAAACCTGTCTGATCAGATTTTTACTCATTATTATTATTTTTTTGCTTCCAGTGTTTAATCACACAAATTTTAACAAGTCATTCTTTTCTTTCCTTTTACATATTTTCTCTTACTTGAATTATATTCAATTGAATTATGGCTGATTTACAATACTGTGTTCTCATCACTTTTTTTAGCTGAAAAAACTTGAATTCAGAGAAAGTACCCAAACTCATAAGAATCTAAAATTTCACCCTTAATTCTACCATAATTTCTAGCCTTTAAAAGTACCTTCTAATAGGCTTTAAGTTGAGATGTTTGAACTGAAATTCTTCCTTAAAACAGCTATGTGTTTATGATTTATAGTTTAGATTTATAAAATATGCAATGAGCTAAAAAATGTGTTTATATTTAGTTATTTTTCTTTAATCTCCCAATGAACATACTTCCAGAATGCATATTTGCCCTAATTTTACGAAAGGGAGAATGAGGTTCTGAGCTGGAATCAGAAGCAACTGAACTTCAGTTCAGTTCAATAGCTCAGTCATGTCCGACTCTTCGCGACCCTATGGACTACAGCACACCAGGCTTTCCTGCCCATCACCAACTCCCAGAGTTTACTCAAACTTATGTCCATCGAGTTGGTGATGCCTTCCAACCATCTCATCCTCTGTTGTCCCCTTCTCTTCCTGCCTTCAATCTTTCCTAGCATCAGGGTCATTTCCAATGAGTCAGTTCTTCGCATCCGGTGGCCAAAGTATTGGAGTTTCAGCTTCAGCATCAGTCCTTCCAATGAATATTCAGAGCTGATTTCCTTTAGGATTGACTGGTTGGCTCTCCTTGCTGTCTAGGGGACTCTCAAGAGTCTTCTCTAACACCACAGTTCAAAAGCATCAATTCTTCAGCACTCAGCTTTCTTTATGGTCCAACTCTCACAACTCTACATGACTACTGGAAAAACCATTAGCTTTGACCTAGATGGACATTTGTTGCCAAAGTAATGTCTCGGCTTGTTAATATGCAGTCTAGGCTGGTCACAGCTTTTCTTGCAAGGGGTAAGCGTCTTAATTTCATGGCTGCAGTCACCATGTGCAGTGATTTTGGAGCCCAAGAAAATAAAGTCTGTCACTGTTTCCATTGTTTCCCCATCTATTTGCCATGAAGTGATGGGACCGGATGCCATGATCTTAGTTTTCTGAATGTTGAATTTTAAGCCAACTTTTTCACTCTCCTCTTTCATTTCTTTGAGAGGCTCCTGATGAATTGCTCAGAAGCAATTAGGGCCTCTCAACTCAAGGCTCTCTTTTTCCTTTTTGATATATGAAGGCTAAGTTCAACCCTTCCCCTGTGACAAAATGGTTCTGAGCCACTTTCTATCCACCTGTACAAGTGATGGTACCACCTGCCCCTGTATCTCACAAGGCACTGCAAGGTTCGAGTGAGCTAATCTTTCAAAAGCTCTAAGCACTAAACAGACATGAAGTGTTGGAAATAAAAAATACCTTTTACATAATTGGCGATGGCTTCTTTTGTGTCCCTCTCTGGGTCAATAGTGATGAAAAGTGGAGTTAAATTTGGCAGAGTTGGAATACTGTCTGAAAGAAAGTTCTCGTTAGTCATTATTTACATTTTAAGGGAGAAGAGAAGCAGCAATCACAGCAGTGTGCAGCACAGCAAGGCGGCCAGGCAACACAGAGGGACAGCTAACACCGATGGGGGAGGGGAGGGGAGCCTCAGGAAGTGCAGGTACATACACGTCTGTGGTGCAGTCAGATACAAATCCTAGTAAACACCCGCACCAGTGTGGACATGCTGTTACTCAGAATCACATCATGTGGACATCCTGTCTTCTAATCCAATCCAGTGTTTATAGGATTCCCGCCCCTGCTTCCCCCCACAACCATTTCTCAAGTGCCAGCAAACTGTTAATAAGGTCTGAATATCCTGGAACAATTCATTTCCTAGTCTAACCAGCAGTCACTGGGGGAAAGACAATGGCATGGTCTGTGATGAAAGGCTACAAAAAGCAAAGGACACAAGGCAGAGTTAACGGAGACCCAGACCACACCAACATTTTTAAGCAATCTAACATTTAGCATCAAAACAAACTTCCTCTTTGGTGGAGAATAAGGTCACAGGAATCACAGCAACTAACAAGTCTAACACTGAGATTATTATGTTCTCACGAACTGAATAATTACAACCCTCCACCTACCAGTAACATAAGAATATGAAAAGCATAGTAACCTTAAGGGCATCAAGTAAACATGTACTTTTTACAGAATGAGACAGCTTTCTTACCTATTTCATCCACGACTTGAAT
This sequence comes from Cephalophus harveyi, assembly GCA_006410635.1. Lineage (NCBI taxonomy): Eukaryota > Metazoa > Chordata > Mammalia > Artiodactyla > Bovidae > Cephalophus > Cephalophus harveyi. Next base: position 195,128 of record SJYT01081834.1, read on the forward strand.
CATTTTTTCTAGTTCTTCTGGACAGATATCAGGACAATGAGTAAAACCAAAATAAATCAATACCCATTGACCCAGGTAGTCCTTATCAGTTTTGGGCTCGCCAGTATGAGTTGTGAGGGAAAATGGGCCCCCAAGTAAAGGCTTTCCAATGCTCCGTTGTCGTTCCTTCTCCAGTTCTTAAAAAAACACAAACAGAAGGAGAGGAAAAAAAAGTCAATCTAACCACAGGTACTCAAATGCTTGATCTATGGTTCACACTGCATTAATGACTACGGGCACAAAATGTGGAAGAAATAGCCTGTTTCCAAGAAGCTTAAAAAAATATATTTTAAGAGAAATAAGCATAAAGTAAAATGAAATGAAATGCTATTGTACATAATAAGGACTATTAAAAAAAAAAAAGCAGTAAAAAAAATTTTCTTCCTCTTCCAGAACAATTCAATCCTTAGCCATTAGGTGTGGCCATGATGGGGTGGAGGAGGGTCATAGCAGAACAGAATGTCTGAGACCAAGTGGGAGAGGTGGGGGCCTGGCAGTGATGTTGAAGCCTGAGTGTGCAGGAGGGCAGCTGCATGGGGAGAGGACAGAAGAAATGTGACCTTAGTTACATACAGGAGCCTGATCGGATAAGTAAATATGTTAAACGTAAGTGTTAAAACAAATGGAAAAGGAGTTAGGACAATGGAAAGAGACAGTAGAACAAACCTTGAAATGTTGGAAAGAAATGGGAGGTAGCGTATGAACTTATGGTTTCAATACATATAGATACAGAATATAGCTATAAACATGTATATCTCTTTCCTAGCTCTGTCCACTAAAAGGACGCAGGAGTGGACACACCCCAACAGCAATGAGCTCATATCCTGACTTCCAAATATCATCATCTTCCACTAAAAGGAAATGGTGCTCTTTACAGAAATGCCTGGTACCAGGGTTAGGGCAGAGAAAGTACACGATCCCAGAACATTCTACCACACTAGAATTAAGGATGAACTCAAAAGAATATTGGAGGACTGTTGGAAGGAAACAACAGTCTGTTCGAAGGAACTCCCATTGACCAATGTGGGACAATGGGAGCGTCAAACTAAAGAGAATAATGGACTACAACTCACTGCCTTGCAAGAAAATCATAAGCCCACACTGACATAAATATATGAATTGAATCTGATGGGGAACAGAATATTTACATGCATAAGTACAGAATACTTACATACATAAATGAACATCACAAAACACACAATTACATCTTCAGTAGAGAAGAGTGACAGACACCACCTTAATCAAGTGATCAGACTGAACTTTATCAGTAATGGGACAAATTGAAATCATGTGACACCTGATTAAATGCAACAAGAACACAGCATCCTCAATCTAATCACGAGAAAATACTGGAAAAACCCAAACTAAGGGACAGTCTACAAACAACTGGTCTGTAATCTTCCAAGCTGTCAAGGTCATGAAAGTCAGGTAAAGGCTGCAAAACTGTTACAGACTGAAGGAGAACAAAGAGAGAACTAGCTATGAGGTGTGGTTCTACACTGGATCTTTCTGCTGTAAAAGGAGGGCAACAATTGGGACTTCCCTGGCAGTCCAAAGGGTAAGACTCTGTGCGCTTCCACTGCAGGGAGTGAGCATTCATTCTCTAGTAGGGGAACAAAGATCCCATGAGGAACAGCCCAAAAATGTTTTAAAAATAAAAGGAGGTTATCATTTGCAAAACTTGAACAAGATCTGAAGACTGAACAGCAGTAATTTTCTGATTTTGTTGACTGTACTGTGGTCATGTTGAAGAATGTCCTTGTTTGTAGAAAATACACAATAAAGTATTTGGAGATGACCATGTCAGCATCATGTCAGAAAATACTCTTCACTTTTAATACTGTTTCATAATACAAGTTTTTACAAAACAAGACTATTAACAGAAGGTGAAAATTCCAAACTAAAGTCAAAAGAAGCTTGGGTTTTCTAGAGCTGTCTCTACTATTACTTTCCTAGTTTGTCAAGTTTGTTTCATTTTGAAACTGAAGCAACTTAAGTGCATATTAAAATATGAAAATTGTAATTAGTAAAACACTGCTTGCTACACAAAAGAAATATATCTGTGTATCAATATGGTGCTAATATTCCTAAGGTTCTAAAGCCTACATATTCTCACTCCCAAATATAAACATTATCCTTTGTATAATGGCTTCAAAACAGACTCTCTAAAGAATCAAAACAGAGTAAGTGATACTTTAGAGATTTACTAGAAACTTCTAAAACAAACCTTAATAGTCCTGAAATACTCACTAAAATATAAAGTTCTTGTAAACAATTTCTAAACTCCAAGAGTTAATCCAGAGCAGCTCCTGGCATTCCCACCCGAGGTTCTCATAACTTCCCCTGGCCAGGCAGAACTTCATCGAGTGAAGTCCTTTGCTTCTGTGTCTGCTTCACTCAATGCGCGCCTCGATGGCTGGACTGCACCTTAGTCATCTTTGTACCCTCTGGACTTCTTACCATCTGCCTCCTAATCTGTCCACAGTAAGTCTTTCCACACAGTTGGACAGTGTGCCCTGAACAGAGAGGACAGTGAAAAAACGAATGAAACCCAAATAAAGTTTGTAGTGTAGTGAACAGTCATGGTTACACAAGATATTAACCTTAGGTGAGGATAACGTGAAAGATACGTGGGAACTCTGTCATTTTTACAACTCTACCATAAACATAAAATTATTTCAAGATACAAAGCTTACCACCAACACCACCAAGATGCTAGTCTATAGCCTGGGAGGGTTATAGTAAGAGCTCACTGGATGGCATCTACTTACTCTCCGTCTTTTCTTTCTTGAAGTACTTCATTCCAGCCAGTAAAGCTCCTCCAATAGCAAATGTGACGGCTAAAGACTTCCAGGAAACAGGCTACTGGGGCAGAGATTTCAAAATTAAAAGTATTAGTAAACTTCATTTAATTACACTAAATTTATTGCAGTAGTTTCTAAAATACATACACAGAGGCCTCGATCTTGTTAAACAGACAGGATGTTTCACAGTACCTTGGGATGAAAACACACAGTTGCATCTGAGCTCCTAACACAATTACTAAGGCACTTCTTTCCAAGGGAACGTCCCCTAAATCAATTTCTGTTCACCTGAAAACAGCACCCAAGGCTCAAGCACCATGAGTGCCACCCCGTGTGACTGAGATCCTAACTGCTGATTTAAAAATCAGTTAATCACCTGCTTGTGCAGATACTGAGAAATAAACCAAATATGTCTGGGAGGTGAACCTAAATCTGGTTTCCATAAGTAACAAAGCCAAAGTAGAAGAGACTTAAAAGTGGAACTTCTTGCAAATGGCATCATTAGTTCTTTGTACTTTCTTCGTACTTTCTTCCAAGTCCCGCGATAAGTAAAATAACTCATTAATCTTCCCCCAGCTCCAATAACCACTTCTCTTACTTATCACTACAGCCTAGTGGCTCCTAAGTTCCTCTAGGGTCCTAGAATCCAGGAAAAACCAAAGGGAAAAAGGCATACCCAGCACGCAACCATGACGCACATTTGCTCAGTATCAGCATACAACACACCAAGCCTCTGAAGGGAGAGTCGAGTGACAAATTATAAAAACGTTAACTCTTTAATTATGGCAAACTTACTATTGAGATCCCCTGAAAAAACCTGAAACTTATTTTCTTCGCGCAATAGCTAACTAAAATCCAAGTCCGGTATCTTTCTTTAACGCTGGAAGTGAAAGTCGCTCAGTCGTGTCCGACTCTTTGCGACCCCATGGACTATACAGTCCATGGAATTCTGCAGGCCAGAATACTGGAGTGGGTAGCCTTTCCCTTCTCCAGGGGGACTTCTCAACCCAGGATCGAACCCAGATCTCCCGCATTGCAGGCGGATTCTTTATCAGGTGGGATTCTTTACCAGCTGAGCCACAAGGGAAGCCCCCTTTAATGACGGGGGTACGTGCAAAACGGAGAGGAAAGCGGGATGAGATTCTGTGACTCAGGTGAGCAGGCTGAGTGGAGGTCAACCTGAGGCCAGGTAGCGTGGTTTCTGAGGTCATGACCAAGTGGTATGGCAAGGGCGCAGGGCTGACGAACAGCCGAGACTAGCAAAGGCAAGGCTCTGGTACGTACTCACCCCGGGCTTCGAGGGGCGCATGGGGTCTCCGCTGCCCTTCCGCTCCGGTCCTGACGACCCGGGCGGGGGCGGCACTGCAGTGCTGAGGGGGCGGCTCCCCAGGCAGCAGGCAGCGAGCCCCGAGGCCCGCCATGCCTCCTCTGGCCTCGCGCACAGCCGCCCTAGCGAGACGCTAGCGGTCTCCTTCCCCGGGCCCCAAACCCCGAATCCACGAGGCAAGAGACGCCAAAGTTGGCGGCCCGGAAGCCGCATTATCCAGCCGGGCGCCAGCAACAGCCCCGCCATGAGCTCGAGAGACCGCGCCTCCTTTGACCCGCCCCTCGACTTCCGGCCCCGTTTCCGCCTCCTCCGGAAGTGAGGGCGAGCCGCTCTTTCCGCTGCGCTCGATGGTGACGCGGTAGCCCATCCGGTAGCCAGGGAGCGTTTCGCCGAGGAGCTGGCGCGCGGTAGGTGGTTCCTCGCGGTCGGAGGCGGGGCGGACCGGGCTGGGCGGGGGTTTTGCGGGCCGGTCCGACCAGGTAGACGGCCGGGCTCGCGGGATGGGGCAGCTGCCGGAGGAGGGAGCAGCCTCCGGGGCTGGGCTCCGCGGCGGGTCCTGGGCCGAGAGGCCTGAGTACAGCTCAGGGACCCCAGGCTTCGGCGCCCGCAGCAGCTGCTCCTCCCCCGGCGCCCCCAGCCTTGGAAAAGAGAAGACGGCGCCGGGAGACGGGCGGGACCGGGCAGCCCCCGTCCCCACCCTGTTGGGCGCCCTCGGCCAGCCCAGCCAGGAGGCCGCTTTGCACCCATTGCACTTGAAATACTGTTTGACTTTAAAAAGAAAAAAATGATTAGGATATTTGAGTAGTGTAGGGTGACAAGGACTAGTCAAGTATGACCGAACTTCCTGGAACTTGTATTCCCAAGTTATAAGGAACCGAACTACAAATAACGGCACTGTACGGAGCAGTGTTTGTTCTGTGTTATATCCCAGCCCTGGACTTGGTCCCCCTAGGGTCTGTGATTGATACAAGCCTACGTTTATTTAAGCCCACTACTAATGAGGGGTGTCTTCTTTGGTAGCTCAGACGGTAAAGAATCTGCCAGCTATGCAGGAGACTGGGGTTGGATCCCTGTGTCGGGAAGATCCCCTGGACATCTCCAGTACTCTTGCCTGGAGAATCCCATGGACAGAGGATCCTGGTGGGCTACAGTCCATGGGATCACAAAGAGTCAGACATGACTGAGCGACTAATGAGGGGGAGACCACTCACAGGTTTCTTTTTCATTCCTTGCGAAAATTTAACTCGCGATTATTCTGTCTTGCCTTTGCTTCAACATCTGCTGTCTTAATCTTACCCTTCTCCATCTCTGAGGCAGATTTGCAAAATATAGGAAAAAAAAAAAAAAAAAACAGGAAAAATCAGCCTTCTAACTTCCTTAACTTTGGATCCCACTCCTGCGGGGGATTTTCTTTTCCCCAAGGTTTCTACTGAGCAGAAGCATCTGGCGATGGTGACCCTGGGACATGATATTGTCTGTGAACTGGCGTCTTTAGCTAGTGTGCTCCTCTGCTCGGTAACCAGGAAGTTGGTGGTCTGCTATTACCCATGTTTCTTGATTCCCGAATTGTGCTGGAATTCACTAGAATATCTGCTGGAAGTAAATATTTACTTAGCACATCAAATTGTTTTTAATTGAACAAATTTTTCTGTCTTGAACTTGCCTGTGGTTAAGGTCCCCCTCACCCCAATGTCTCTGTTTCCCCAGGGAGAAGTTTTTGTCAAATTGACAAAAAGACACAAAAGTTCCTTGCTTATTCAGGCAGTGAGCATATAAAAGGTTGTTCACCTCTTTGCTCAGTTGTAGGTTAACTGATCAGACAGCTGTCAGATACATTAAAATTGAATTCAATGTTTTTTCAGCTGGTCTGTTAACTCTTATTTGCCAGAGTGATTCTTCTAATAGCTTGTTCCTGTGTTTGTTTACTGAAGTATTTTCACACAACTTCTTCCTATTAAATTTACAATGTTAAATTGTAAGTTCTAAAACAGTTCCTGACTGAAAGTAGGTGTCCTGAGCTTTTGATAGAATATTTGGCATCTGTGGAAGAAGGGCACGTGTGTGTGTTTAAAATTAGTGTATATTTATTAAAAATTACAAATTGTACCAGACTTGAATTTGACTTCAAAGGAACTAGAATGCCTGTTCATTAATATGTTAATACCCTTTTGTTAATTGCTGTTCTTCTGCAGAATAGAGGTTATCTATTTTACAGGTGAGGAAGCAGAAGCATTTTGAGGATTTGATAATTTGGACTTAAACCAACAGACTTTAAAGCCCATGCACTTTTTTCTACCTAACTACCTAGTGGATTGACCATTAAGTTTAATATTCATCTTACCGTTTTCTTCAGTTTAGTAGGAAATTAAGACATTTATAACATAGTTACTTTTTTCATCTTCTTTATTTAGAAAGCTATTTGGAGGTTATGGATTATGAGCCCGAACCTGAACCCCTCAGTGAGAGCTCAGAACGTCTCTTCTCCTTTGGCGTGATAGCAGATATTCAATATGCTGATTTGGAAGATGGCTATAATTTCCAGGGAAACAGACGGAGGTACTACAGACACAGTCTTCTTCACTTACAGGGTGCTATCGAACACTGGAATCAAGAAAGCAGCCCTCCCCGTTGTGTGCTTCAGCTTGGAGACATCATTGACGGATACAATGCTCAGTACAAAGCATCAGAAAGGTCACTGGAGCGCGTCATGAACACATTCCAAATGCTGAAAGTCCCTGTTCATCACACGTGGGGAAACCACGAATTCTATAATTTCAGCAGAGACTATTTAACAAACTCCAAACTTAACACAAAGTTCCTGGAAGACCAGATTGCCCACCATCCTGAGACTGTGCCCTCGGAGGATTATTACGCGTATCATTTTGTACCATTCCCTAAATTCCGCTTCATTTTACTCGATGCTTATGACATGAGTGTCTTGGGCGTGGATCAGTCTTCTCCAAAATACCAGCAGTGTCTGAAGATACTGAGGGAGCACAACCCAAATACGGAACTGAATAGTCCTCAAGGTGAATTATTCCTTTGAGCTGAGAATCTTATACATTGTCTTTAAATTCTTCAGCTACCTTTTATTCAGCAGGAAGATGGACGATTAAGGTAAAAGTATACTGTCCTGTTGTTCAGGGTCAGGATGTCTTATTCACCTCAAGGCACACGGAGTGGTGGCAGTTGGTTCAAGATTCGTTTATGTAGCAGATGTCTGAGGGCCTAATATTCTGGCCGGGCACTTTCACTAGGGCACCTATTCAGAGCTATAGGCAGTACTGACAGCACCACTTTTTTGTGGACAGAGTGGAGGAAGCAAGAGAAGAAAGTGTGCAGGACAGATAATAAATGAAAGAGAAGTGATAAACGCCACCGAGAAAATATAGCATATTACAGAAAAGGACTAGAGGTACCATTGTAGTTAGTTGGCCAGAAATAGCTTCTCTAAGGAGAAAAGCATTTCAGCTGAAACCTGAGTGAGAAGGAGTCGTCATCCTTTGGAAAAGTGGGTGGAGCACAGTGTTCAAGACAAAAACAAATGCAGAGATGCAAAGCAGAGTAAGACCTCGTTAGTGAAGAATGCACAAGGGTCTGGGGGTGAAAGTGACTTTATAGTGACTCAATGGACATGAAACAGTCTATTTTGTATTCCGTGTAACGGGGAGCAAGGGAAGTAAGCAGAGGGGTATTGAGATCAGGAGTAAGACACAGCGTGATTTACGTTGCTCTAAATTCTTTTAGTTCCACTATTTTAAGTCAACTGCTGCCGAGTATTCCTGAAGGAAAAAGCACGAGTCTCCCCCATGGTAGCTAAGTTTGGATGCCCAGGTGAGAGAAGTGTTGACATTTGACAGGTGTAAATGACTGGACTCGTTTCAGGACTTCGTGAGCCCCAGTTCGTCCAGTTTAATGGTGGATTTAGCCAAGAACAGCTGAACTGGCTGAACGAAGTTCTCACATTCTCGGACAGAAACCAAGAAAAGGTGGTGATTGTGAGTAAGTATTTAAATGATCCCGTTACTCTAGCATTTTAGAGAATGGGTTTAGTTAAAGCATGATAACAATAATATTGAGATGTCTCTTTTTTATAAAATAAAAGCTTAGTTTAAAACTTTGTTGAGAAACAATCTGAGTATAAAATTAATGTTTAAGAATTGTAAAATAAAAAGGAGAAAAACATATATTAGAGATTGTGATTTGGCCTTTTAGGTTTCAAAGTAGAATTTCCCCAAATAGGATCAATTTGTGTAGCAATGTGTGTAAGTGAAATATTCCCCTCAGGCCCCAGCCCACATCTCAGCCTCAGGAGTCCTACTGGTGGGTGCAGTGGCCTCTGCTGCCCACTGGAAGCAAAGCTGGAGTCCCAGGAGACCAGTGTGAGAGGACCGTCTGGCAGGACTGTAAATCCTCTGTGTGGTTGCAAGGAAATAAGTGTGTTGTTTTCATTTAGAGTCATTTTTCACGGCATACTGCCATGAGAGATCATAGGAATCTGGAGGTGCTTAAAGTACACTCAGATGTCGATGTTTGTGGGTGCTTATGCACATGCACACGCATACACATGAACTGCATGTGGGCTGCGGTATGTCTGGGGTATGTGGTGTAGGGGCTGAGGTTCGTTCCCTATAAAATTGACGTGGCCTGAAGATTGGACTGAGGGGCACGGGGATGGCATGCCCTTCTGGCTCTTGTTCCTGTGATCCATGTGACTCTGGACAAATGCTCAATGTACACACTGCAGTTTTCTTATGTTGTATCAAATGAAATTAGGAACATGAAGTCCTTTTGAAAGTGACAAGCTTTTCAGATAGTAATATAAAATTATATCCAAGGAATTCCCTGGTGGTCTAGTGGTTAGGACTTAGCGCTTTTCACTACTGAGGCCTGGGTGCTATGACCCCTAGTTGGGGAACTAAAATCCTACACGCCGCATGGGGCAGCCAAAAAATAAATTACATTTCTGTAAATCAGTTTTTACTTCTCTGCCTTTCACTGATGTGATAAGATGGTGCACGAGATAGTGTTTTATTCTTAAATTTTATTCAGAATAAAGTGTTTCTAGAACATCAGATGTCATTCAAGGCTTGGAAAATTAAATAAAATTAAATAAGGTGCCCTCAGGGGTGATAGCCCTGATGTGACACTGTTTGGCTCTGTGATAAGTGGTCTCCAGAATGGGATACTTCTTGTCTCTGCTTCTTGGTTTTTGGTGCCAAAATGTACCTGTTAATTTTACCTGTACAGAATGTACAAAATGTACCTGTACTGAATACTCTGATGTCTTTGAACGCAGAGATTGAACCACATAGCTCATGGCGTGCCGCTCCTGAGACGAGCCCCTTTGCCATCTCTCCCTCTGTGTTCCCGTTTCTTTGCGCTTCTCTCAGCGCACCTGTCTTCATTAGCTTCTGATAGGTTTCTTCCATTTTGCTCTCAGCTCAGAGGCCAGGTAAACAAACCTGTAATAACTGAGTGCCTTGGGTTTTCTTTAGCAAAGTTTAAAGTGGCTAGTAGACATTTTATTTTGTTTCTTCACTTTGATTTTGGCTACTCAGTGGTATTTGGCCTACTCAAGTTTTGGCCATTCAGTTGGAAGGATGGCATTGCTATTAGCTGAGATATGGAACCACGGCAGTAGGAGGGGTTTCGGGTGAAGAATTCAGTTCAGGTTTGAAAATATTTTTCAAGCGTCGGATGCCTCTTAGACATCAGGAGAGAGATTGAGTGAGCATTGTGGACATACTTGTCAGAAACTTGGAATCGAAGTTTGGGCTGGATATCTAAATGTGGAAGTTGAAAGAATAGACCTGATGTTTAAAATCGTAAATTGCTAAGAGGTCACTATGCTGTTAGGGGTAGATAGTGTAGTGTATCCCGAGGACCAAGCATTCGGGCAGCCCGGATAGGACCTAGAGAAGTGAGAATGCAATAAAGGAGGGTGAGTATCAGAAGCGGTCAAGGTTGGGAGAAGAGAAGGGCATGGCGGTGTTCTGGAGCCAAGTATTTCAAGAAGAAGGGAACAACTGACTGTGTGAGACACCACTGGGACTTGATAGATGTGGCCAGCATAACACTGGGTCTAGAAAGTCACATGGCCTCCTCGGACTCTCAGCCCTTACCACAGCTTGGAGAGTGGTGGTGGTGATGGGGTGTGTGTGTGTCTGTGTATGTCTGTGTGCTCACCCTCTGTTACCTCCTCCCTTAAAAAAAAAAAAAAAACTAATACTTTTTAAGCAGAATAAAAATATTCAGAATAAAAATATTCAGAATAAAAATAAATGGTAACAGAAAAAAGGAAAGTGATTTACTGGGAAGAAGTAAAGAGCAGTGAGCTATAGTGCCCATACTTGGGCATGAAACCGCACCTGCCATGTGACGGGGCCTCACACGTGTCCTGGCATCAGGAATCTGAAGTTCTGCCTCTGTCTCCCGGGGAAGCTAGCGTGACTGTTCCTGCTCTAACTTAGTTTTCTCATGTACAATGGCTGTGACCATCTTTACCTCCTGGAAGTGTTTAAAGTGGCACAAGTCAGTTCTTTATAAAACATTGAGTATTTATACAAATGACATATAATCCATGAGCGCCTCCCTAGACTGTTCTGTTACTTATGAGTAGCTCGTTCTGTGTATGAACACTCATATACACGTAGGAAAGTTGGCAAGGCTGGACTCCAGCGTGGCATCTGCCTGACCGGTGGCTGCCTTTGCTGACCGCCCTGCCCAGGTCGCCCTCCGTCTCCCCTGGTGTTTGTGCATCTTGAGACCCTGAGGCTATAGATCTCGGATTTCTGCGTGTACAGCGGCTGCTCTCCCCTTGGGTATGAACCGTCTCCCCCTTATTTATGCTCCAGAGATGTGGCTGTAGAGTATCTAGTTTTTTGCGTATGTTGATTCCCTCTGTTCTCAGTCCAGGATGAGTAGCGGTACACGTTTTCTTTTTCCTGAGTCCTCGTTGCTAGCCTGTTTTTTGTGAAAGAGGTATTTCTTGATTGGTTCATAACTCTTCTTCTCTTGAACAGGCCATCTTCCCATTTACCCTGAAGCCTCTGACACTGTGTGCCTGGCCTGGAATTACAGAGACGCCCTGGCAGTCATTTGGTCTCACAAGTGTGTGGTGTGCTTCTTCGCCGGCCACACTCACGATGGCGGCTACTCTGAGGACCCTTACGGTGTGCACCACGTCAACATAGAAGGGGTTATCGAAACAGCTCCAGACAGCCAGGCCTTTGGCACCGTTCACGTCTATCCTGACAAAATGATGTTGGAAGGGAGGGGCAGAGTTCCAGACAGAATTATGAATTACAGGAAGGAATAAGCCTTCCGTCCATTTTTCGTCTGATTTTATTTGTTTACTTTTATAGAAAGAGACTGACTTGGCTTTGTGGTTTTGTTTGCCCCCCATTCCCCAAGCCTCAGTCTCGTTATTTAGGATTCTATTTGCATAACAGATAGCCATAAATGGCTTCAGTGTGTGTTAGCTCATAAGATACTCTGAAGTGTTATTTTTGGGTAATATATCCCATGCTGAAAATTGGAAAGAAGATGAATGAAAGTAGCGTGAGTAAACCAGGGAGGAGACTGAGGTGGGAAGGTGGATATAATCCTCAAAACAGACACTATTTAGCCTTACCTGAGATGTTTTTTACTTTTTACAAGGAGAATGTATTCATTCACTGTTAGCCATGTAACTTAAAATTCACAATAAAAAAGTAAAATAAGCCCAGGTAAACTTTTTCCGTTTACCCAGCTGTGTGAATGAGCTGTGCACACTTTTTGCTTATAGTACCCATCATATTTGTACTTTTATGGGTTTATGCTCCTATTTTGTAAGCCAGAAAGATCACCAGTTGCCTCACAGGTGAACAGATGGCTCCTCCATTCACACGGGTAGACGTGCGGTCTCCTTGCACACCTCCTGTGACTTCAGCCAAAGCAAGACTGAGCGCCAGTGCAACTGTGCCTGCCATCCGGCCTGTCTGGGCCCCCAGCCGGTGCTTTGTGAGACTGCAGTGGGTAAATGAACTTACCCCTGACTCCCTTCATAGACAAGTGGGGCGTGTTTAACTGAGTTGTCATATATTCTAAGGCTTATTTGCAAAAACATTCACTCACTGGCAAATGAGGACTGTTCAAGTGTAGAGAAAGTTTGATTCAGGGCCTAAAGAAGGGGACGACAAAAGCCAGTGCTAGTCAGCGTAGTGTGCCTGCTGAGTACCAAGGCACTGTGGAGTACAGCATATGCGTTTCCACCGGCTGCCGTGACAAACTTCCCCAAACTCGGTGGCATGAACTCTGTGTGTGTGTGTGTATGTTCTCTGACAGTTCCAGAGGTCCTAAGTCTGAAAACATCTTCACTGGGCTGAGAGCACCATGTTGTCGGGCCAGGGACTCTGGGGGAGACTGCTTCCTGGCCAGTTCCGGTCTCCAGAGCTGCGTGGCTTGCTGTCCTTGGCTCACGGCCCCACCCTCTGCAGAGACGGCCTCGCGGCCTCTCCAGGCTCTTGCTGATTTATTGTCACGTGCCTTTCTCCTCTTCTGTCTGTGGGGTCAGGTCTCCCCTTGCCTCCCTTTTATAACAGTGAGGGCATTGAGGGCTCACCCAGATGATCCCCATCTCAAGATCCTTAATCACATCTGGGAAGTACATACTGTGATGTAACATTCATAAGAATTGGGATCCGGTTACGTTTGAAGCCCTCTATTCACTTTACACACTTGGCTATAATGTGCTTTCTGCACAGTGTCAATCATTGCTTGGAGGCTGGGTAGGTCCTTATGGAATTTGAAAATGAGTCTGTTTCATTTCTTAACTAATATATATACAAAAACCATAAATACGCACCATAAATGTACACTAGAACACTGAAATCCTTTATATAAGGAGACAAACTACCAGACTCTTTTCACTCTCCTGACATATAGTTGGTGCTAATACTTTTTGAGCCAAATATTTCCTAAATCTCAGGAAATTGTCTTTACTACGGAGTTTGATGCCTGCGTATCATCAAAGTATAGAATTTGATGCCATCAACTAAAAGCGTTGCAGGTGCTTTAAAACAGCACTGGCCAACAGAAACAACATGTGAGCCACCTTGGTAATTTGAAATATTTTAGCAGTCACATTTTAAAATACACAGAAACATAAAATTAATTTTCATAATTCTGTTTATTCCAATACATCTAATGTTATTTCAACATGTAATCAATATAAAAATAGTTTACATCCTTTTTATACTAAGTTTAAAATGTAGTGTGTGTTTTATGCTTATAATCCATCCATTTGGACAATAACTTTTCATTGGAAAAACTTGGTCTGTATTTAGGTACAAAATTTACAGTGAAGTGGATTCACATATTTCAGTTGTCCCAAAGAAGCTTAAACCAAGTGTTCCAAATACGTGTATCAGTTTCCTTATAATTGATGTTTGTAAATTAAAACAAAAAATTAAAACTTCAGTTTAAGTACATTTCAGGTGCTTAATACAGCATGTGGCTTGTGGTTGCCAGATGGTGCAGCCCTGAAATGATCTCTCCAGAGCTACTTTTGACATTTGTTAAGGATATGTGTATAGATTTTGGTCTTACTTTTCAATCACATGGTAATTAATATTCCCTATCTGCTTCTTTTTGGTCCCCAATTCCTTTAACTAACTTTCCTTTCTTTGCAAGACATAGTTGTTTACTTTGTTCACCCGAAGTCCTCATTTAATTCACGGCACCTCATTTAATTCATGGTACCAGTCCAGTCTAACGATGTTAGTTCAACGGCATAGCCCTCTCCTAAACTCCTATCTATCATCCAAACCCTGCTTCCCTCTGTTACCCTGTGCAGAGGACTTTTATGTTTGGAATGCTCTCATATTATCTACTTTAATCTTCACAATTATATAAATAAGTAGGCGGGCTGGTATTTATAAAGAATTATCCAAGAGAGAATTTCAATTATCTTTGGAATTCTTTAATTCCAAAGAATTAAAGTAGATTTATATATTTGTCCAAGTTACATGGATAGTGATGAAGCAGAGTTGGAATTCATCTTTCTTAACTTTCCTACTACACTATGATAAAACAGAATGGTCAGACCCTTCTCTTACTAGTCCCATCCAGTCCTGTGTTGTAGGCAGGCATAAAAAGTTCTTAAGATTAAAAAAAAAAAATCATCTCTAGTAGTAACTCAACTGAAATAAATTCCTAGGAAGTCAGCTTGTTACAACCATGTTTATAAAAAATCAAGAACTCTCATTTTAGGAACAGGATTCTTCATTTAAATCACCGTCTTGCAATGAGCTGGCCAGGAAGAGCGCATCTCCTTGTTTATATATATGTAGACCCAGGAGATAAATGGGAGAAGAGCAACTGTGGTAGCAATGGCCAGCTGAATTCTTCCACCACCTGGAGCCCTACAGACACACAAAAATGATTAGAAACAAAAATCCAATGAAAATTACGATTTGGTTTGGTAACAAATATGAAGACTGAATTTAATACAACATCACTGCATTTTTGTACAGTCTTTTTAATTTTTTAAATTGAAATATAATTCTTACTTGCAGTTCTTTATATGTTCCTACTACAAATTCTTGTTTTTTTAATGTGTATTCTACATAGCTTTTCCCGCTCACTTAATAATGTGTTGTGAGGAACTGAGATCATTGATTAAGCAGGGTTAAAATGGATCCTCACCTAATGATTTTAGTGTCTCGTTGAGGAAAACTTTTCCTCCTCAAGGTTTTGAAGATACTAAATTATCTTTTCTGAACGTTTCATTGTTTTGATTTTTACATTAGATCTATAATCTACCTAGAATAGATTTTAATGAAAGTTGTAGGGGTTCTCTTTTTTCCATATTGATATTCAATTGATCATCACTGTTTATTGAAAAGATTACCCCAGAGTGCTACCATTGTCCTAAGTCAAGGGTCTATATGTACATGGAACTGTTTCTAGACTTTTTTTTTTCATTCATTTATCCTTTTGCCAGTATGGGTTTATCGTATACTGCCAAAGAATCATTTAGGTGTTCTTTATTTTAATATTGAGACCTTTCATTTTTCCCATAATATTTTATAGTTTTTATAGTTTTGCTTGTAGGAATTTTGCATATCTCTGCTTTATTTTGGAGAAGGCAATGGCACCCCACTCCAGTACTCTTGCCTGGAAAATCCCATGGACGGAGCAGCCTAGAAGGCATGCCAAACTCACCTATTTGAAGAACTTCTTAGATTTTAAAAAAAGTGAAAAAAAAATTTTCTACATATGCAATTAATGTCATCTGTGAATAAGGAAAATTTAATTTTTCCCTTCCAATCCTTGGGCCTTTTCTTTCTTTTTCTTGCCTTATTGTACTGGCAAGGACAAGAGCTAGAACGATGGTGAGAAGTGGCAACAGTGGCAGGGAGCTCAGTGCTAAATAATCTGCCTGCAATGCAGGAAACACGAGTTTGATCCCTGGGTTCAGAAGATCCCCTGGAGAAGGAAATGGCAACCCACTCCAATATTCTTGCCTGGCAAGTTCCATGGACAGAGGAGCCTGGCAGACTACAGTCCATGGGTTCACAAAGTGTTAGACACAACTTAGTGACTAAATAATAACCCTTTATCAGGGTAAGTCTGTTTTCTATGAGTTTTTATTATAAGTGGTTATTGGATTTTATCAAATGTTCTTTTTGTATAGATATATTTTTTTATTAATCTGGTGAAAAACATTGGTTGGTTTTCAAATGTTAAACTAACTGTGTATTCCTAGAAAAAAACCAACTTGGTGGTTGGGTCATGAATTGCAGGACTTGATTTGCTAATTTGTTTAGGGTTTTTCTGTCTGTGGTCGTGAATGAGAGATCACTGTATAATTTCTTTTTTTCTTTCCTTTTTTTGGATGGTAGGAGTAACATTCTTGTCACGTTTTGGTATCCAGATTATTCTGCCCTCAACAAATAAACTGGAAAATATTCCTTCTTCTTTTCTGTTCTCTGAAAGAAGTTTGTTGAAGGTTGGCATTATTTCTTCTTTAAATATTACGTAGAATTCTGCGATTATGCCATTTAGAGTTTTAGGAAAAGTTACCTACTCAATTTATTTTAACAGTTATGAGACCATTCTGAGTATTTCTTCCTGTGTCAGTTCTGACAAATTGTATTTTTCAGTGAATTTGTGCATTTCATCTGCATTTTCATAGTTATTGGGAGAAAGTTGTTAATAATCTCCTCATGATTTTTTTCAGTGTCTGTTGCATGGGTAATAACTTTCTTTTTCATTCCTGATTATTGGTGTTTTGTGCCTTCTTTTCCTTATTTTTACCTTTTTAGTCTTGCCAGGGTTTATCAATATAATTAATCATTTCAGAGAATGAAATATTGATTTTTTTTATTTCATTGGTTTCTGCTCTTGTGTTTATTGTCTCATTATTTCTTTGGGCTTATTTTACTGTTATTTTCCTTCTTTAACTGGAGAATTCTTAACTTCTTGGAAGCTTAGCTCATTGATTTTTCAGCCTTTTTTTTTTTTTCCTAATATAGGTATTTAAGGCTATAAATTACCCCATAAGCATGCTTTTTAGCCACCATCCCACAAATTTTAATATGTAGTGTTCTCTTTATCATTTAGTTCAAAATATTTTCTAATTTTCATTGTGATTTCTTCCAGATGTTCTTTGGAAGTATATTTCTTGATTTCCAAACATACAGTGGTTATGTAATTATTATTTTTGTTAATGATTTCTAGCTTAATTGCACTGTGGTCAGAGAACATGCTCCATGTTACAGTTCTTTGAAATTTGTTGGGACTTATTTCATGCTCAACATGAAGTCTTTTTGTAAATGTTCAATGTTTACTTGAAAACAATGTGAATTCTGCCCTTCCTGGTGCTAGTGTTCTATACATATCCATTAGGTCAATTTTTTTATTGTGTAGCTAGTCTTCTATATCTATTGATTTTTTAAATCTTCTTGTTCTGTTAGTAACTGGAAAAAGTGTATTAAAGTCTCCCAAAATGATTGTTAATTTTTCAGTTTTTCTTTTTTGGCTTGTCAGTATTTATTTTATCTATTTTGAGGCTATGTTAATTATATATGCCTTTTATTAATAAGTGGTGTTGATATCACCAGAGAGCCAAAGGTGAAAAAGATAATATTGCATCCATTCTTTTTGCCATTATACTAGGATAAATTCTAAACAGGTCAAAGATTTAAATGTAAAAATGAAACCATACTTGTATTAGGAGAAAACTTAGGTAAGTTACTTAAAACCTGAGAGGACGGAAAGTTTTCCTACCTGTGACTCCAGATTCAGAAGCAGTAAGGGAATGGATTGATCAATTTGGATACATTAAAGTATTTTTTCATGGCAAAGCATACTTTGCATGAGTAGAGTAAAAGGACAATAAAGGCAAAAAAGAATGTTCATCTTATATCACAGACAGAGGGTTCATAGCCCTAAAGAGCTTCTAAAAGTAGAGAAGACCAACTGCCTTAGAAACTGGTTAAACCTACATCTCTCAGAGATGAACTAACGTGTATAGAAAAAGTAATGCAAATGGCTCTTAATCATACGAAAATATGCTCACCTTTACTCCTGATAAGAGAAATACACGTGAAAGCTACTACACATTTCTCAACTATCCAATTAGTAAGACTTCAGAAATTTGACAATACACTCTGTTGGTACCGTTTTTAATATCAAGCGATTGGATACAGTCTGAACAGTAGAGGGCTGGATGCATATACTGTGGACATATCAACATAAGGAAAGTCTTCATATACCACAGAATGATCTCCAGGATGTGGTAAGGGTAAAATGAAGAATACAATTGTGTATAATGTGCTTCCACTTTATCTAAGACAAGCAGGAGTACCAGTGAATGCATGTATTTGCTCCATTAAGAAAGCACGGAAGGATAAACCACAAAGTAGAAAAAAGTTTTACCTATAGAGAAAAGGAGGGAGTTGGGTTTGGGGGATAGAGAAGTTAGAGCCCTTTGAATGTGCTCTGTTTTGTAGATCTATATGTAGAACCATATAGATATTTTTACATAATTATAAAACAATATATTTTAAATAAAGTATCCCTAGAAATTTAAAGCAAAATGAAATAAACTATGTATTCACTTGGTGAGATTAGCATATAGAGTAACTATTCCATGTAATTTGAATGTGCATCCCTTAAAGAGATATTCTCTAACAACAACACAAAGTACCTATTTTCCATAATTATATTGTTATTCTGAGATTGTGTTTGTATTGTCGGATAAGTCAGATGAGTTATCTATGTAAAAATATATACACATATGGATACTTTATATATATTTTATATACTCATACATATGTATGCACATACATTTATGACACGCAATACACACGTGTGTGTATACACACACATACATATGTACATATATGTGAATTTCCTAGTTCAAACCACTAAAAAGAATGAACTCAACCCAGTAGCAGTGAGCACCATTTATACCCAGAATGTGACCTCTAAATACTGTTAGCTACCAAAAGTAATGAAGGCTTTTGGGGGAAATGGTTGATTCCAGGTCTGTGGCATAAAATGTACACCTTAGCGTGGAACATTTTGTCATACCAGAAAGCAAGGAAGCAATCAAAATTTACTAAGACCAAAAAAACTAAAAGTTTACTAGGATCATGTTAAACAGAATTGTAGAGCCAACGTAAATAAGTGCCACTGATCAAAGATGGACCAGTTTAAGCAACTGCCGTGGACTGAAAAAACATCAAGTATGTTGAGATCTATGACTTTATAATGGTACTGTTAAACAAAACTCACTCGTCACTTTTGGAAGATGCCCAGGCAAGAAAAACTCATTATTCTGAAAAATGGGAAATTAAGAGAATCAACTCCTTTTCCTCTTACGATTTGTATCTGAGTAGTCAAAGAATTGATAAGTAGAAGTTTTTAGAAGTTTTCCAGGAAAAGAAATGATATAATTAGAGTATCAGCATTCTGCAACTCGAATTAGTGGATTTTGGCAATGGTCATCAAGATTTTATACTAACGTTACAGAGAAACATCTAGGTGTGATGTACATTATGATGGAAGTACATACCACCACCCATGAAGTGGTCTTGCTTGGTGGTGGTGGTGATGGTGGTGATGATGAGAAGAGAAGAGGAAGAAGACAACAGCAATGACCAGCCTGTGCCTAAGCCTGTGATCTTACCACCAGTTTATAGGAAATATGGAGCACAGAGGAACAAGCATTTATTGTATAGGTGTGGAAATGTAAACATTGGCTGGACAACTTAATACTGAATAATTACTGTTTTATTTTTGTGTGTGTGATGGTGGTAGAGTGGTTATTTTTTAAGTGCTTACCTTTTAGAGATACATACTGAAATATGTAAAACATAAAACAATATGATGTTTGAGATTTATTTCAAAATAATCAGGATAGTGATAGATGATACAAGATTGGATATATAATAAATGTTGAAAATGGGTGATGAGTACATCTGATTCATTATATTAGTCTCTCTGCTTTTGAATACGTTTGGATATTTCAAAATAAAAAAAAATTTTTTCATTACCAAATTTTTTTCATTACCTCTACTCTAATGCTGATTTTAAAGTCTACTTTTTAAAATTGAAATGTCTATACAGGCTTTCATTTGGTTGGTGTTTGTATACTGTGATTTTTCCGCCTTTTGACTTTCAATCTCTCTGATTCTGTGTACTTAAGAGTTCTCTTTTGTCAGCAGTGTTTGGTTCGGTTTTTAATCTTTTTATCCATTTTGAAAATCTTTGAATCTTTATTGGACTGTTTACATTTAATATAATTTCTCATATATTTGAATGTAAGTCTCTAAACATCTGCTTCCTGTCTCCCCACCTGTTCTGTGTTTTTCTCTTCTCCTTTCCTGCCTTCTGTACTCCTTTTCTCTTACTTTTCTAAGATTTTTAAAATATTATCTTTCTTAATTATTTTTCTAATAATCTAAAGTTTTCTCTTAGGTTATTACCACATGAATCCTTGACTTATCAAAGTCTGATATAAGTTAGAACTTTACCCTTCCCAGGTAATTCAAGGACCCCAGACTGCTTTAGCTCCATTTTTTTCCCTTCCAACTTACATGCTCAGTTGTCATGTATTTTTCTTTTTCCATTACTGTTTTACAAAGTTAATATGCACGTATATATACCTCCAGTTTTATATTTTATTTGCTACTCAGTTTTCCTCTATCTCCAAGCTTCCTTTTGAGATCACTTTCTCCCTGGAGGACACCCTCTTAGACTGGCAACTCCCTGCGATGACACGGAAAACTGTGTATTGTGGTATTCACAAAAGTATGAATGATCGTGAAACACTGAGCCAACTAGTCTTAGCTTCCCCTACAGAAAGGGAAGATTTCTCTCAAAAGATTCCTGTTTACATTTGTGTCAACATTCTCATTCACCTACTTGAGCACATCTGATTTTAACTGATGGGTCGAAAACTTACTTTGAAGAGCTGTGGCACAGGCCCAGCCATGCTGTGATAATCACGAGACCAAACAGCTCCCTACAAAATAGCAGAGATTTCATTTTTTTTGAAGAGGCTGTGAGATGCATATCATTCCATCTTCTCCCTGACACTTGATTCTGCTGATTGTCTGATGACTTCCTCCAAGATACAAGCATCTACAAAATACTTTCAAGTCTGGCCATGACTCATAAATTACTTTTTCAGACCCTTTAAAGCCCTATATGAAAATAAATTTCATCTTATGAGGCAGATAGGAACTTCATGATTGTTTCCCAATTTATAGATGAACAGAGAAACCACCAAAACAAAAACACAAATAAATCACTTACTTCATGGGAAAGAATACTACAGTCAAGAAGATAATCCCAGATTTGATCAGGCACTCTCTTCATATTGTTTTAGAAGGGTCAGTGTTAGGCACGTTGAGCTCAAATCAGTAATTCAAGTACACAATTTAGGAGATCAGGTCATGTTTTAGAGAGGAATGATTTATCGAATGAATCAGTCTAATGATTTGGGGGTGGGTATATGCTTCTAGAAATATTTGTTAAAAGGTCGTATCTTCTACATAGAGTAGAAAATAATCGTATTTGGCCAAGCACCACTTGGAAACCCCTCTTTGATTTCACTGAATCTCGTGGGCTTCAAGTAGGTGGAGGTTGTTTCAAACCATCTGGTCTGCATTCCCCTCCCCAACCTGACCTAGTTTCCAAAGATTAGGGCCTGTAACAGCAGCACAAAACCAGTGGGACTTCACCTACAGGACTCTCAATCTTGGTGTTGGTAGATGTTAGCAGTGGGACAGAAAGGAAAGGAACGGGCTCTTTGTGAGGCCAAGGAATCAAGGGTGGGGGGAAGCAGAGGAAAAGGTGATAAAAGCCAGTTGGGGGGGGGGGGCCGTTGGGAAGCAATAGGAGAGGTGATAAAACAAGAGCCAGTGATGGTGACAGAGGGTGCAGAGGACAGGAGATGTACAAGGGCAAGGCTGGCAGAGGTGCCCCTGAGGAGGCCAATCACACTTGTAAGTAAAGAGTTTGGCTTGCACCAGGACTGAACCCGGATGCTGACGGAGTTTTCACCTCATTAGACTGGACTGAACATCACTCTGTGGCATCACTGCTCATCACAAGGGGGGCCAAGGTCCAAGTGCCTGATGGTAATATAAGATGATGTGTAGCAATGATCACAGAGTGTGGTAGGCAGTGCTGGGTTTAAATCCTGGCTCCAGCTCCATCACTGCCTTAGTTTCTTTAGCTTGTAAAGGAGATATCTTCCCTGCCCCTCGAGGTATTAGGGGACTTAAATCACCAAGATAAGGTGTTGTGAAGACACAGATTTCTCCGTTCTTCCCCACCCACTCTGAACAGTGAAAACCACCACTCACTCACCTGCCTTCCTCCTCATGCAAGAGGTTCTGTTTCTTATGAAGCAAGAGGTTGTATGCCAAGCTGATAGCCCACAGGACACAAAGGCATATGTGTATTGCAGATACACTCTTCCAAATAAAGTTACCTAAAAACAGATAACCTGGTGCTGTTAATCATGGAACCACAACCCAGAGAAACAAGATTTCTTTGTATTGGTTTTTCATCTGCCTTCAGAGAAAGCATTCAGAAAAGGCTGGGGTTTTTTTTCTGTTGTTGATTTGTCCTTAAATCAAAAGGTTAAAACAGAAGTGAAAACGATATTTATAAACTTAAGTGGCAGAGAAGGCAATGGCACCCCACTCCAGTACTCTTGCTTGGAAAATCCCATGGATGGAGGAGCCTGGTGGGCTGCAGTCCATGGGGTCGCTAAGAGTCGGACACGACTGAGCGACTTCACTTTGACTTTTCACTTTCATGCATTGGAGAAGGAAATGGCAACCCACTGCAGTGTTCTTGCCTGGAGAATCCCAGGGACAGGGGAGCCTGGCGGGCTGCCGTCTATGTGGTCGCACAGAGTCGGGCACAACTGAAGCGACTTAGCAGCAGCAGCAGCAAACTAAAGTGGACATTTATTATTTTGGTTGTCTCCCATTCGGATGCTGACGACCTGTCTTTTTTCTGGGGAACCACCCTTCCTACACACTCCCACACATGTCCCGGTGTCCCAGACGACTGGACACTAACAAGGTCAATGTATTCCATCCCTTTGGTGACGGTGATTTGTCTCAGGATGAACAGATAACCAATCAGGAGCACCAGCTTCATCCTGAGCTTTTGCGGAGCGATCAGGGAAGTGGATTCTAGATTCTGTTGGACCTAGCATGGTGAAGCTGTGACCTTTGAGTGGCAGGGCCACCACGTGGAGCCCAGGGCTGAAGTGCAGCTGATGTGCAACTAAGACTGCAGAGAAGTTTAAGTTCTGAGCCGCCACCAGCGCTTGAAGCCAGCACCGCCCCAGTCTTTTCAGTAAAGGATCCCAGTACATCTCGCTTCAGCTTATAGGCCATTTGAGTTGAGTATTTTTTCCTTGCTTGCAACTAACAGAGCCCTAATTGATACACCTTAAAGATGTAAACAGAGTTCTACAGGCCTGTACAAGGAGCCTGTACATCTGGGCGACGGGAGTTTTCCCCACCCGGGCGGGAATCATTCGTCTTAGAATATTCTAAGGCCCTGAGAAATTTCCAGCCCCACTAGTAGAAGCTGATTTAAAGAAAGTGAAGAATAACCTGCAGGACTGATATTCCCCACTAATAAGAAAATGTTAGTAAACAGTGTAAAAAAAATTCTTTTTTTCTGCTATAAGACACTTTTATAGAATAAAACTGTCCAACTTAGGTTTAATATTCATTCATTTTAGGGCCATAAAAGGTAAAGCAGCTATGTTTTGCCCCTGACTGAGGTTGGTGACCTGTGGCCCATACAAGCCAGCTATTTTAAGTGAATGTTTGATATGTATCCTCACCTGGGATATATATGTGTAAGGAGTCCAAGGAGTAAGTTATGAAACAAATACACGATAAAGCCTCTGTGTTATACAGCCATTCATTGACTCAACAAGCGTTGGGTACATGAGTTAGACATGATCCTGCTTTTAAGGGGCCTACAGTCTAGATAGAGGAAACATATAAAAGTGTGCAGGGAATTGCTGGAGTTACTGTGAGGGATTCCCTGGTAGCTCAGACGGTAACGAATCTTCCTGCAATGCAGAAGACCCAGGTTCAATCCCTGGGTCGGGAAGATCCCCTGGAGAAGGAAATGGCAACCCACTCCACTATTCTTGCCTAGAAAATCCCATAGATGGAGGAGCCTGGCAGGCTACATTCCATGGGGTCACAAAGAGTTGGACACAACCGAGCGACTTCATTTTCACTTTCACTGTGAAGGTACACAGGGAGACTAGAAAGGGCAATATGTATTAATGAGAAATCCAGAGATTTGTTACAGACATTATAGACAGTTTCTATATAATAGTAGCAATTCAGATACATAGATATCTGATACATAGCAGTTCATTCATTTTGAATGAACTGAAAATCAGGAAATGATGAACCAGAGTGGTACTGGGAGAAGGATTTGTATAGAGCAAAGAGTCAGACACGACTGAGCGACTTCACTTTCATTTTTCACTTTCATGCATTGGAGAAGGAAATGGCAATCCACTCCAGTGTTCTTGCCTGGAGAGTCCCAGGGACGGGGGAGCCTAGTGGGCTGCCGTCTATGGGGTCGCAGAGAGTCGGACAGGACTGAAGTGACTTAGCAGCAGCAGCAGCAGCAGATACATAATAGACATTGATCCCCACTGAGTATGGAAACAAAGTTAGCAGTTTGATTGTTGGTGATTTTCCATTAGCTTAGTGGCTTAAGAAATAAGCGCAGTGACTGAAGCCCTTCTCTCTCGGGCCGTGAGAGAGAACCATGTATGGCCTAACTGCTGTTCCACATCAGCATCAGAGATGCTGGGACCCGAGTACACAAAGCCTGTCTTAGTACGGCACGTCCACATCAGGTCTTCCTGAAGATGGAAGGGGATGATATAGATTGGAATTCGCCTCCTCTTAGGATCAGAAGGAAGAAGAAAGACATGGAGAGCTCCAGTTTTTTACTGGGAGTTGGGCAGGCAGGTTCTCGTTATTAAAAGGAAATCTGATCTTCCGTATCACTATTGAGAATTCAAGGTGCATACCTGTGACAAGAGGGTTAAGTCCAACAAGCAGGGTCAGAGTGGCAGGAATCGTATATACAACCTGTGAGCAGAAAGGAAATTACAGGGGTAAGAAGGATGCCCAATACAGGAGATGTTCCGAGACGTTTAGGGAGTAAAGAGAGACGACACCAGCGGTGGTCCCGTGTGCCATGACTTACCTCCAGCTTTTAGTAACAGCCAAGGAAGCGGTAACCTTTGCTTTTACAGCACTTACCGTGTCAGGGTGTCATTTTCCCTGCCTTCTTCCTAGACCGTAGGCTCTTCCAGGAAAGACTTATTCATTTTCAAGCTCTAGCAGTGAGCAGAGCTTTGATCTCAAGACACAGTGACTACCTAATCTCTCTCAAGTGACATCCACGCCTAAATGGCCTTCCCCTACCTTTTCAAAAATTGCTCTATGAAAAGTAGGACTTGAGCAGCCATAATTAGCTACGTGGCCCTTCTGGGTCTAGACCCGTGGGCCATCCGGCCCCATACTCCATCTCTGCAAGTGAGACCACAGAAAGTTTACTAACAGTGTATGGATCACATGTGCCCAATAAGATCAGGTTCTTCATTTCTGAAACTGATCACTTGGTTTGGAGTTGTGAAGACTGGCCCTGAAGAGGCCTCATTCACAGCAAGCAGGCAGATTCCAGAAAAACCTATTGCTTGTGTGTCGTGGGCAGAGGACAAGCAGAGGTGGGAGGTTTATAAGAAGCATGGGGGCCTCCCCAGGAACATAGCTGTGAGCCACATCAATCGTGATGCCTAGTTAGAAACCATTAGTTTATCTGGACGTTGTCAGGGCTCAACATTTTAAGTTATCTGCTGTCACTGTGAAAACACACCTGTCTTGACCCCGGGGAGAGATGGTATCTGTATTACTGACCATGTTCATCCCTCCCAAAGGGTCCCCAGTGATGACTGGAATATCAGCTGGTACCGACATTTGCAAGGACAGGCGTGCTGCTGAGGGTTAGACCAGACATTAGTGTGCATATGAATTATCTGGAAGTCTGATTAAAATGCAGATCTGATTCCAGAGGTCTGGGGTAGGGCCCAAGATTCTGCTTTTCTAATAAGCACCCAGGGGACACTGCTGCTGTTGTTCCAAGGACCACACTTAGAGCAGTAAGGGGTTAGTTAGTTCCCCCAGTAAAAAACTACATGACTTAGTAACTGAGGGAGAGACAGAGACAGACAGGCAGACAGAAATTAAACACATACACATCATTCAATATTTAACTGTGCTCTCCATAAGAAGTGTTTGGCAGAGATTTTTAAATGTGCGTTTAAGTATAACAGATATCTGTGATTAAAGGGTCTAAGATCTTCTTATTTCAGTGTATTGTAAACACAGGAACAGGACAAATCTTTAAGTAATAGTTTCCCATGGTAGCTGTGCCATGTTAATCCTTATTTAAATGCTTATCTCTGTTTTGAAAGAGATTAAGGATTTTTTTTTTTTTTAAACATGCAGAGAGACAGAAAGTAATTGTTTTTAGTACACAAGTAAAAACAATGCATAGTATAAACACTCAGTAATGAACTCAGTAGAATCCAAATATAATGGTTTTTTATCTTTTTGTTGGTGGATTTTTTTAAACTAAAGGGTATTATAATATTTATTTATTGTATTTAGTTTAATTGAACATATAGCCACTGAGACCCATGACAGTCATTTCTAACAATGCTCTCCCCTGTCTCCCTGCCACTATAAAAACTAAAAAAGCCAATTTGTTTTCTTACCCTTTTTAGCAGTGAGGGGCCATCACGTTCCAGCAATGAAATGTACGGAAAAGTCTTTTGGAGGCAAGGCTGATATGCAGAGCCCTTAACACTCAATATTCATGGGTACTGACTAAGCGGGATGGATCCTAGACCATAAGCCTTATTAGTAGTAATATGTAGTAACTGGATAGCAGCCTGTCTGGGGAGCTTCTTGGGAAACATTTGCTGGAAAACTGTTTTTGCCTCCTGCCTTGTTTCTTCCTACTTGTGATGCTTTTGTCTAGGGATGAGATGTCTGGAGCTGCAGCAGCCATTTTGTAAACATGAGAGGCTATATCGCCTACCCATTGAGGATTGGCAGAGAAACAAGAAAGCAAGCCCAGGTCCTTGATGATACTGTTGACCATCAAGCAGCTGCCTCTAGACTTCTTCTCATGAGATGGTCTGTATGTTTATAACTTGATGCTAGTCAGATATTCTGTTATTTGCTCCTGTATGCATCCTGATACAAGTATACTCCATGAGCAATTTGTGGTAGGGAACATGGACATCAGTCAGGTACAGTACAAGCCCCCGGGACCCAGTAACCTAGTATCAGTTCATCTGTGTGTTCATTCTTCCACTCTAAGAGTCAATCTTGGAAGGACTGCCATAGGAAAGCTCTATGCTAGGTTGCCAAGCAAGAAGAGGGAACTGGCCCCTGACCCCTGGGAGCTGGGCATATACAGAGCCAACTCTAATGCAAAGCAGAATGAGTCAGTGCTACAGTGAAGGTTCAAAGGAAGGATGCTTGGAACTTATGGGAAAGAGGTGGAGAGATTTTGTGGTGAGTGACATTTGAGACAGACCTGGACACCTGAATAAGAGTCTGACACAGGAATTCTCAGGGCAAGTCCCGGAAGTACTGTAGGTGGACTAGGCTTCCAAGACCAAGTTGGGAAGGTAGGTTAGGGCCATGCTGTGGAGGGCCAACTGAGACATCTTGGGAAATGACGAAAGTTTCTGAATCAGGAAGCTATATGTGGGAAGAATTATAGGAATGGAAGAGATTAGAGGCAGCTCGAAGAATTAGAAAGGACCCATAAGGGTCCATGTGGGAGGTAATGGGGGCGGTGGTTAAACTGGAGATGAGTAAGGATGTCTGTGGGGGTCTGGTGTTGATACTTATATTTCATCATCCAAGCATGATGTAAAGGGTAAAATGTACAGATATGGTACAGATTAGCAATTAGACCTACACTGCTTTTTGGTGGATTGTTCTTTATTTTGTTTTTTGCGGGGATCTCAAAGACAGTGGTAAGAAAACAGAGATATTAGAGATGGCTGAGGTTTTGAACAAGGATGACTCAGAATGACTCTGCAGATAACAGAAATGGTGAGTCAGGAGGAAGAGTGGGTTTTGGAAGGAAAGATGCTGAAAAGGACCTTGTGCGTATTAGAGGAGCCAGTGTGACGTACTGGTGGACGGATACAGGAGTCCGTTGGAAATTCACCATTAAAAGCTGGATAGTTGGAACTGCAGGAGAAATAACATTTGGAATTAAGGACATGGACCAGAGTGCTGAGGAAGAGGCAGTTTGATTTGATGCAGGGGCATGAGAATCTGGACAATAAGAATATCAGAATGTGGTTATATTTATATGTGATATTATATGTACTGTCATTCCAAATGCTTTCACTTGTTGCTACTTGTACAAAGTCAACATTATTCCAAAGCTTAAGATCATCTCATCTGTGATATTGTATAGTCTTAAGTGCCTCTATTAAAAGAAACAAAATCCAAATATTTCAGAAAATGTGTGGAACAAATCCCCCCTCCTCTAAATGGTTTAGTCAGAGCATCAGTTCAGTATATACTGTAGGTTTTAATGAGCTTTAATTACTTTTTGTGAATATAACTTACTGAATTAGCAAAACCACAGACCTTAAGCCTGCCATTTTCTGGTCCAACGTTTGTTGGAGTTTCTGGGTAGAAATTCATGAGGATTGGTTCACATGACCTTGAGAGGTCTACTCTGTCTTCAGAAAAGTGTTCTCAGTTGGCCTGTTTTATTCAAAGGGAATACAGCCGAAAGGTACCCCTGAATCTCTGTAAAATTCTGAATTCTCAGTTTGATCCTTCTCCTCCTAATGTTTTTACATTTCCCTGGTGGCTTAGATGGTAAAGAATCTGCCTACAATGCAGGAGACCCAGGTTTGATCCCTGGGTCAGGAAGATCCCCTGGAGAAGGCACTGGCTACCCACTCCAGACTGGCGGCCTACAGTCTATAGGGTGGCAAAGAGTCAGATATGCTTGAATAACAAACACTTTCACTTTTCCTCCTAATATTTCAGGAAAAGGCGCTTACTAAGGATTTGATTTCTAAGCTCTAAGTACAGGAAGCAGGGAGGAAGGCAAACAGCCACACAGCATGTTTCCTGCAGTGCCCTGATTCTTTTAGGTATGGGAGAGCAGTGCATACTCACCACCCACAGTTCTGCATCCGGATCGTTCACCTGGAAGGTCAGAACAGCAGCGTTAGCCCCAGGCGGTCACAGGTCTATTCCAGGATGTGATCTGGTCTTCATTCCCTGGTGGCTCAGAGGTTAAAGCGTCTGCCTCTAATGCGGGAGACCCAGGTTCGATCCCTGGGTCGGGAAGATCCCCTGGAGAAGGAAATGGCAATCCACTCCAGTATTCTTGCCTGGAGAATCCCACAGACGGAGAAGCCTAGTAGGTTACAGTCCACGGGGTCGCAAAGAGTCGGACACGACTGAGCGACTGAACTGAACTGAACTGAACTCATTCAAGTCAGCCATTTGCTAAGCCCAACAGGAGGATACAAATAGGAGTAAGACAGTCTAGTTGATGGGTTGTGTGTGTGTGTGTGTGTGTGTGTGTAGGGGGGTGCTTCTGGCTGACCCCAGCACCTGGTTTGAACATACAGCCACACTTATTTGTAAAGAAGTGCACAGAGGCTCTGCGAAGTGTGGGCTAAGCCCAGAATGGGTGTTTAAACGGCCCTCCAGTCTCAAGAAATGAGGAAAGCTATCGCGAGGGGGCTCCAGATCTTACTTGAAAGCATAAGTAGCTGTGAGGGGCTTTGTTCTGCTTGCTCTCTGAGCTGTGCACAGCCTTGCCCCTGGGCTGCCTTTTTATAAAGGTCCCCCGCAAAGAGACACGCGCCAAACCAGCTCCTTCCAGCCAGTGAGCAAACGGGGTCATGTGACCGCATCTGTGTCTCAGCCCAGACTGGGTGGGGGTTCCCCAAGCATCAACCCTAACTCCCGCCCTGCCCATACCGGGCCGGCTTCTGCGACCCCGCTGGTCGGTCGGTCTACACCGCAACCGGCTGGAGTCGGAGCCCGGGCTCCCCTCCCGCCGCCCCCGCCCGGTCTGGGGCGCTAACCTGCACAAAGGCCGCCAGCGCGAAGAAGGCGCCCATAAGCCAGTTGCAGGCGCGCCACAGGCCCCGCACCCCGCGCCCCGCCGCCGGCGCCATGGTCGGGCGGACGGGCCGGGACGGGCCGGGACAGACCGGTCCGGGCGGGGCGCAGGTCCACCGGGCAGTACGGTCCACCTCTGGCCCCTCCTCCCGCCCCGCCCGCTCGCTCGCCGGAAGGTCCGGGCCGGGGCGGGAGGGGCGCCAAGCGGGCCTCCCTGTGTGCCCCCATTCGCTCCTCCCCAAACTTGGGGAGGCGCGGGGGTCTGTCCATTTCACAGACGCGGAGAGTGAGTCCCAGGGCGTCCGCGTGGCTGTCCCAGCATCTCACAGCTGGTCCGTGGGGATAGGAATTCGCACTTGAACCCAGAAAGGTGCAACTCCAACACCAGTTTTCACTAAGGCTGTCTTCCTCATATTTAAAAAAAATTAGAGGAGATTAGAAGGGAGGGAGAGAGGAACGAGAAAAAAAGGTGTGTGTGTGTGTGTGCGTGTGAGTGCACGCCTTCTGGTTAGTGTTTAAGCATCTCTTTTCAAAGCTCGGAAACTTTCAAAGCGCTGTAAGCATTATGGTAATTTCTTAGAGTGACGACAGTGATATTAGCATCTCATACAGCTCACAGCTTTTCTGAAGACAGCCTCGTTTATCTTCATGGACTTTTATTATCAGAGGTATTTACATATTATACATATTTACAATTCTTTCCCACCACCAAAACCAACAAGATCTCCACACGTTTTGCTCATGAATTTCTTATGAACTAAAGACACTTGAAATATTCACTGTTCTCCCCTTGCTTGTTTTACGGGCCTTTTTCTGTTTTTTTTTTTTTTTTTTCTGATTAGTTCTTCGTGGGGCTCATTTACACATCCATAGGCCTCATCATTTTTACTGTTCTAAAAAAGTCTTAATCCCTTCAAATCATGAGCGTGTACTCCTGTGCTCCTCTCCTTTTTGCTAAATCTCCTAAAACTCTTTTAGGTTTTTTTTTCTTTCAAAGCAAAGAATGCTTATTTCAGAAACACTGGCTGGCTGGCCCCCTTATTTGGTGTAGGGACCACAAAGTGTGCTTGCTGTGTGCTTGCTGTGCACACTCCAGGAAGGTTCGAAGATTGGGTTTTTAAAGAGAAAATTACGGTCAAATGAGGTCACATGGGTGAACCCTTATCCAGTATGACCAGTAGCCAGGAAGAGATATATACACAGACATATACTGAGGACATAGTGATAAGACAGCCATCTGCAGACCAAGGAGAGAGGCCTCGGGAGAAAACAAGCCTGCTGACACCCTGATCTTGCCCTCCCAGCCTCCAGAATTATAGTTAGATGATAGGTGTTTGCTGCTTCACCGCCCCAGTCTGTGGCACTTTGTTGTGATGGTCTTACAAAGAAATACAGGAAATGATCACAGTACCCACTCTGCGAGCCAAACAGAGGTAAGGGAGGCAAGAAAGAGTGGTGGGCAAAGGCCTTATAAACCATCGTGTGCTGTACAACCACCCAGAGTTTTCTATTCTCAGTGTTGACCAGGACATTCATGGCCATTGTGTGGACATCTGTTGTTTTTGCTGGTGCAGGGTTTATCCCCCTGCCTCTAGGGTCAGCATCCCAGTTATTGGGGAGGGACCCTGCCTCCTAACATCAGGGCACGTGTACTAGGAGGGCTGACATGAGACAGGCAGGTGACCCTTGTCTGCCAGCTGGCACAGTCCATCCTCCTGACCATAGCAACTGGGTCTGAGGTGGTATGTGATTCAGATAGCCCAGATGCAGTCCTAGGACCTGTACTGGAGGGGGGATTGCCAGATAGCATATAGGATGTTTAGTTGCATTTGAATTTCAGATCAACAAGGAATAGTTTTTTTTTTTTTTTTTTTTTTTATTTTAAAGTGTGTCCCAAATATTTGCTAAATCCAGTAACCTTAGCTGGAGCATTAAAAAGAAGTGGGTTAAGCTGGTACTGTGTAAGGTAGGGGTGCTGGGAGAAAGCTTTTCTGAGGTTGAGTCCAGGTGGAGGAAGCAGAGCTCAGAGATAAAGAAGGCAGGTACCTGGTAACATCACGTAAGGCTCTGGGTCTAGCCCCACTGGGAACATCTCACCACCCTTCAGCTTTGTGAGTCAACACAGTCCCTTCTTCTATATAAGCCTGTGTGGGTGGGTTTTTTTTACCCCTCACAACACAGAATGATGACTTTAAAATCACAATTCGACAGTTATGCCAATGCTTGAAATCCTCTAAATCCTCCTGTTGTATGTTTGTCCAGCTTTTGCAAACACAGGGAAGAGAAAGCTTAGCCTGAGAAGTCATGAGAAATAAGTTTAAGTGACTCCAGTTTCCCAGAGAGCTCTGCCTGAGAAGTCACTCCATTTTTCCCCTTCTCATCTGCGGTGTTACCTGCCGCAGGGAGGACGAGGTTTGGAAGGGAGCAGCGGCCTGTCAATGCTGGCTTCCCTCTGCAGAAAGGCTGGCAGGAGGGGCCTTCACACCACTGGACTGCCCCAGTCTACCAGGTCAGTGCTGGCATCTGAGAGCAGGCAGGGCAGTGGTGTGTACGTGTGTCGTCCTTGCTCCTGGACTGTCCCGCAACTGCTGGAGGAAAGGACTATAACTTAACTATTTTTATTCCCCTCCCACAGAACCTGGCAAACCTGGATACCACTGGTATCCGACAGTGAGTGGGGATGCCTTGAGATGTAAGGATATTACTGAAAGCTGGGTTTGATGGTGGTGGTTCGGGGTGGGTGGAGAGAGGGGCACATACTGGTTAACAGGTATTGGGCCTGCTTGCTCAGGCAGTCATCTGAGCATCTTATTTAGGTTAACTCATTTAATATCCACAACAGATCAATTACATAGACACTGTTATTACCCCCATTGAATGGATGAAGAAACTGAGGCATAGACTAGCCTTTGAATACATTGGTTGAGAAAGACCCCAGCTCTCTGCGCTTTGAGTCATAACTGGATATCCCCAAGCCAGTGGGGAGGCTTCCTCTGGGTTTGTGGAAGCCGTGGTCTGGGTGGGCCCAGGGCTCTCCCACCCATGAGAATGAAGTAGCTGCTCCTGCCGCATAGCCTGGGGAGGAGACCTTGAGACACAGGCAGGAGGGGGCCGTCCCTCAGGTCCTGCTTGGTGCCATCTTCCTTATTTCTTAGATATTTTCAAGATCAGAGAGATTTTCCACCCAGACCTTGACTTGCAGAGCCTGATTAAATGAGGATATATATGGAGGTAGGTAGGTAGGTTTTTGCAGCCCCTTCTCTCCAATCCTGATTCTGATTTCAGACCAGGCCGAGAACTGTGGGTGTCCACAAGGTGGCGAGCTTCTGCCACCAACAGCCCTGCCGGAAGGAGGGAAGTGAGGGCAGAGAGCCGGCGGTGCTCCCCTGGGCTACCTGTCCTATGTGGCTGTGATGTAGCCTTTCCAGGAGGGTATGAGGTTGGTATCAGCCTGAGGTGAAGAGGGACAAACAGAACTTTGTACCAGGAAGTGCTGGTCCTCTCTGGGGTGTTGCTGACACAGAGCTGCACTTTGCCCTGTGTCCTGGGAGAGCTTCAAACTGTTTGCCCTCCCAAGATTCCAGCAAAACCAAATATGCTTAAGGGGAGCATTCCAAAACTAAATAATAAGGAGAATAGCTATCACTTATTGAGTATTTTCTGTGAGCCCGGCTGCTATCCTTTCAGTTACTTGACATCTTAGAGTCACAAATTCTATATTTCTAAACCTAAATTCTTCCTCCCATCCCACAGGACCTGCCCCCTAGCGACCCCTCACTCCCCCCACCCCGCTCCGGGATTGAACCTCCCGTTTAGGCACTCTTTGCATTGGTTGCCTGGGGCTGCCTTAGCAAAGGATCTATCGCCAAACTGGCGGCTGCAAACCACAGACACACGTACTCTCTCAGAGTTCTGGAGACCAGGAACTCAAATTCAAGGTGTCAGCGGAGAGTGTGTCCTTTCTGTCTCTTCCAGCTTTGGGGACCTTGTGGCCACACCAGGCCAGTCTGCGCTTTTGGGGTGTCTGTGTCTTCTCCCCTCTGTCTCTTATAAGGAGGCTTGTCCTTTAATGTGGGTCCAGCTGGGTAACACGCTGCTGCTGCTGCTGCTGCTAAGTCACTTCAGTCGTGTCCGACCCTGTGCGACCCCATAGACGGCAGCCCACCAGGTTCCCCCGTCCCTGGGATTCTCCAGGCAAGAACACTGGAGTGGGTTGCCATTTCCTTCTCCAATGCATGAAAGTGAAAAGTCAAAGTGAAGTCGCTCAGTCGTGTCCGACTCTTAGCGACCCCATGGACTGCAGCCTACCAGGCTCCTCCGTCCATGGGATTTTCCAGGCAAGAGTACTGGAGTGGGGTGCCATTGCCTTCTCCATGGGTAACACGGGATCATGTCATCTCAGTTGTATCTGCAGGACCCTCTTTTTAAGTAAGGTCACATTCACAGATTCCAGAGGTTGGGACATGGACATGCCTTTCCAGGAGGCCATCATTCAGCTCACTGCACTTTAGGAACCTAGGAGTTGCCCTTGACAACGAACCTAGGAATTGACACCTCCCTTCCCCTTCCGCCTCGTGACGTCCTCCACTGATTCCGGTAGATTCTTCTCCCCGGTGTCCCTTCACCGTCACTGCCAATACCTAGCCCATGCTGTTGGCACTTCCGCCCTAATCTCCTGACTGGAATCCACACGCCCACCCTGCTGTGGACTGAACTGTGCTCCCCCTGCCCCCATTCGTGTATTGAAGCTCTAACCCCCACCGTGACTGCATTGGGCAAAGGGACTTTAAGGAGATACTGCTGTTTAATCACTCAGTCGTGTCTGATTCTCTGCGACCCTGTAGCCTGCCAGGCTCCTCTGTCCATGGGGTTCTCCACACAAGAGTACTGGAGTGGGTTGCCAGACCTCCAGGGGATCTTCCTGACCCAGGATTGAACCTGCTTCTCCTGCTTTGGCAGGTGGATTCTTTACCACTGAGCCACCTGAGAAGCCCTAATTAAAGTTAAAAGAGGTTGTAAGGGTGGGGCCCTAGTCTGAGGGAACTGGGGTCTCTTTAAGAAGAGGAAGAGACACAAGTGATCCCTCTGTCCACACATGCACCGTGAAAAGGCTGTGAGACCCCAGCGTAAGGCTGGCCGTCTGTGAGCTGGGAAGAGAGACCTGGTGGCACCTCCGTCTTGGGCTCCCATCTCCAGGGCCCTGAGAAGATGCATTTCTGCCACTCCAGCCCCAGCCTGTGGTGTTTTGGCACAGCAGCCCGAGCAGCCCCAGCGTCTCTGAGCTTCCCCCCGCGCCCCCACCAAGGCTCCATGAAAGATATGCACCTCAAACCTCTGCTTGCTGGCCTCTGGCCCCCTCGCCCCTCCTGAAATCAGTGCAGGCACAGCTCTGAGCAGGAAGGATGAAATGGGACAGTCTTGTGTGATGCTGCCCTGGCTGCCCGTGGCTCTGGGTAAAGCCCCACATTTTGAACACTATCCACGGAGCCTGGCCCATCAGCCTCCACGTATGCCCCGTCCCCCTCCCTCCCCACCACTGGCCACGTGCAGGACCGTCTGTACACAGCGCTCATTGGCTCCGCCAGTGGATGGCTCCCGCCTGGAAGGCTCCCCCAGGCCTGCCTCACTTTGGCTCATACGACACTCTCAGGACCTTGAGTGCCTCTGTCAGGTTCCCTCAGCAGCTGTCACAGCTCCCCAAGCAGCACCGAGAACAGTGGCAATTAATTGTGCAGTCAGTTGTTTGGTGTTCATGTTGCCCACTGGACTAAAAGCCCATGAGGTCTGGGCCCACTTTTGTTTCCCGTCATTTTCCCAGCGCTTAGGGAAGTTAGAATGGTAGACACTTGTTAACTGTAATTCGTGAGTGAGCCCGGGACCGAATACACGGCTCTGATCCTAGTACGCATCTCACATCCTTTAGATTCTTGGGCTTCCAGTGTTCAGATGTGAGAGGCAGGGCACATGCATGTCTGTAACTGGCCCAAGGGCTCCTGGTTATCACAACTGGAGCTGGACTCAGAATCCAGAGCTTTCTGATTTCACAAACAATGCACAGCCACAGCTCAGATTCACAACCACAACTCAGGTCCGGTTTGCTTCAGACGATAAGCAGATGCTTAACAGAAAGGCAGAAGCATCTTAACCAGAAATTCATCAAAGGGTAATTTCCTTTATTAAGATAATCACTGCGATCAGCAGCAGGATGGATGAACCACCTGCGATACAGTCATTAGTGGACACGAGTAGCAGGAAAGGGAAATGGACTACCCATAACCCGCTATTGCAACCACCAACTGTAGAAACATTATGCTGAGCTAAACAAGGCAGATGCAGAGAGTACACACTCTAGGATTCTATTTATGCAAAACCCTGGGAAAGGCAAAGTCATCTACAGTGAAAAGCATCAGATCAGCAGTTGCCTCTGGGGTGGAGATGGGAACCCACTGGGCAAGAGGGTGAGGGTACTTTCCGGGGTGATAAGGAAACCTCTGCATCTCGACAGAGGTTTCAGTTACCCAGGTGTGAATGTGTTTGTTCAAGTTCAGCATATGTATGCATGATAGGTGTTGATTTCTCTGTTTTTGCAAAATTTATCTCAAAAAAAAAAACCTCTTAAGCAAATATTAAACTCTAGTTAATGATATACACACCAAAGTGTTCAGAGGTGAAGTGTACTAACATCTGCCTCTTACTTCAAAATGCCTCAAAAAATAAAATCAATTGATAACAGACTGCAGGGTAAATAGATAGGTAGATGGGATAAGGCAAGTAGAAAAAAATGTTACATGTAGACGCTAGGTGGCGGTATACAGGCGGTCACAGCACAATACTTTCAAATTTGAAAATTTTCATAACGAGCTGTTTAATAAAAATTACATAATCTGAAAAAAATTGTATTTCAAAGGTAGCTAATGTTCACTGTAATCCATAAGACAGTCCAAAAATGCAGAAAAGAAAATCACTCATTGTAGTTTCGCGTTAGTTTCAAGGGGGTGATAGGCACAGAGAAGGGAGACAGCGGCCACCCACTCCCCTAGTCATCAAGTGGGCAGAGTTAGCCCTCAAAACTAGCTCACCAAAAAATTGTCCAGTTACAAACGATAACGTTTTTAAGATATCATCTCAAAGCTAGGCCAAGAGAAAACCTAGTAAGTTTTAGGAGTCAAAACAATGAAAACGAAATGTCAGGCTCGCGTTTGAACCATGTCAAGCTGCTTTCTAAAAGGACTGCCTGCTGACACCAACCCCTTAGCAGTAAAGTCAGGTCTGTCTTCTCAGAGGCCGGAGGAGTGAGGAGCCTGGATGGCCGGGGTGTGATGACCTTGATGGGGGCACAGATACATCCACACTGCAGCCCACTCGCTGCTGACGTGGCCTCGAGGGCACCACTGAGCCTCCCCAGCCTGTCTGCTCAGTTCCAAGGTCAACCCTTGGTTTTCCGTTGTTCCGTTTACCAGCAACTTTTGACACGGCTGATCCGGTTCTGCATGGAATACTTGCTGCCCTCAGGCAGGGGTCCCCTGTCTCTCCTGAGTCCCTCCCAGCCTCCCTGCCACTCTTTCTCAGCCTCCTTTGCCCCATCCTCACTTTCTCAGTCACACAACGGACTCCCCTGGGGTTGATTCCTCAGCCTTTCTGTCTCCCTGCGCCCAGCCCCAACCGTGATAACCCATCTGAAGTCAAATCCTGGATCCGCCCCGCCCCCCCTTATGGGCTCCGCCCCTGAGTCTTCAGTGAGTCAATGGTACCACCGGTTCTCCCACGTAGTCAAGCTAAAATCCTTGCAGTCATCCTCCACGTATGCTTCTCCTCTGTACTCGATTCAGTGACAAAACCTGTTACTTCTGCTTCTAAAATCCATCCACAGCAGCCCCTCCTCCCCGCCCTAAAATCTCTCACCTCGACGACTGCATTTGCTGCCTCACTGTGCCTCCACTTCCACTCTTGTCCCAGACCCTCCTTTCCCCTCAGAAGCCAGAATCGTTCTTAAAAAAAAACCCAAAAAACAAGATTCTCCCCATCTCACAACTCTCCAATGGCACTGGAATAAAGTCTCAAATCTGGGTCCTTCCCACATGGCCCAAGACCTCCCTCGTCCCGCGTCTTACTGTCCCCCCTTTGATCGCTCTGCACCGTCCCTGCTGACTTCCCAGCTCTTCCTCCAGCAAACCAAGCAGCCTGTCGCCTTTCCGGACACGATTTCCTCCACTCAGACCATCCTTCCGTCTCCTGCGACTTGATCTCTCACTTCCTTTAGGGTTCTCTCAAATGGCACCCCATCCTAAAGACTGTACTACTCTGTCAGAAATGGTATTCCTCTTCACGTTCTATCCCTATACTCAGCTCTGTGTTTCTTCTGAGCACTTCTCATTGCTCGATATTCTGTATTTATATACTCATTTTAAATGACCTGTCTCTTCCCACTGAGAACCCAGGCTTCGTGTATTTTATCCCTCACGGTCGCCCCAACACCTAAAACAGCCTGGCACGCAGTAGTTGGCCAATGAACTATAGGGTGAATGAAGAGGTGAAGAGTTGCCCAGCTCAGCGCTGGCCTGGAAAGTGCACCCACGGAATGATTTTTCATTACCATAATGATGGTCCTTTATGGAGAAAAAGGACAAAATTTGTGGGGGAGGTCTCAACTATGGTCCCAAAGTTGGGAGCTGAGTGGAAGAAATCCTTAGTCCCTTGGTCAGGTTCATTATGGGTGTGGATCAGACATTGCTTTGGTGAACTGGAAGCTAGAATGTCACATGATCCAGAAATGGCTGCCGCCACTTCCTGGTCAGTAGTCTGCCCTCCTGCCTAAAGCCCTTTCTTCATTTGATTGCCTGATTCTACGTGGGAAGCATTTCTTTGAAATGACCCTAACATACCACCACTCAGAGCCCAGAGCTTTCCAGTTGCTGCAAGGCAGTGCTGTTGGACAATTCAGCAGAGCCGGTTAAAAGACTGACCAGCAGTCTGCCAGGCGTGCTCTGAAATTAGTTCAGCTTGGACACTGCCCTTCTTATGTCTGCCAACACACAGGTACGGCCCATTGTACCACCTGCAGGAAGTGGGGCCTTTTGATCCCTGTGAGGAGACCCATTTATGGCTCTTAAAAATAAAATTACATTCTAAGTGTGTTTTAAGGCCTCATAGTCTATGGAAATAAACAGGATTCACTTATCAGAAAGGAGATTTGAAGTTCTAGAATCATACTACAAATATTGAACGCCTACTTGGTTGATAATGTACTAACTGCGTTTGATCAAGTTCAAATACCTGATAGCAGCAAAACAGAGAGAAGGAGATGGGGAAAAACACACCTGCATGCAGACAGAGAAAGGGAGGGAGGAGGGATAGAGGCGAGAGAGAAGGAGAAAGAAACCCTTCACACCTGATGAGCACAAGCCCAAGGGTTCGTGACTGATGTGGGTGTCGTGACTGCATTTTGCTTCTGCACCTTGTTGGTGAGCTGGGAACTCGGGGCCGAGTGAGCCATGCTCCTTCCTTCCCTGCATTTTCCTTTCTTAAATTCTAAACTATCTGGGCAGAAGATAATTTGCCCATTTTTGTCAATACTTGACTCATTCTCCTACCTGCCTGTGTGATCATTCATTTCTAGTGGACACTTGTTGTCTTCCTCTGTGAATCCATCTACTCTCTATTCTCATGCTTGGGACTTGGCTGGGGTTGACCCTACCTCCAGCTTTAGCATCCCCTTGGCCACAGGGATGGGTTCAGAGAAAGGCCTGTGCCCCAATTTAGGCTAAAGAGAGAGTGACCCCTACTTTCCACCCCCCCGCCCCCACCACTCCTAGAACACTTGCTGCTGTTATCGAAAGTGACCTGCTCTCTTCTCCTGGACCTTATGGTGTGAGGACATGGTCTGGGGGATCTGGGCCACCAGGAGGGGCCTAATGATAACACTAACACCACACGGGATGAGAGAGACAGAGACAAGGCAGAGCCGTTGAGCAGAGATTGATTAGGTCCTGGATGCCATGGTTTGAATTACTGATCAAGTCTCATTTGAAGCTAGAACTATTTCTGAACATCCCAGATTTTTTTAGCCAATACAGTCCTGTTTTGCTTTAGCTAGCTTTAATTGGGTACTTCACTGGGTGACTTGTAGCCCCAAAGAATCCTGACTGACATGTCATCTCCAGTTAACATTTAAGGGATGACTGCCATGCACTAGGGTCTGTGCCCAGCAGGCACAGTGAACCTAGTGAAGTTGGGAGCCACACACACTGTGGGGAAAACTCACTGAGAAAGACAGACAATTGCATAAGCGATGACAATGAAATATGTTCATCCTACTGTTAAAAAGCAGGGTGGAGAGTACAATGGGCCCATTTTTTTAAAGGTATTTACATATTTTTATGTGTGCCTGTATGTAGAATAAAATCTGGTAGCATGCTCTGATCTCTGGGTACCATGCAATGTGATCTGTTTTCTTCTCTTACGGTTTGCTTTATTTTTGCAATGAACCTCCATTTTTCTAATAACCAAAAGGGGGAAATGTTAAAATCAAAATAAGCATGGTAAGTGTTATGCTGGGAGAAGGACAGGATGCTTTAAGAGTGCTCAGCAGCTGCACAGCTGTTCAAGGAACTGAGAAGGAGGTTCAGGGAGACCGTCCTGCCTCAGCCTGTAGGGGCTCATCCTCAGCCTGGTTCCCAGTCAGGGGAGCCAGCTGCCTTCCCCAGGCTCACTGGAGCAGGTCCCTGGTCCGGCCATGAGGTACATTTCCGCAGCTCATCCTTCTGCATTGCCAGTGGAGGGGGGGCGGGGTTACTGGAAACACAAGGCCCTTTCCTCTCAGAGCTTCAGAAGCTGAACATTAAGAAACCATTGCAAATAGAGTAATTGCTCAGAATGAGCATTAGCATCCTATTAAAAAGAAGCAGTGGCTGTGACTGTAACCTCTAATTCAGCAGTGTTTCCTGAGAAGCATGTTAATGTGATTTGAGCTAATTCCCTCCCTGCTGCCTGGGGGCCCAGTCCAGAGCTGTCCCGGCTCCTGCCCTCATTCTCTGCGGAAGCATGAGAATCTTTCTTTCACCCTTCTGCCTGGAAGGGGAATTTGGGGGCTCAGGTGCCGGCAGGCATCAGTCAATCAGCAGACTGGTTGTTGAGTCTCCCCTCTTGTGCTTGACTTCAGATTGGGGGTTGAAGGGTGAGAAGGGGAGGGGATTGGGAACAAGGTGGAGGAGGGAACGATGTTTATTAAATCTCACTAAGTGCCTTTGCGTCGTTAGGCATTTGTCTAAGGTGAGTTCAGCTGTGCTAAGAAATGAACGAGTTGGAGAAGGGCACAGTAGGGTAGCAAAGGTACTCCTGGTTCAGTTTTCCATCTTGATCCTGATCCTGGTGTTGGGAGATGCACTGTGGATGGGAAAGCTCCGGTTCTGCTGTCAGGAGCTTATATTCTAATGAGAGGGACCTTGAATCAGCAATTGCACATTGACTGCTTTAGCTACAAGAGTGTTTTTATGATGCGTGAGCACAAGGTACTTTGAGAGGGTAAAAGAGGATGAGGTGGGAGATGACCTGGCCAGGGCAGTGGGGTCAGAAAAGCTTGCTGGGGAGGAGAGATCTGAAGAATGAACAGGA
The DNA here is from genome assembly GCA_006410635.1 of Cephalophus harveyi. Classification (NCBI taxonomy): domain Eukaryota; kingdom Metazoa; phylum Chordata; class Mammalia; order Artiodactyla; family Bovidae; genus Cephalophus; species Cephalophus harveyi. The sequence continues at coordinate 236,665 of SJYT01081834.1, forward strand.
GCTCACAGAGACCCCAGTCAGCACAGTCTAAATATCTCCAGACTCCGCCAAATGTTTCTGCAGGGGGCAGAGAGACAAAAGTATTCTGGTTTGGGGTCCACTGATTTCCGTGATTCTGAAAGGAGAGAGGGAAAAGTAAAGTATTTTTCTGCCTCCCTTGGGGATTTCACACCAAGGAACAGACACCACCCAACACCTCCTAGCATCCCCAAGATGTAGTCTCATCCTCACCCCTCCACCGTTATCTTTCCTTGCTAGATGGGACAGAGTGATGGCTTCCTGTTCTCCTCACAGGGGCGGGCCCATCAACTACTGTGTCTTTCCAGGAGGACCTGATCCATATCTTGACAGGCCCTGGAGGAAGCCCTCTGCACAGGAGATGGTCCAGATGAGGACAATCTGCTCCCATCACAAGTGTCTGGACCTGGGAGCAGGCAGGGGCTTCTCATCCCAACGACCCGCAGGTCCTCCATCACCTGGAAGCTCAGTGAGGTGGTTGCCTAGCAACGGCACAGGCCTGGCAGCCCAGGGGAGCACCGGGTGTGGACACAGAGCACAGGACACAAAGGGTCTTGTGTGCTCATTGTGGGGTTGTGGGCCATTGTGTAAGCATCTGCTCTGGGAGTTCCTGGCTGCCTGTGGGCTCTGCTTGCTGGGGAACAGCAGACTGGCCTCTGTCCTCCTCAACAGGGCCATTAATCAGAGCTCTGAGCTACAAAGGCTCTGAGAAAGGACTTAGGGAGGAGATGTCCTGGGCCTTCTTAGGAAGAGCTGCATGGAGGCTAAATTCATTCACTCACTCAATACATGTTTTTTTTTTCTTTTTTTGCCTCTACTATGTATATCAATTGAGCCACTAATCTGTGTATGTCTCTGAAAGTATCAAGTTGATTGAAACATGGGTCTAATATGTTGTGCAACAGTGTGGAGTTTAAGATATGGACCTTGATCTCCAGGAGATTTTTTATCTGCTTGGAAAAACCATACACTCCCAGGAAAGCTATAGAACAATATAAATATCCCATAAAATATAAGCAGGCAGGAGGAGTTGCCAGGCAGTCAGTGATGGAGGGGTGGAGTATGGGGACCTTTATTGGGAGCTCCCGAGTGATGGAGGGGGTGGGGTATGGGGACCCTTACTGTTGGCAGCTTCTGAGTGGGAGACCCTGAGCACAGGTCAGTTCAGTGAAGAGCTTGGATGTTCAAAGTGGGACTCAGGAAAGCAAAGAAGGTGTCCAAGTGTATCTCTACTGCTAAAGGCAAAGAGGGCTTTGATGGGTTGAGAATTGGTCCCCCTTTACCATCACAGTCCAGCTGGCTGCCCTGAAGGCTCTGAGACTCATGTCTGAGTTGCTGGTCTCAGCACCTCCTTGAAATTCCTCCTCGGCTTTTGTAGACAATGTGCTCTCCTGAGTGTCTTGTCTGAAGCCAGGACTTGTGAGTTGCTGGGCCATGACCATTCAGGCCAGTTGCTGCACTGTGTCTCCCCACCTCTGGGACCAGCTGGTCTGTGGCTGGGTGGGGCTGGGTGGGGCTCAGTGAGGATGTGTGAGTCACCCTGGACAAAGAGATTAGTCCAGGAGCTATCTGCTTTGGACGCTGCCTGGTAAGCTTTCTGATTCTGTTTCAGCAACTGCCCGTCTCCCTCATCGCTGACTCCTGTTTCTAGGAGTTTGCACTTGTCTCCCTTGAGGCTGACCCTGGAGGCAGTGGCTGCTCTCTCTTCCCACTCATTTCATCTCCCGTGAGCTCAAAGTCAACAATTAAGGAGGCATTGCTGCTCAGCCAATTTCCTAACACCCAAGGGCAAATGGCATTTGCCTGGTTTGCTCGTCTAATACACCCAGCACATTCTCCCTTCTGATTCACGTAGGCTGCCTCAGGGGGAAGGTGGGCATGCGTAATCAGGTTGGGGGGCGGGTGCCCTGGTGGGTACCTTTTTGGAAGAGCCCACATCCCCTACCCTCTTGGGTGGGGCAGCCCCAAGCATCGAGGGAGCCGCCAAAGGGCTGGGAAAGGGCATTTTCGAAGAGCTGTCCACAGTGGTGGAGCTTGTCCTCCCTCACCCTCAAGCAAACACATTTTAATTAAATCACAAAGATAAAAATCTCTGGTTCACTCTTGAAATCCACCAGAAAATATGCTGGAAGAACTTTATGGAGGGAGAATGTCCCGGGAGAGGGGGGGGAGGAGATGTGTATAAGAGACAGAGACTGTACTACTCTGTCAGAAATGGTATTCCTCTTCACGTTCTATCCCTATACTCAGCTCTGTGTTTCTTCTGAGCACTTCTCATTGCTCGATATTCTGTATTTATATACTCATTTTAAATGACCTGTCTCTTCCCACTGAGAACCCAGGCTTCGTGTATTTTATCCCTCACGGTCGCCCCAACACCTAAAACAGCCTGGCACGCAGTAGTTGGCCAATGAACTATAGGGTGAATGAAGAGGTGAAGAGTTGCCCAGCTCAGCGCTGGCCTGGAAAGTGCACCCACGGAATGATTTTTCATTACCATAATGATGGTCCTTTATGGAGAAAAAGGACAAAATTTGTGGGGGAGGTCTCAACTATGGTCCCAAAGTTGGGAGCTGAGTGGAAGAAATCCTTAGTCCCTTGGTCAGGTTCATTATGGGTGTGGATCAGACATTGCTTTGGTGAACTGGAAGCTAGAATGTCACATGATCCAGAAATGGCTGCCGCCACTTCCTGGTCAGTAGTCTGCCCTCCTGCCTAAAGCCCTTTCTTCATTTGATTGCCTGATTCTACGTAGGGGAGGCGGGTGGGGGGGGAGTGTTTTGTAGTTGAGAACATCAGCAGGGGTGGGTGGGGGAGAAGCACAGGAATGGTTATCTTTGCGGCCCCAGCCAAGCCTCTCACCAAAAAAAATGGCCTAGAAAAGAATTCTCACCTCCCAGGGTTATGTTTATTTGAAACTTGGAATAGCTGTTTGTCTCAGTTGGCTGATCCTCCTCTCAAGGAGAAATTATAGGAATTAAGATGTGGAGGGGTGGGGAAGCCCTGAATGGAGGGGGTCCTGGAGATCTTACTATTGCTGCGATAAGTAGGTGGCTGTCAGCTCTTCCACTGCAGAGCCCTGTGGAGAGAGCCATTCTCTGAGTCCCCTCCTGATTTCCAGTCACTCCTGTGCTCTGAGGGCCTGGGCTCCTTCCTGAGGACGTGGAGTCTCAGCTTTGCCGTGTCCCTGCTGTGTGACCTTGAGTAGGTTACTGAACCTTGCTGAGCCTCATCCACTAAACAGAGCTGATAATCAGCTATACCTTTCAGAGTTGCTCTGAGAAGGCAGTAAGACTGTCCACGATGTCCCCCTTCCCCTTCATCCTCTTCTTCCATCAGGGGCTCTGCTGTTCCTCTAGCAGCTTCTGGGAATGGGTGAACTCTGCTCCCCTCCCTCATCTGTCCATGTCCTTCGGTTACGCCTTGCTCCACCCTTGGCTCGAAGTGTTAATTTCTCTACGTTCCTGTCTCTCACACCTCCTTCCAGGACTGGCATCCTCAATGTTACTACCCCCACCTCCACTGGCTCCCATCTTGATCCTTGTCTCTGTGGGTCATGTGACCTCTGTCTCATCACATTGAGACCCCTCCCGGCACAGAGCCTGGCATGTCCCTGCTCCCAGCTCTGCCCACCCTTCCCTTCCTTACCTCCCTTTCCTCCAGCCTTTCTTGATCTCTTTCCCTCAGTGGTTCTCAGATTTTCGTGTGTGTCAGAATCACCTGGAAAGCTTGTCTGCTGTTGTTTCCCCCACGAGCTCTATTGGGGTATAACTGACAATTAAAAATTGTGTCCATTTAAAGATGTACGATTTACTGATTTGGTATATGTATACATTGTGAAATTACCCTCAGTCAACACAGTCAAGGTAGTAAATTTACCCATCACCTCAAACAGTCACATCCTTTACTTTGTTCTTTTGGTAGTGAAAATAAACTTAAGGTCTACCCTCTTATTGGGCTTCCCAGGTAGCTTCAATGGGTAAAAAAATCTGCCTGCAATGCAGGAGACAATGGAGACATAGGTTCGATCCCTGGGTTGGGAAGATCCCCTGGAGAAAGAAATGGCAATCCGCTCCAGTATCCTTGCAAATCTCAGGGACACAGGAGCCTGGCAGGTAAAGTCCACATGGTCCCAAAGAGTCAGACACGACTGAAGTGACTGAGCGTGCATGCACCCTCCTATCAAGATTCCAACATATGGTGCAGTTTTGTTAACTATAGTCACAATGTTATACATTCAGTTCCGTTCAGTTCAGTCGCTCAGTCGTGTCCGACTCTTTGCGACCCCATGAATCGCAGCACGCCAGGCCTCCCTGTTCATCACCAACTCCCAGAGTTCACTCAGACTTGCGTCCATTGAGTCAGTGATGCCATCCAGCCATCTCATTCTCGGTCGTCCCCTTCTCCTCCTGCCCCCAGTCCCTCCCAGCATCAAAGTCTTTTCCAATGAGTCAACCATTCGCATGAGGTGGCCAAAGTACTGGAGTTTCAGCTTTAGCATCATTCCTTCCAAAGAAATCCCAGGGCTGATCTCCTTCAGAATGGATTGGTTGGATCTCCTTGCAGTCCAAGGGACTCTCAAGAGTCTTCTCCAACACCACAGTTCAAAAGCATCAATTCTTCGGCGCTCAGCCTTCTTCACAGTCCAACTCTCACATCCATACATGACTACTGGAAAAACCATAGCCTTGACTAGACGGACCTTAGTCGGCAAAGTAATGTCTCTGCTTTTGAATATGCTATCTAGATTGGTCATAACTTTTCTTCCAAGGAGTAAGTGTCTTTTAATTTAATGGCTGCAGTCACCATCTGCAGTGATTTTGGAGCCCCCCAAAATAAAGTCTGTCACTGTTTCCACTGTTTCCCCATCTATTTCCCATGAAGTGATGGGACCGGATGCCATGATCTTCGTTTTCTGAATGTTGAGCTTTAAGCCAACTTTTTCACTCTCCTCTTTCACTTTCATCAAGAGGCTTTTTAGTTCCTCTTCACTTTCTGTCATAAGGGTAGTGTCATCTAGCTTTCCAGAATTGCTAAGGGGTTGATATCCACAATAGACAAGGAACTCAACAATTCAACAGCAAAAACAGCAAACAACATGATTTTAAAATGGACCAAGGACCTGAATAGACATTTCTGCAAAGAAGACACACAGATGGCCAGCAGGTACATGAAAAGGTGCTCAGCTTCACTGATCTTCAGTTCAATCAGTCAGTCATGGCCAACTCTTTGTAACCCCATGGACTGCAGCATGCCAGGCTTCCCTGTCCATCACCAACTCCCAGAGCTTGCTCCAACTCATGTCCATCAAGTCGGTGATGCCATCCAACCATCTCATCCTCTGTCGTCCCCTTCTCCTCCTGCCCCCAATCCCTCCCAGCTTCAGGGTCTTTTCCAATGAGTCAGTTCTTCTCATCAGGTAGCCAAAGTATTGGAGCTTCAGCTTCAGCATCAGTCCTTCCAATGAATATTCAGGAATGATTTCCTTTAGGATGGACTGGTTAGTTCTCCTTGCAGTCCAAGGGACTCTCAAGAGTCTTCTCCAACACCACAGTTCAAAAGCATCAATTCTTTGGCACTCAGCTTCCTTTATAGTCCAACTCTCACATCCATACATGACTACTGAAAAAAACCATAGCTTTGATTGGATGTACCTTTGTTGGCAAAGTAATATCTCTGCTTCTAAATATGCTTTCTAGATTGGTCATAACTTTTCTTCCAAGGAGCAAGCATCTTTTAATTTCATGGCTGTAGTCACCATGTGCAGTGATTTTGGAGCCCAGAAAAATAAAGTCTCCCACTGTTTCCATTGTTTCCCCATCTATTTGCCATGAAGTAATGGAATCAGATGCCATGATCTTACTTTTCTGACTGCTGAGTTTTAAGCTAGCTTTTTTACTCTCCTCTTTCACATTCATCAAGAGGCTTTTTAGTTCTTCTTTGCTTTCTGCCATAAGGGTGGTGTCATCTGCGTATCTTAGGTTACTGATATTTCTCCTGGCAATGTTGATTCTAGCTTGTGCTCCATCCAGCCCAGTGATTCTCATGATGTACTCTGCATAGAAGTTAGATAAGCAGGGTGACAATATACAGCCTTGACGTACTCCTTTTCCTATTTGGAACCAGTCTGTTGGTCCATGTCCAGTTCTAACTGTTGTTTCCTGACCTGCATATAGGTTTCTCAAGAGGCAGGTCAGGTGGTCTGGTATTCCCATCTTTTTCAGAATTTTCCAGTTTGTTGTGATCCACACAGTCAAAGGCTTTGGCATAGTCAGTAAAGCAGAAATAGATGTTTTTCTGGAACTCTCTTGCTTTTTTGATGATCCAACAAATGTTGGCAACCTGATCTCTGGTTCCGCTGCTTTTTCTAAATCCAGCTTAAACATCTGGAATTTCACAGTTCATGTACTGTTGAAGCCTGGCTTGGAGAATTTTGAACATGACTTTGCTAGCGTGTGAGATGAATGCAGTTTTGCAGTAGTTTGAACATTCTTTGTCATTGCCTTTCTTTAGGATTGGAATGAAAACTGTCCTTTTTTGGTCCTGTGGCCACTGCCGAGTTTTCCAAGTTTGCTGGCATATTGAATGCAGCACTTTCACAGCATCACCTTTTAAGTTTTGAAATAGCTCAACTGGAATTCCATCACCTCCACTAGCTTTGTTCATAGTGATGCCGCTTGAGGCCCACCTGACTTCACACATCAGGATGTCTGGCTCTAGGTGAATGATCACACCATCATGGTTATCTGGGTCATTAAGGTCTTTTTTGTACAGTTCTTTTGTGTATCCTTGCCACCTCTTCTTAATATCTTCTGCTTCTGTTAGGTTCATACCATTTGTGTCCTTTCTGTGCCCATCTTTGCACGAAATGTTCCCTTGGGATCTCTAATTTTCTTGAAGAGGTCTCTAGTCTTTCCCATTCTATTGTTTCCCCCTATTTCTTTCACTGATCATCAGAGAAATGCCAATTAGAACCTCACATGTCAGTATGGCTGTTATCAGAAGGAGGAAAGGCAACAAGGCTTGGGAGGTTGTGGAGAAGATGGATTGTTGTTGTTTTCCTGTAGGTCGTGTCCAGCTCTTTTGCAACCCCATGGGATCGCCAGGCTCCTCTGTTCAAGGTATTTCCCAGGCAAGAATACTGGAGCCATTTCCTTTTCCAGAGACTGTCCGGTTTGCGATGTCTAAATATTTACTATGTAGTCCATGGATGGAAGAGCCTGGTAGGCTACGGTCCATAGGATCACAAAGAGTCAGACATGACTGAAGCAACTTAGCACACCTTTACAGAAAAGCTTTGCCAACCCCTCTTCAGAGCCTGAAGGGGTCTGGTGGACAGTGATGAAGGACTGTCCTGTGCCTGACCCAGACCTGTGCCCTCCACACCGTCACCACATATTAAAGAGGAAGGGCGGGAGCAAAGAGGGGTTCCTGGGTGAGGACTGCCTGCCATCCAGCACCCTCAGGATGTTGCTGCACAAGGAGCATGAGATCTGAGTTCCCACCCCCAGTGGGGCATCCAGGTTGGGTGGGCTGGGTATTTCCACTGCCGCCTCTTTCAAGATCCAGCTGCGTTCAGCTCTTTTTGACCGGCCATGGCCTCTGCTTATCTACCCGGGTAAACAAGAGCCCTGCACACAGCCCCTAAAGAAGGAGCTGAGATAGTCAGCTCTGGGGTTGACAAGTTACACAGTGCCATGTGTACACAGCATTCAGTTCTGATACTTCAGTAGAAAGGGGGGCATTGTAGCTACTTGGCAGGAGGAAGGACCCCTCATTCATTCATTCACCCACTCATTCATTCATGCATTCTTTACTTGTGGAGTGCCTGCTGGGTGCTTGGCCCCACGTAAAGGGCACAGTAAAGGTACTGTCCTCCCCTCTTGAGTCTGACAAGTTTTTGAATAACTGTCAAGGAAGGAGTGATCACCCTGGGGAAGCATAGGGTGATTTGAATCTGGAAGAGGCACCTAACCTGTCCTGGGGTGGGTCAGATAAAAGACACTAAGCCCTGTTCATAAACCATGAATCTACTCTGTTCCCCTCCTTTTAACAGAAGTGCTTTAAACCTTTAGATCCATCCCTAAATGCTCTGGCATCAAATCTATGCTCTGATCTTCATATCTTCATGAACCAAGCCCTCTGCTCCTGAAACTGATCAGGAACCTGTGGGGCCTTCCTCAAGACAGACCACCCTCTGTGTTCCCCGCCTCTTGTAGAAAAGTTCTAGCCTCTTAGGCCTTCCCCAAGTTCTAAAGAGCAAATTTAATCAGAGAAGTGAGAAAATGCAGAAACAAAGGGAAACAATCAGACAAAACCAAACCACATAGTTTAGCTGAAACACAAAACCAAGGACCTTAATATCCTTGAATTATTCTGTAGCTACTAAAACCCATACCAGGTAGAAGAAGTTAACTGCAAGCTGACTAGCAGCATGTAGACCCCAGGATGGTTGGAACCAGGTTGGTCATGTTGACTCCTGAAATACACCGTGGTGACCTCACCACCAGTCACTTAGGAGAATGTCCATGAGTGATCAGGCACCCTCAACCTTCTCCTTCACCTTGCCTTGAGAAACCCTTTCCTGAAAACCCTCAGGGTGGTTCCATCTTTGAGCACAGACTGCCTGTACTCCCTGCTCGGCACCTTGCAATACATGCTGCATTTTCCTTCATTGCAACCCAGTATCAGTACATTGGTTTTGCCGCGTTTCCAGCAAGTGGACCCAAGTTTGGTTTGGTAACATCCCCATACCCTTCCCCCTGTTTCTGTTGCACAGACCACGAGGCTGCTTGCAGTGATTGAGTCGGGTGGGTGCAGGGTTGCAGATTCTGTGATGTCACCTATGCCAGGCCCCCTGCTGGCTGATCCTCCTTCCCTTTCTCCTGGCCCATCTCAGTCTAGATCAGCTTTCCCAAGGCCGTCACAAATGCTTCCTCACCTGTACAGGATGTCGGTAGTATGGGTTGGGAGTAGTTTTGGTTGACTGTTTTATGTGGGGGCAGTTTCAGGACCACGCAGCCTTCATCTCTGGACTCTTTACAGGCTCACCTGCACGGTGCCTCCCCTGAGGTTCTCAGCAAGTCTCAGAAGTGAAGGAATGAGTAGGCTTCTAACACGATGGATATGAAGGGCCTGAGGAAGCGGGCGTTGTCCTGTTCTTGTTCTTTACAGCTGACTGGCACCTTACAGTTTGCAGTGCACTTTGAAACCTTACCTCTTTAATCCCCCAGATGTTGTGAGGTCAGCAGAGTGGGTGTTATTTCTCAGAATTCTTCGGTGGTAAGCAATGCGAGGCCTTTCCTGGTGGCTCAGATGATAAAGAATCTGCCTGCAATGCAGGAGACTTGGGGTTTTTCCCTGGGCTGGGAAGATCCCCTGGAGTAGGAAATGGAAACCCACTCCAGTATGCTTGCCTGGAGAATTCTGTGGACAGAGGAGCCTGGTAGGCTACAGTCCATGGGGTCGCATAGAGTTAGACATGACTGAGCCGCTTTCATTTCACCTTCAAGCAGTGGAAAAGGGCGTCGGCTCATTTACTCAGAAAGGACAGGATAGGGGAGCTCACTGACTTAGTGGAAAACTGAAGGACCAGCTCTCCAAAAGGACCCTTAGGAGCAGGAGCAGGACTCTCTCCAGGGCAGCCCTATAGATTGAACGTCCCTATGTCCTCTACTCAAGGCTCCAACTCCAGGGACGGTGTCTGATGGGCTGAGTGAGGGCAGGAGCCCCACGTCTCAGGCCGTGTGCTGGACAAAGGGCCCCATGAGGCCCACAGGCATGGCTGACTCACAGTGTCCAGCCCTCGGCTCATTCTCTCCACCTGCTCTGCTTCCCCAGTTTGCCAGGTCTGCATCCTCCCCCGGCCTTTCCCCAGTCCAGGTATTGGTACCTCTGTCCTCCTGGCTGCTCACACTGGGAGTGGGGAGTCCTCCCTCTTCTCCTCCAGGCCTCCAGCAGGGTGCCAACTTCACCTCGTTTGCCCATGACCCTCCTCTCCATTCCTACGAGCACTGCTGAAGTTCAGGCCCGCGGCGTCTTTCCTTCTCCCGAAGGCTGGGCCCTGGGGTCTTTCCTACATGCAGCCGGCAGCAGAGGCATCTTTGTATCGCAGATCTGATCCTACCACCCCCATCCTTGCCGTGCTGCACTCAGTCGTTTCCGTCGTGTCTGACTGTTGGTCACCATGGGATTTTCCAGGCAAGAATACTGGAGTGGGTTGCCATTCCCTCCTCCAGAGAATCTTTCTGACTCAGGGATCGGACCCTCATCTCCAGTATTGCAGGTGGATTCTTTACTGATGAGCCACCAGGGAAGACCCTCTCCTTCATAAAGCTTCAAATAGTGCCTTTCTGCCCACAAGCACAGCTTTCAAAGTTCTATGACCTTGACCTACAGGAAGACATTTATTTTACGTTGCAACTGATTTTACAATGCACTTATTTGTATAACTGAGGCAATATTTTCAGGAGTCATTACTTACCTGAGTTGCCATCCTATATCACTTTTAAAACTTCTGGCCAAGACCCACTGAACTGATTTCACCACCCACTACTGAGTCGTGATCTGTTCGAAATTCACTGGCTGGAAGAAACAAGCGGAGCTCCCTGGGAATGGCCCAGAAGGCTCCGCAGTGACCCAGCTCCTGGGCCTCACCTCTCCCTACTCCTGTTGCAGGTTCTTGTCAGTCTCCGGTCTCCATTTCTTTGAGTTCCTTTGTCCATCCCATGCTAGGCCTCACTCTGGTGCTTTTTCTCACCCGATTCCCTCTGCCTGTATCGTCATCCTCCCTGTCGTCACCTACCCTCGGCCCTTGTAATTCAAGCCTCAGCTCATCCCTGTGTGTTTGTTAAGTCAGAACCTTCTCTGCGCCTGCAGAGTACAAGGTCATGGTGCCCGCATGGGAACCACCTGCCTCAGCATGACACGTGTTCCCCATCATAGGCTGATTGGATCAGAGCAGCGTGGCCTGTCTGCACTGTTTCCTAATTACCCGGGTTGATTCTTGTGCGTATTGGCGTTAATGTTTGACAACACTTTCTGGTCTGGGGACCGTCAGTTCCTCCAGGCTGCAGGCTTTGCAGCTCACTCACGTACACCCTGCGGAAACGGCTGTCCAGCACCTCCCCTTTGCTATGTTTGGAGGACTCCTGGCCATCTTGTCCTGATAGAAGACAAAGCCCACTTCCCCAGAGAATTTGAAAGATCCAAGTCCTGCCCTCCCAGCCCCCTGGCACAGGGACATGGGCATGCGGACTCAGCCAAGCAGTGTCACTCCTGGTAGTTTGAATCGGAAGCTGGTGACCCGAAGAAGCAGGGATGGGGGCCGGAGTGGGGGAGGCGTTTGTGTGGTGGCACCTGTAGAGGCAGCAGTGAAGCAGAGCGAGCTGGGGGGCCCGGGCTTCCGGGGGCAGAAGTCACGTGACCTGCTCTTTGGCGTGATTTTGGCTCAGCCTCCCTCTCAGCTGCCCATTCCCAGAACCTGGCTTCCAGGGCTCATGGCCATTTCACTCAATGTCCCTTCAATAATTACTTTTCTCCTTAAATCAACCAGAATTGACTTCTTTTGCCACTTGTGTGTACAAATCCTCACAGACACACCAACGCCTCTCAAATAGTAAACATTTGCTGATGAATGCCAGCTTTAATCCTCATCTCTTTCAAGGCCATACTTGGTCCTCACCCTGAGCACTCAGTGACCAACCCTTGACCTTGGCCATCTTTCCAGCCAATGAGCCCTGAGGTCGGCAGAGACAGAGCTTGTGTGTCTTTCCTGGGGAGACAGGATTCATCCCAGCCTGTCCTCAGTGATAGCTGTGGTTAAGGGTGTGACAAGTTGGCAGGCTGGTGGGGTGGGGAGAGTGCTCCTCCCCCTGGAACGGGGATAATGGATTCAGGCTTTCAGATTCCCATGCAAAGCACAGAAAAGCAGCAATTAGAGTGTTCTCTGGCTCTTGGTTGTGAGCGGAGTGGATCTGATTATCCTCTGGGGGCAGGGATTCTTGCAGAGAAAACACATTTTCTCCTTACTGATGATCATCTTCCCACTTGAAGAGATCACAGCCCAACCAGCTAAGAGCAGTGAATAAAGCTTAGGGGTCCAACAGAGAGAGAGAGCCCAACAGTCGAGAAAGACTCCCCGAGGTAGTGGTGGGGGGACAGTGAGACGACAATGACAATGAGAGTAACAAGACGGTACCTGCAGGTCTGACTGGAAATGCTTACGTCACCTGTGGGGCTTGTTACAGGGACTAGTTCCCACGGTGTGGGCAGCATTAAGAGAAGTCAGTGGGGAGAGTCAGTGAAGCCCCCAGGAGCACATCCCTACCACCCCCGGCCCGAGAAACTGGAGGGGGCATTGTGGGAGAGGGACATTGATGGAGAGGGACACTGTGGGAGAGGGACATGGATGGAGAGGGGCATTGTGGAAGAGGGGCATTGTGGGAGAGGGGCATTGTGGGAGAGGCCTACAGGGGCCGCGGCCTTACGTGGAGGGACTCAGCTTGGTGGCCACGTAGGACGGAGGGGGATCACCAAACACCCTGACCTCTCTCTGCTCCCACCCTTTGGCTCCATGTCAGCACTTCTTATTGGTTGAAGCCAACTGGAAGCCGGAGGACAAGGGAGCCATTGATGTGGTCCACGAAGGCTAAACTCCTGGATGACAGAGTAGGGCAGAAAGAGTGGAGAGTAGGTCAGGAGGAGCCGATGGAGGAAGTCCAGCACGGGAACTTCCATGTCACTTCCTACAAGCATTATGAGCACACAGTACACACAGCAATTTATGTTGCCTGTACGCAACTCGTGAAATTCTCGGAAATTCTAGGGTCACGCCATTTTACAGATAAGTAGAATGAGGCTAAGTAATTTAGCCAAAGTCAGTAGCTGCAACTCAAACCCAGGCCATCTGAACAGGCTTTTGTGTTCGTCACCACCACACCGAGTTGTCCAGTGAGGTGGCCAGTAGCTACACATGGCTGTTTAAATACAAATTAGTTGAACTTAAATAACATGAAAGATTCACAAAGTCCCATGAGCCACGTTTCAAAGACTCACTACCACATGTGGCCAGTAGTTACCACATTGGACAGCACAGATGGGAAACACATGCATCCTCTCAGAAAGTTTGGCTGGAGAGCTCGGCAAAGCCCTGGACACTGTGACCCAGACCCTTTCAACCGCCTAATCCCTTGCAACACACATACACACACTCCTCTCAGTAGCTATGTATTCCTAGGGCAGACATGACAGGAGTCACACTGATTTGAAAATTTTTAGGCCATTTCATTGCCCTTTTGATGGCTGTCAGATAATGTGGCCTCAGTTCAGTTCAGTCGCTCGGTTGTGTCCTACTCTTTATGACCCCATGAATCGCAGCACACCAGGCCTCCCTGTCCATCACCAACTCCCAGAGTTCACCCAAACTCATGTCCATTGAGTTGGTGATGCCATCCAACCATCTCATCCTCTGTTGTCCCCTTCTCCTCCTGCCCCCAATCCCTCCCAGCATCAGGGTCTTTTCAAATGAGTCAACCCTTCACATCAGGTGGCCAAAGATTTGGAGTTTCAGCTTCAACAAAAGTCCTTCCAATGAATACCCAAGACTGATCTCCTTTAGGATGGACTGGTTGGATCTTGCAGTCCAAGGGACTCTCAAGAGTCTTCTCCATCACCACAGTTCAAAAGCATCAGTTCTTTGGTTTTCAGCTTTCTTCACAGTCCAACTCTCACATCCATACATGACCACTGGAAAAACCATAGCCTTGACTAGACAGACCTTTGTTGGCAAAGTAACGTCTCTGCTTTTTAATATGCTGTCTAGGTTGGTCATAACTTTTCTTCCAAGGAGTAAGCATCTTTTAATTTCATGGCTGCAATCACCATCTGCAGTGATTTTGGAGCCCAGAAAAATAAAGTCTGATACTGTTTCCACTGTTTCCCCATCTATTTCCCATGAAGTGATGGGACNCATAGCCTTGACTAGACAGACCTTTGTTGGCCAAGGTATGTCTCTGCTTTTTAATATGCTACCTAAGTTGGTCATAACTTTTCTTCCAAGGAGTAAGCGTCTTTTAATTTCATGGCTGCAATCACCATCTGCAGTGATTTGGGAGCCCAAAATAATAAAGTCTGTCACTGTTTCCAATTTTTCTCCATCTATTTGCCATGAAGTGATGGGCCCAGATGACATGATCTTAGTTTTCTGAATGTTGAGCTTTAAGCCAAATTTTTCACTCTCCTCTTTCACTTTCATCAAGAGGCTCTTTAGTTCTTCTTCACTTTCTGCCATAAGGGTAGTGTCATCTGCATATCTGAGGTTATTGATATTTCTCCCAGCAATCTTGATTTCAGCTTGTGCTTCCTCCAGCCCAGCGTTTCTCATGATGTATTCTGCATATAAGTTAAATAAGCAGGGTGACAATATACAGCCTTGACGTACTCCTTTTCCTATTTGGAACCAGTCTGTTGTTCCATGTCCAGTTCTAACTGTTGCTTCCTGACCTGCATACAGGTTTCTCAAGAGGCAGGTCAGATGGTCTACTATTCCCATATCTTTCAGAATTTTCCACAGTTTATTGTGATCCACACAGTCAAAGGCTTTGGCATAGTCAATAAAGCAGAAAACTTTTCGAGCATATTGAATATTGTTATAAAGACTGTTTTAATACCTTTGTTTGCTAACTCTAGCATCTGTGTTAGTTCTAGATTATTTCAATTACCTAATTTTTCTTTTCACTATGATTGCCTTCTTCTGTTAATTAGCATGCCTAATACTTTCTATTGGATGTCTGATGTTGTACCTGGATTTTCTTCCCTGAGTTGTGGCCCAGGAATTCTCTCAAAGCAGTAAATGGGGGAAATAATAGGACCCAAGTTGTTTTCTATCCACATTCCTGTTGGTTATTTCACACAATGGGGAACATTTAATTTATGATACTCTATTTTCCTTAAAAGCTATGATGATTAATTTTATGTGTCCACTTGACTGGGCCACCAGATGACCAGACATTTGGTCAAACACTATTCTGAGTATTTCTGTAAGGATGTTTTGGGATGAGATTAATGTTTAAATGGGTAATACTAAGTAAAGCAGATTGCCCTCCCTAGTGTGGAATGACCTCGTTCTGTGAGTTTAAGGCCTGATTAGAACAATAAATCTGAGTAAGAATGAATCCTTCCTACCTTATAGCCTTTGAGCTGTAATACAGTTTTTTTCCTGCCTTCAGATTGGAACTAAAACATCAACTTTTCCTAAGTCTGAAGCCTGACAGCTTTTGAATTAAACTATACCATTAACTCTCATTGTTCTTAGACTTCCGACTCAGTTGGAATTAAATCATCAGCTATTCTGGGTCTCCAGCTTGCAAATCATCTTGCACATCTTGGGACTTGCCCACTTCTAAAATTATCTAAGCCAATTACATATGATAAATCTCTTTATGTATGTATATACATAAATATTTATATATAATAAAAATTGTCTTGCATATTTTTGAGTGGTAACTATTCTTATTGTAATAATCCTAAATAATACTAATCCTGAATTAGAATCTTATTGATCTGCTAACCGATTCAAAACATTTTGAGAGTATATTAGTCAGGATTCTCCAGAGAAATAGAATCAACTTATCCCAAGCTGGAGACCCAGGACAGTCAATGGTGTAGTTCCCTTCTGAAGGCCTGCAGGCTTGAGACCCAGCGAGAACGCACGTTTAAATGTGAAGATAGGAAAACATGATATCCCAGCTCAAAAACAATCAGTTAAGAGGAATTCTTCCTCACTCCAAGAGCATCTGCCTTTTTATGTGAGTCAGACCTTCAACTGACTGGATAAGGCTTGCCCACACTAGGGAGGGTAGTTTGTTTATTCATATAATAATTCAAATGTTAACCTCATCTAGGAAATACACTAACAGGCACACTGATAATAGCGTTTGACCAAATATCTGGGTTTCCTGTGTGTCAATCATATTGACACACAAAATTGACCATCACATAGAGCTCATCATTATTTACTTTTTTCACTTCATCTTCACTGAACTTTGCATATGAAACCATAGCCTGGCTCTTGCTAATGTGTTTCTCATTTTAAAACCCTTCTCTCTGACTTCAAGGAACATAAGCCTCTCAGAAATAGAAGGAAAGGTAGAATGTAGAAATTTTAAGATCCATTATAATCTACTATTCCATTTATTTCTGAGAACTTGTGAATCAATAATAATGATACATAATGTATACAACCAGATGGATAGAGTTTGAATTAACAACACAAATTATGTATCTCAGATAAACTTGTATTGCCTCTAGCAAATAATTATAACTAGACATCAAAGACTGCTGATCGCTGATTGTCAAATTGATATAAATATTTTTATCAGGCAAATATTTTGAGAGTAATTTGGTGATTCGAAAATTGTTGAAACTTGTTAAGCTAACAATTTGTGTAATGGGAACCACAAGCAAAATCACTAACATAAAAGCTAGCTGCTATTTAAACTCACATGCTTTTGTATAGACAAAGGAACGCTTTAGGTTAAGAAAAATACATTGTGTAACTGCCTTGTGTTTTAGAGATAACTTTTCCATATCCTGCTAGACCCCATTCTCCAGACTCTTAAAAAAGTCTAGAAGAGGGGTGTCCCTGATGATCCAGTGGTTAATATGCAGGGGACACAGGTTCAATCCCTGGTCTGGAAATATCCCACAAGCAGTGGAGCAACTAAGTCCATGTGCCACAAATACTGAGCCCAAGTGCAGCAGCTATGGAAGCTCGAACTTTCTAGAGCCCATGCTCCACAAATTGAGTTTTCCAAATTTGCTGGCATGTTGAGTGCAGCACTTCCACAGTGTCATCTTTCAGGATTTGAAATAGCTCAACTGATATTCCATCACCTCCACTAGCTTTGTTCATAGTGATGCTTCCTAAGGCCCACTTGACTTCACATTCCAGGATATCTGGCTCTACGTGAGTGATCACACCATCGTGATTATCTTGGTCATGAAGATCTTTTTTGTACAGTTCTTCCGTGTATTCTTGCCACCTCTTCTTAATATCTTCTGCTTCTGTTAGGTCTCTACCATTTCTGTCCTTTATTGTGCCCATCTTTGCATGAAATGTTCCCTTGGTATCTATAATTTTCTTGAAGAGATCTCTAGTCTTTCCCATTCTGTTCTTTCCCTCTGTTTCTTTGCATTGATCGCTGAGGAAGGCTTTCTTATCTCTCTTTGCTCTTCTCTGGAACTCTGCATTCAAATGGGTATATCTTTCCTTTTCTCCTTTGCTTTTCGCTTTTCTTCTTTTCACAGCTATTTGTAAGGCCTCCTCAGACAGCCATTTTGCTTTTTTGCATTTCTTTTTCTTGGGGATGGTCTTGATTCCTGTCTCCTGTACAATGTCCATAGTTCATCATAGTACATACTACATACTCCATCCATAGTTCATCATAGTACATAGTACATACTCCATCCATAGTTCATCAGGCACTCTGTCTATCAGATCTAGTTTCTTAAATGTATTTCTCACTTCCTCTGTATAATCATAAGGGATTTGATTTAGGTCATACCTGAATGGTCTAGTGGTTTTCTCCACTTTCTTCAATTTCAGTCAGAATTTGGCAATAAGAAGTTCATGATCTGAGCCACAGTCAGCTCCTGGTCTTGTTTTTGCTGACTGTATAGAACTTCTCCATCTTTGGCTGCAAAGAATATAATCAATCTGATTTCGGTGTCGACCATCTGGTGATGTCCATGTGTAGAGTCTTCTCTTGCATTGTTGGAAGAGGGTGTTTGTTATGACCAGTGCGTTCTCTTGGCAGAACTCTATTAGCCTTTTCCCTGCTTCATTCTGTACTCCAATGCCAAATTTGCCTGTTACTCCAGGTATCTTTTGACTTCCTACTTTTGCATTCCAGTCCCCTACAATGAAAAGGACATCTTTTTGGGGTGTTAGTTCTAGAAAGTCTTGTAGGTCTTCATAGAACTGTTCACCTTCACAACTCAAATAAAAGATAAATTTGAGATAGTTTGATGTAGGCCATGCCCTTTCTCACATTCTAAAATCCCTTTTCTGTTCTGCCCTCTCTTATTGCAGTACCCAGGACATCCCATAATGAGCAGCAGCATTTATATCAAAAGAGGCAGAAGAAATGGCTGGCTCTCAATGCTGCCCCATTTCACAGATACTTGTCCTCAGGGCTTATGAGATGCTGGCTTGCTGTGATCCACAGCATCCTTCCACCAGCTCCCATGAGACAATTCTCAATTGGATTTAATGATATCCACATATTGACACCAATGTATCATCTCCTGAAGGCCCAGAATTAGCAGACAAGATGAATCCTGAGTGATACAAATCCTACCTATCAAACAGGCTAAAGGTGAAGTCTAACTGTCTGGAGTGTTGGGACACTAAAAATGAATGTGAGTCATATCACATGACCCTCCTATGCATAGAGAGATACAGACAGGGTCTTAGGGGTCTACGAAAGCACATTCTGGGAGAGGAAGCCAAAAGGTATAACTCTAAACTACCTGGAATTCTACCTCCCAGCAAACATTAGCACTGGTGTTATATATACATTTTCTCTCACGTGATCCATTGTATATTGACATGTATGATTTTGCTGTGGACGATCTTCTTTGTTCAGTGTACTTCTGGACATTTTTGTATCTCATTAGATATATAATATATAATATAGTGGTAGCTACCCTTGATTGCTGCTTATTATTAGCTGAGGTCTGTGCACTTGACATGTATTATCTCCGTTTTCACAACAGTGATTGTAAGTTAGGCATCATTATTGTTTTTAATTTACAGATGAGGAATCCAAAGCACAGAGGGATCAAGCATCTTGCCCAAGCTCACAAGACTAGTTTAGTGGCAGAACAAGGACTATAACTAGATCTGTTTGATTCCCAAACTCATGTCATTTCTGCCAGTATGCTATTCTACAACAATGTCATGCAAACTTCTTTAGCCCTGGAATGCATTCTTTAAAGGACTTCTTCCGTAAGCCTAATATGTAAAACAAAATGAAGTGGACTCTACTGAATAGGAGTGGGAAGCTCTCAGTCTTACCTGTTCCTGTCCCCTTGCCCCTCCCTGGCTGATAGTCCCCTCCATACAACCCCCACCAACCAGAGGCAACTGCTGAAGCAGCCCAAGGAACCCCTTGGAATTGGGAAAGACCAGTTTGGAAAATACAATCTGCATATTCTTTTAACAGACTTCACGGGATTTACTTATGGATATAGCATCATTGATGCAGCCAGCTGCCTCCTGCTGTGAAAAGCAATCTTGATGATGCATTTTATACACAATCATGATTTTTTTTTCTGGATACATTTCTGAAAGTGAAATGTTTGAGTCAAAAATATGCCAGTTTTGATACCACAACTCCCTTGGGAAGATAAAACCACATAAATTCCCATATGCAAAACCAGGTTCTGCACATTCTCCCCACAACTAGATGTTACTGCTTAAAGCCAATTTCTGTCAATTGTATATGCAAAAGTACATTGCAATTGTTTTAATTTACATTTTTTGAGTTGCTGAAAATATCAGACATTTTAAAGTTTGTCGACTAACTTACTTTCTTTTGTGCATATCCAGCTCAGATTTTTTGCCTTTTATTTTTCCTCTACTGAGACAATTGTCTTTTATTTTCTATTTATAACATCTATTTTTAATGTAGGAATATATTAGTCCTTCATATGTCACATAGAATGTAGACTGTTAATATATTAATATACATATAGAATATGTCACATTGAATTTTACCTTTTATTTATGCTGTTTTTTTACTTTAAAAGTGTTAATTTTTAGACCATAGGATCAGATAAACATTCTTCTATATGTTTTAATTCTTTGATTTTTAAAAAGTCTGAATTCTTTAGTCTGTTTGAAATTTAAGTTGTTACATTATATAAGGAAGTGAACTAACTTCCTTCTATAACTAACTCACTGTATTTCATTATCTTATTGCAATGACTAGGACTTACTAGACTTCTACTATATAAATTGCATTGCATTATATAAATTGTAGCTGCAGAGTTATGACTTGGTGTGGTGGTTCTCAACCTTGAGCCTCAGGGGACACTTGGGAACATGTAGAGACATTTTTGGTTGTTACAACTTGTGGTGGGGAGGAAAGTGTGTACCACTGGCATCTAATAACTAGTAACCAGGGATGCTGTCAAGCATACTACAGTGCAGAGGACATTCCCCCACAACAAAAAAATTGCTAGCCCCAAAATGTCAATAGTGCTGAGGCTGGAAAACCTCATGTTAAATAACAGCAGAATTAGCAAATCCCTTTTGCTTTTTGTACTTACTCCATTGCAAAGCAGAGTGTTACTTGTTAGCGACAACCTGCCTTACGGTCTCTGTGAAGATCCCTCTGGAATGCCTCTGTAGATTTACTCTCTACCTGCAGAAGAGTGATGCAGACGGCGCTATGAAGGATGTAGATGCCTCAGTCAACACTGAGAAAAGGAGAAAAAAAAAAGCAGTGCAGCCACGAGTAACACATCAGCAGTGTGTAGTGTTGGTTTTCCTGTCTTGAGACCTCTGTGTTCCCCTGACAAGGAGGAATAAGAGCCTCTTCAGCTACCCTCCTGTTGGTTCTCTCTAGGAACTCACAACCTCCATCAGTTAAAGTGCATTCTTCACCTTTGTGTAGAGGCTCTTCATGAAGACCTGGGTTCAAAACCCCAGCCCCCTCACTTGCTGGCTGTGGGTGTGAGACCCTGGGCAAGGTCCTTTCTTCACTGAGCCTCTGAGCCTGTTTTCATAAAACATAACCTGGGATGCCATGAAGTGCGTTTTCAACTTTATAAGTAGATGCCTGGCTCAGTATCTAGAATATGTGTATGTGTGTATTTAGTTGTTAAGTCATATCTGACTCTTGTGACCCCACAGACTGTAGGCACGCCAGGCTCCTCTGTCCATGGGACTTCCCAGGCAAGAATACTGGAGTGGGTTGCCATTTCCTTCTCCAGGGGATCTTCCTGATGCAGGTACCAAATCCACATCTCCTGCATTGGCAGGCGGATTCTTTACCATTGAGCCTCCAGGGAAGCCCCATCTGGAATATAGTGAATGCCTATTATACCTCCCCATGGAGTCCCAGCCATGGGCAACTAATGCTGCTGATCTCTTTGTGTTTGGTTCTGAGAAAGGCAAGAAAAGCAACCTGTATGCTGGTGCTCTGGCACAGCCCCTGGGAGCCCAGAAGCCAAGAGGGACAAGTTACAAGCACTTGCACAGTGTTATTTTATACATCTTTGCGTAAACTATGTCATTTCATTATTACCCTTTTCCAGATAAGGAAACCAAGGCACACAGAGGTTAGTAGCCTGGCTACGGTCACTGAGTCCTTAGATGGGGAAACAATGGAAACAGTTACAGACTTTATTTTGGGGGGCTCCAAAATCACTGCAGATGGTGACTGCAGCCATGAAAATAAAAGACACCTGCTCCTTGGAAGAAAAGCTATGACCACCCTAGACAGCATATTAAAAAGCAGAGACATTACTTTGCCGACAAAGGTCCATCTAGTAAGAGCTATGGTTTTTCCAGTAGTCATACGTGGATGTGAGAGTTGGACTATAAAGAAAGCTGAGTGCTGAAAAATAGCTTCTTTTGAACTGTGGTGTTGGAGAAGACTCTTGAGAGTCCTTTGGACTGCAAGGAGATCTATCCAGTCCATCCTAAAGGAAATCAGTCCTGAATATTCATTGGAAGGACTGATGCTGAAGCTGAAACTCCAATACTTTGGCCACCTGATGCGGAGAACTGACTCATTGGAAAAGAGCCTGATGCTGGGAAAGAGTGAAGGCAGGAGGAGAAGGGGATGACAGAGAATGAGATGGTTTGATGACATCACTGAGTTGATGGACATGAGTTTGAGCAAGCTCTGGGAGTTGGTGATGGACAGGGAGGCCTGGCATGCTGCAGTCCATGGGGTCGCAGAGTCGGACACCAATGAGCAACTGAACTGAACTGAAGGTCACTGAGCTAGTGAATGGTGGAGTTGGGTTTTTATAGCTTGCCCATAATCAGTGGTAAAGAATCTGCCTGCCAATGCAGGAGACGCGGGCTCGATCCATGGGTTGGGAAGATCCCTTGGAGAAGGGAATGGCAACCCACTCTAGTATTCTTGCCTAGGAAATTCCATCGACAGAGGAGCCTGGTGGGCTACAATCCTTGGGGTTGCAAAAGAGTCGGACACAACTTAGTGACTAGACAAGACCGCATAATCACCTAGTCACGCTGCCTCCCCGCCTCTCGCAGCCCCCACTCCGCAGCTGCTGGGCTGAAGGACCCCAGTCCAGCTACCCCACTCCAGGGTTCTTCCTGTGACACCTCTGGAGCCCTGAGCTTTTAGCCTGAGGCCTGGGGGCAGTGCTGAGTATGGGGTGGCTGCTAAGAAGAAGGGGGTGGCATTTCATCTGAAATCCTTGCTCAGAGCAGCTGCCCAGGCTGCCACCAGTTGACAGAAAGAGTCCTCTGCTCAAGTGCCATCCCCAGAGGGCCTGACGCTTCCCAGCACCCCAGAATGTCCCCACGGAGCTCTGACGGCGGCCTGCTGGGCTTCGCGGTCTCGGAAAATGTACTTAAACGCTCCATGCCTCAGCTGGCGTCTGGGAGGAGATTCAATTACATGGTAATGAGCCTGAATCCTGCAGAACCTGCCTCTTAATCACCAGCTGGAAAATGCAACCATCTAAGACACAGGCAGGACACCCTGGCCACGACCTCACTAACCTAATCCTGTTAGCTTCCTCCGCTCCCCTTAGCTCAGCTGCAGGACTGCCAGGGTGACCTTCCAGGACAGAGGTTTCCTTGTCCAGGGATGCTGCGTCTGGGCGGGCTGTGCCTTGGGCATGGTGCAGGCCCGGCCATGGCAGGGATGAGTGAGACAGGAGCTCTCCTGGCTGAATCTAGAGAAGGCTAGGGAGAAAGCTACATGCCCAGGTGGTACCAGCCTCCTTTTCTGCAGGAATCCCATTGTAAGGTGCTGTCTCCTAGCCCTGGGTAGGGGAGTAGAGGCTGAGTTTGAACGCACAGCGATCCCAGTCCCAACATCACTGGCTTCAGCACAGGTGAGAGAGATGGGAGGTATCCGACTGTAGACTTGACTCTTACCCAGTCTCCACCAAGCACAGAAAATGTTGTGTGACTTACCAGGTGACACCTGAAGTTCAAGAAATCCAGTTGTTCCAGCTTTCTGTATGGACGCCTCTGGGGCAACCTCTTCCCTTGTGCCGTGAAAGGCTTGACCCGAGACCTTTCTGGATGCCGTAGTTCTCTGAGCAGAGAGAGCAGGAAGTGGGCTGGGGTCTGGCAGGTTTCCTGAGTTCTGATTTCGGCAATGATTTCAGTAAACGCAGAGGAGTTCCATAATCCTGGAGGGGGTGTTGAAAGCTGGGAATCTCCTGTGTAGGTCTGGGTATGAGTTAGTTGGAAAACAGGGCAGGTACTAACGTGTCCCTTGGTTGTTCAATCGCCAAGTCACATCTGACTCTTTGCAGCCCCGTGGATGGCAGCACGCTAGGCTTCCTTGTCCTTCACGATCTCCTGGAGTTTGCCCAAGAATACGTCCCTGATATCGTGTCAAGTCGTCATACGTGTGTGTCCATGCCTATGTGTGTCTGGGCGTGTCTCTCTGCATCCCTGAGTGTGTGTCTGTCTGCAAGAACCTGTATGTGCTGAGGAGAAGGGCCTCAGAGGGCCGACTCTGGCCTCTGTGATGTTCAGAAGCCTTTGGTGTGTCTGGTGTTCTAATGGCCATAAACTCTCTGAGACTGAAGCCTGATGGCTTTCTCTCCTGCTGTGTCGTTCCTGTAACACCGTGATTCTCAATCCCGGCTGCACGTTAGCTCACTTCACCTGCAGAGCTGTATAAAATACCGATTCCCTGGGTATCACCCCACACTGGTTAAAACAGAATTTCCAGACTCAGGACCTAGGCCTTGCTGTGTGCCTGAAACTCCGAAGGTCACTCCAGTTGCAGCCAGGCCTGGGCTCCCGTCAGGAGGCTTCAGTGAGACAGGGGGACACAGCTTTGAACTTGGAGCCGGGATGGGGAGGGGGGAGTACCTTTCAGAGCTGGTTCCCTCGTGAAACCATCTAGGCTATTTTGTCTTTCTGGTCCTCAGTTTTTCCATCTTGGTAAGACAGGGATCATTACAGCTTCCTGCCTGCCTCCTCTCTGTGGTTTGAGGTCACTTATGTGAACGGGCTTTGAGATTCTGAAGGGTAACCCAAATGCCAGGAAACATTATTAGCATGATTGGGTTAGCCCTCTGTAGAGACGGAAGAGTGAGGCCAGGGGTAGGTGGGCAGTTACAGCGAGACTGTAGTGAAAGAAGCTGTGGGCATGCACCCTCCTTGCTCTGTGGTTTAGCTTTGCTGTTGTTATTTAGTCGCTAAGTCGTTTCTGACTCTTTTGCAGCCCCATGGACTGTAGCCCACCAGGCTCTTCTGTCCTCGGGATTTCCCAGGCAAGAATACTGGAGTGGGTTGCCATTTTCTTCTCCAGGGGATCTTCCTAAGCCAGGGATTGTATCCGAGACTTCTGCACTGACAGGCAGATGCTTCACCATTGAGCCTTGGATTTGGCGACATACAAGGCTTCCCTGGTGTCTTAGATGTTAAGAATCTGCTTGCAATGCAGGAGGCTCAGGTTTGATCCCTGGGTCAGGAAGATGCCCTGGAGAAGGGAATGACAATCCACTCCAGTAGTCTTGCCAGGAGAATTCCATGGACAGAGGACTCTGGCTGGGTTTTGCCCCCTTCGATTACAATA
This sequence comes from Cephalophus harveyi, assembly GCA_006410635.1. Classification (NCBI taxonomy): domain Eukaryota; kingdom Metazoa; phylum Chordata; class Mammalia; order Artiodactyla; family Bovidae; genus Cephalophus; species Cephalophus harveyi. Next base: position 261,495 of record SJYT01081834.1, read on the forward strand.
CATATACGGACATAATCATACCAGGAGAAGGGTTTGAATGCCCTTCTCACACTGTCATTGCATAATCAGGTGGTGGTCTTCAGTCTGCCCAGAGGTGTCTTCTTCGTTTCCTCCTCTCCTGAAACTTCTGGCAGCTGCAACACCAGCCCTCATTCCAGGGCCTGGAGTTGGCTCTGCCTGCCCGCCCAGACTTCAGAGCTACATCAAAAAGCTTTGCTTGCTGGCAGCGTCCCAGAGAGAGGCCCTCTTGGCTCCTGTGCAGACTTAATTAGCTCTTGAGCTGCTCCCCTGTCAATCTGGCCTTCTCTGCTCCTCCCTCCCTGCTGGCATTCAAGGGGGGAGAATCTCATTTCTTCTCCCAGGGGCCCGTTCCTTGCAAGTCGCTTTAGCTTCCTTTCCTCTCTGTGATCAGGAGAGCAGGATGGAGGTATCAAGGCAATGATTGTAGAAGCTGACTGACACTTCTTCCTGAAGCTAAAGAAGAGCAGCTTTGGAACTGAAGCTGCGTGTCTCATTCTCCTTGCTGTCTTTGAGCCTGACCTCTGGGTACCGGTTACTTTGCATACAATCACTCAGTCCTTTCAGACAGCCAACCCAGTGACTTCCATCCGGCTTTCTTATAGGAACCTAGGTTGTTTGGGCTTCCCTCCACTCGTTCTTTAACAGTTTGAAAACACATCTGAAATCCACATTTGTGGATGTCACACATAGCTCAGCGTGGGTAAAAACACACAAGTTTTGGAACAGCACACTTAAGGCTTCCCTGGTGGCTCAGACAGTAAAGAATTGGGAGACCCGGGTTCCATCTCTGGGTCAGGAAGATCCCCTGGAGAAAGGAATGGCTATCCACTCCAGTACTCTTGACTGGAGAATCCCTCAGACAGAGGAGCCTGGCTCCAGGAGCCAGAGGGGTCCATGGGGTCACAAAGATCCGGACACAACTGGGCAACTAACACTTTCGCTTTTCCCCTTCACAGTGACTGCCTCTGGGGAGGGGACTATGTGTTCGAGCTAGTCTGTGTTCCCTCGTGAAATCTCCCATGACAGGGAGGCTTGGGGGTTCTTCGGCTGATTCAGTGCAGTCTTACTTCACTCCATCAGACCCTAAAAAAAATGGAAACAGAAGGAAGAGGATGCCCCTTAATCCACTGTCTCACCCCCAGCCCAGCTCCCCTGTCACCCTTCTCTTAGGCTTATGGGAGCTTGGAGGCACAGAGCGTGCTTCTTCCAGATGAGAAACTCAGATAGGGACCGAGGTGAGAGGTCACTGGGAAACTGCTGGGTGCGGTCAAAGTGAATTCCTCGCTGGCACCTGTGAGAGGAACAGCCCGGGTGGAGGCAGGGAGCCTGTGCAACCTCTGGACTCCACGAAACCTTTCACAACAGTCTTTGCCAGGTTCTCTCCCCGCCCCCAGCTCTTCCCAAGTGCATACAACCTCTGTCTTGGTCAAATTCCCCGGGATCTCGCCCAGCTTCCTGCCAATTCCCTCTTGACATCTGCCTCTCTTCCCTTCTTCCTCAAACCTTCTTCAAAGCCTGTGAGAAATCCTTCCTGTCTCCAAAAAGGCAAGTCTTTTCACTGTAGACTGTAGTGGCCCCTCAGACTTGATCCTTAGTCAGGGAAAGATCCGATCTCTGGACCGTAGGTCTTCTCAGAAGGCAGAGATAAGGAGCCAAAGCAAAAAAGCATTAAAGTTTCATCTTACAGTGATCTGGCCATTGATAAACTGGTGATTGAAACCTCTTCATGTTTAAATACAAAGTGCCATTGTTCAGTCGCTAAGTCGTGTCCAACTCTTGGAGACCCCATGGACTGCAGCACACCAGGCCTCCCTATTCCTCACTATCTCTCAGAGTTTGTCCAAGTTCATATCCCATTGAGTCGATGATGCCATCCAACCAACTCATCCTCTGCTGCCCTCTTCTCCTTTTGCCTTCAACCTTTCCCAGCATCAGGGTCTTTTCCATGTACTTAACAGAAGTACTTAATGTATTTAGTACTTCCTGCCAATCCCCTCTTGACATCTGCCTCTGTATTCATATGAATACAGAGAATGCAATGGCAGAGAAGGCAATGGCAACCCACTCCAGTACTCTTGCCTGGAAAATGCTATGGACGAAGGAGCCTGGTAGGCTGCGGTCCATGGGGTCGCGAAGAGTTGGACACGACTGAGCGACTTCACTTTCACCTTTCACTTTCATGCATTGGAGAAGGAAATGGCGACCCACTCCAGGGTTCTTGCCTGGAGGACCCCAGGGACGGGGGAGCCTGGTGGGCTGCCGTCTCTGGGGTCGCACAGAGTCGGGCACAACTGAGCGACTTAGCAGCAGCACCTATGAATAACATAGAAGACAGCCCAGTGTGCTGAAGTCCATGGGCGTCACCAAGAGTTGGACACAACTTAGTCATGGAACAACAAAAAAGTCAAGGTTCGCTAGCTTTGCCTTTTGTTCCAGCCGCAGCGGGCATCTCTGGCAGCAGGCTCTGCAGCTCCACCTCCAGGACTTGGCATGCACTTTCCCCTCTGCCTGAAGCACACTTTCCTTCACTGCCTCTTCACTTTTCTGACCCCTGTCTTTTTACAGGGATCCCTTTGGGCATCCTGGCATGTCTTCATCCCGTAGAAGCATCATACTCTGACAGAGTTATTTCTTAGCCTGTGCCAAACTTTCATTCAACTCATGAATGAGGTGTGGTAAGCTATTACAACAAGGTCTCTAGTTCATCCACACCTCCTCACATCTGTACTTCCCACCCTGCCACATACCGATGACATGATAGTAAAGGAAATACTAGCAGAGACTGGAAAAGTATGTGCCTAGCAGTGCTTGCCCTCACTTGCTGCTCTTGGAATCCAACTACTGTATGAAAAGCTGGGGTTACTCTGCTGGGTGACTGGGGACACAGTTACAGTTGTCCCTCTTGCTCCAGTCAGCAGCCGGCCAATCACCTGTCGGGGAAGCAAGGACGTTTTAGATCACCCAGGGGCGGGGTCCCGTTCCCTAGTGTAGTGGTTATCACGTTTGCCTCATACTCAGGGTAGGCCAACACTGTAGGGTGTTTTGCCAGATAACTGCAAGCCCATAATCACGTCCAGTAGAGACCACTCATCCATCCCAGATCAGAGGAACCGCCCAGCCAAGTGCAGAATGACGAGTGAGATAAATGGCTCTTGTTTGAAGCCATTCAGTTTGGAGTTTTGTTGAAGCTACCTGATACATGAGGGGATTAACAGAAAGAAAAATAGCTGGTTCACTAAAAGATATGAGAAATTGGGATTTATACAGTCAGTGGGAAAAAAAAACTGCTGAAAGAAAAGTACCAATTCACTTTTTGCAATTCAGTGTAAAACTGGTTAATATTCAACCGGGCAATAAAAACATTACCCATTATCTTCCATCAGAGACTCAGAGATGATAGTGTTTAGGAAATGAAAGAAAAGGTTTACCATCAAAGATGTCAGGGAGAGAGACTTCAGAAGGGCCGACTTGCCAAATATAAAACATAATGAGCCCTTAAAGAAAAAAAAAAGCTCTGTAAAATCACCGGTTATCAAGTTTAAATTAGCCTTTTCATGATGAAAAACATCAACTTTCTCTGATCGTTATCATAAGCCCAAAGGTCATGGCATATCTTCAGATATCAGGATAGCAAAAAAATCAAGAGTAAATGGAAATTGTTAGGGAGGAGTTGCAGGTTTATGGGAAATAGACAATGTTTTACGGTATATGCAACCAGAGGCAGGCAAGGTGATCCTGTTCTTTTCATTTTAATTTTCTTCCTAGCTGTGGTATATAAAGAGTTTGATCACATTGGAATTAGAAAGTATAAGTGATTCTTATTTCCACAGTTGTGACTTCCCTGGTGGCTCAGATGGTAAATACTCCGCCTGCAATGAGGGAGACCTTGGTTCAATCCCTGGGTTGGGAAGATCCCTTGGAGGAGGAAATGGCAACCCTCTCCAGTATTCTTGCCTGAAGAATCCCTAATCCAGAGGAACCTGGCTACAGTCCATAGGGTTGCAAAGAGTTGGGCATGACTGAGTGACTAAGCACAGCACTTATTTACTGGTCAGAAAAAAAAAAAATTGTGTCTCTGTTTTATAAAAGGTAACTTCTAATTTTATGCATGAGCTCTAATCAAGAATTTGTCAAAAATATATTCTCTTAGAGGGTCAGGTGACTCTCCAGCGGACTTTTTGGAGAATGCTCCAATGCTAAACAATCTGCCTGCAATGCTGGAGATGTGGGTTCAATCCGTGGGTTGGGAAGATCCCTGGAAGAAGGAAATGGCAACCCACTCCAGTATTCTTGCCCGGGAAATCCCACGGACAGAGGAGCCTGGGGGATTACAATCCATGGGGTCGCAAAGAGTCAGACATAACTGAGGGACTAACACATACCAGCATCGCTTTACATTCCAAGTCATGGATAATTTCCCCAAACATGTGAGTCCCTGATGCACCAGCCCAGGTCAGAGGCCCCTCCTTGTGTTGTCACAGCACCTGGACCCACTTATCACAGTCCGCTGTCATATTGTAAAACAGGCTTCGGAAGGCTCCTCTAGACTCTGGCCTTCTTGAGGGTGGGGACTTTTCCAAAGTCTAGCACAGGGCCTTGTTTAAACCTTGTTGAATGAATATGCCAGTAGATCATTTCCTTAGAGACCCAAGGACAGCATTCCCCACACTTGGCGGCACCAGAATTTCCAGGGGTGCTTTGCTCAGCAGCTCCCCAGATAATGCCCATCAAGTGATGGGCTGGAGCCGCCTGGTCCTGCCTGGTGAGTGCTGACTCTGGTGAGCACATTTCCTCAGGACTCTGGTTCAGTGACGTCACGTTGGTGGTCTGAGACTGGGCATGGTGGGAGCATTTACACTGTGGAATTGGCAAAGGCTGCCAGTGAGGGTTTTGGTTTATGAGAGCTGGCTTTCCAGCATTTCACTGACCTTCCTCCTCTCTTGTCCAAGGACTAATGTTTGAGAATCGTTGACCTAGGATAGGGTCAGCCAACCACAGCCAGTGGGCTAAACCCAGCCAGCTGCCTGCTTTTGTGCTGCCCATGGCTGGGACTGTTTTCTACACCTTTGGAGGGTTGTCAGAGGAGGAGGAGAATAAGAGAACTATGTGTATAAGAGACAGGCTCTGCAGCTCCACCTAAGGAGAGGGAGGGGTGGAAGGGGTGGGGTGGGAGGGGGAAATGAGATTCCCTGCAAAGCCTAAAATGTTTCATATCTGGTCTTTTATGGAAAAATCTTGCTGACCCCTGACCTAGAGAAGCTTATTAGCCCTGACTGCACATTAAAATCACCTTGGAGACTTTTCATACGTTTTGTGCTTGAATTCCAGAACGTCCAAGGTGGGATCTGGCCGTCTGTGTATTTTCACAGGTCCCCAGGGGACTCACATTTTTCTGTCTGGAGTCCCAGGTTTCCTGGCTGTTTCCCCACCTTGCTTCTGTTGCCATTTCCAACCTCATCCCAGCTACCCTGAGTGTTCCGTGTCCTGGGGGAGGGTCTCTTTAGGGTTGCCTTGGATCTGAAAGGCATTTCTTTTGCCTGGAAACAAGTGATGGGGGTGGGGCTGGGAGTGGGCAAGGCTTCCAGGTGAGCACAGCTGAAGACTGGGGGTGTGAGGAGGGTGCTGATAGCCGAGCTGTTCTTCACTCACCTTCTTACTCCCACTCCAAATCCCGGAGCTCGCCAAACACATTGGGCAGAAATATTATTCCTCGTTTGGGGTAAACTGGGTAGGGGAGAAGTTGTTAATCTTCTGTGTCTGAGTCAGGGATTTGACTTGCCCTCTCACGCTCACTAAGCATCCTTGAGAAGGAAGGGGATGCAGGATTCGGGAAGCTGCATCCCTCACCTGCCACCCAGGTGTCTGCTTGCTTTGAGGTGTGACTCCAAAGGAGTGAGGTGGGTGATTGTTAATCAACAAACCGGCTCCAATAGAACACGTCATCCCAGAAGACTGCCGTTACCCAAGCAATTGGGTAACCTTCTTGGGAGTTACTTCCAGAGCCTGCAGCAAGTTCTTCTGAGTTTATTCTGTGTTGGTGATTTTCTTTGGAGGAGAGCTTACTTTTTAGGAATCACTAAAATCCAATTGGAATAAAATGGATCGATACAACTTGAGCTTAAAAAATAATCCAATAATTTGTACAAAAGAAAGAAATTGAAAGTACCAACAGATGGCCTAGCTTCATGGTTAAGAACATGGGTCGTGATCTTTATCATTTGGCTTCAAAGCCAACCTCTACCACAGCCACTGCTAGCCCTGCAAACTTGATCAGGTTGCTTAAACTTTGTGCCTTACTTTTTCTCATCTGTAAAATGGGATCCTACCTCACAGAGTTGTTGTGAGCATTAAATTATACATTAATACATAGAAAGGGCTCAAATCTTCATTGTTAGTGATGGAGTCCTTGTGCAGCCCATACTGGCTTGGAGGCTATTAAAAAAATTCTAGAAATGTTTTGGAACATGGCAGTGGCATAATAATATCAACTCTACAGCTTCCCAACTTGGCCATTTCAAATAATGTATTTGGATATATGTATGGGGTTTCCCTGGAGTTTCAGAGGATAAAAAATCTGCCTGCAATGCAAGAGACCTAGGTTCAATTCTCTGGATCAGGAGGACCCCCCGGAGGAAGAAATGGCAGCCCATTCCAGTATTCGAGCCTGAAGAATTCCATGGACAAAGGAGCCTGGTGGGCTACAGTCCATGCGGTTGAAAAGAGTCAGACGTGGTCGAACGACTAACCCTTTCACTTTCACATTCATGGTTACTTTAAAGTGGGTTTCCAAACTTTAGCTTCTTCTGATCACCCAAGGAGGATGCTAGCCCAGCTCGTTTTCTCCCCACTGTCATTGCAGGTCCTCCCTTACTAGAAGGTTTCTTTTGAATTTTGTAAGGCCAGTTGGGAAGCAAAGGGAGGGAAGGGCGGTCTGAGGGCAGTTTGTTGTTTAGCTACTAAGTCACGTATGACTCTTGCAATCCCATGGACTTTAGCCCACCAGGTTCCTCTGTCCATGGGATTTCCCAGGCAAGAATATTGAAGTGGGTTGTCATTTCCTCCTCCAGGGGATCTTCCCAGTCCAGGGATTGAACCCACATCTTCTGCATTGGTAGGTGGATTCTTTACCACTGAGACACCGGGGGGTGGGGGGTGGGGGGTAGAAGCTGTCTCTTATACACATCTCAATATACAGCCTTGACATACTCCTTTTCCTATTTGGAACCAGTCTGTTGTTCCATGTCCAGTTCTAACTGTTGCTTCCTGACCTGCATACAGGTTTCTCAAGAGGCAGGTCAGGTGGGCTGGTATTCCCATCTCTTTCAGAATTTTCCACAGNCCTGGGGGCAATAGCCTGCTCCATTATTTCCGTATGGGAAGAGCTTAGGGGTGCCAGAATGGTTGGAAATGGGGAAAATGAAACTGTACTTGACATTGGACATATCTACTGCCAATGTTAAAGACTGAGGGGAAGCTCAGTTCCCCTGATCCCCCTTGGCACCTGCAGGGGGTAGTCTGGAGTACAGTTCTATGACTTTTAACCCATGAATAGGTTTGTTAGCCACCACCACAATCAGGGGGGTTTCCAAGTGGCTCAGTGGTAAAGGGGCTTCCCTAGTGGCTCAGATGGTAAAGAATCTGCCTGCAATGCAGGAGACTCAGGTTCAATCCCTGGTTTGGGAAGATCGCCTAGAGAAGGGAATGGCAACCCATTCCAGTATTCTTGCCTGGAAAATCTGGGGTTGCAAAGAATTGGACACGACTGAGCGACTAACACTTTCCCTTCCCTTCAGTGGTAAAGAATCTGCCTGCCAATGCGGTAGATGCAGGAGACATGGGTTCAGTCCCTGGCTTGAGAAGATCCCCTGGAGGAGGAAATGGCAAATCACTTCAGTATTCTTGCCTAGATAATCCCATGGACAGGGGAGCCTGGTAGTCTGTGGGGTCAAGAAGAATCCAGTACAACTGAGCATGCAAGCAGCAACAACGACAATCAGGATACAGAGCAGTTCTACCACTGAAACCCTCCCTTGAAATTCCTTTGAAATCACACCCTCACCTCAGCCCTAACCCTGATGAGTACCTATCTCTTCTTGATCACCAGGGCTTCCCTGGTGGCTCAGAGGTTAAAGCGTCTGCCTCCAATGCAGGAGACCTGGGTTCGATCCCTGGGTCGGGAAGATCCCCTGGAGAAGGAAATGGCAATCCACTCCAGTATTCGTGCCTGGAGAATCCCATGGATGGAGAAGCCTCAGTTCAGTTCAGTTCAGTCGCTCAGTCGTGTCCGACTCTTTGCGACCCCATGAATCGCAGCACGCCAGGCCTCCCTGCTCATCACCATCTCCCAGAGTTCACTCAGACTCACGTCCATCGAGTCAGTGATGCCATCCAGCCATCTCATCCTCGGTCGTCCCCTTCTCCTCCTGCCCCCAATCCCTCCCAGCATCAGAGTCTTTTCCAACGAGTCAACTCTTCGCATGAGGTGGCCAAAGTA
>SJYT01081834.1:271173-371428 GCA_006410635.1 Cephalophus harveyi
TTTTCCTCTATTTCTTTGCATTGATCACTGAAGAAGGCTTTCTTATCTCTTCTTGCTATTCTTTGGAACTCTGCATTCAGGTGCTTATATCTTTCCTTTTCTCCTTTGCTTTTCGCCTCTCTTCTTTTCACAGCTATTTGTAAGGCCTCCCCAGACAGCCATTTTGCTTTTTTGCATTTCTTTTCCATGGGGATGGTCTTGATCCCTGTCTCCCGTACAATGTCACGAACCTCATTCCATAGTTCTTCAGGCACTCTATCTATCAGATCTAGGCCCTTAAATCTATTCCTCACTTCCACTGTATAATCATAAGGGGAAGCCTAGTAGGTACAATCCACGGGGTCGCAAAGAGTCGGACACGACTGAGCGATTTCACCTTACCTTCTTGATCACAGTGGGTCTGTCTTTTCACGCTTATCTGCAATCACACAGCCTGTAACCTTTGAGACTGGCCTTTTTCACTCATCACAGTGCCTCTAAGATTTAGCCAGTTTGTATCTGTAGCATGTTTCTTTTTTTACTGAGTACTGTTTCACTGTATGGCTGTACCATAGTTTGCTTATTGAATCACTCCTTAAAGGACATTTGAGTGGTTACCAGTTTGGGATGATTATGAGTAGAGCTGTTATAAATATTTGTGGTTTTGTGGGAACATAACTTTCCATTTTTGTAGGGTAAATACTCAGGAGTAGGTTTCACGGGTCATCTGAAAATTGTGTGTTTAACTTTATAAGAGGTTGTCAAATGTGGAAAACAATTTATGGTTACCAAAGGGGAAAGGGAGTGGGGAGGATAAATTAGGATTATGGGACACTACTATATATAAAATGGGTTCCCCCGGTGGCTCAACAGTAAGTAGAGAATCCACCTGCAATGCAGGAGATGAGGGAGATGCAGATTTGATCCCTGGGTCAAGAAGATCCCCTGAGAAGGAAATGGCAACCACTCCAGTTTTTTTTCTTTTTTGCCTGAAAAATCCCATGGACAGAGGAGCCTGGTGGGATACAGTCCAAGTGGTTGCAAAGAGTCAGATGCAACTGACTAAGCACATCGTAATAAGTGTGTAGTAATGTCTTGAAGTGGATTTAATTTACACTTTCCTCAGGCCTATTGATGTTGAGCATGTTTACTATCATATGGCGAACTTTGGTGAAGTGTCTGCTAACTCCTTGTCCGTTTTCAAATTGGGTTTGTCAGCTGCAAGTGCCATGGGTGCTTGCCATCTGCCTCCACAAGGATTAAATCAGATGCTGCTGCAGCTCTGGATTTTCAACACCCCCGACAGGAGTTCAGGGTGAGGAGCAGAAACGTGCTGGGGGAGAAACTGGCAGAACAGGTCTTCAGATAGATATTTTCAGGAGCCTATTTTGTGAGCTCAATTCTTGGATCGCCTCATATCTCGAAAAGCATTAAAAATCCTTCATGGTGACAACTGCTCCTCATGACTCACAGCAGCCTTGTGCAGAAAATACGTGCTTGACTGCACGCTCTCTCCCTTCCCCCACATCACCCATATCCTGACCTTCCCCTGCCTCTTTGGAGCAGTTTCTCAGAGCTGTCTGAAATGCGGTCTCTTAGGCTGCAGCCCTCATTTTACCTCAAATAAAACTTAACTTGCGACTCTCAAGTTGTGATTTTTTTTTAAGTTGACAGGTTGTTTTCTTATTACTGAATTTTGACAATTCTTTATATATTCTGGATGCAAATGTTTTGTTGGATATGTGACTTGAGAATCTTTTTTTCCCAGTCTATAGCTTCTCTTTTCATTTGTTTAACAGTGTCTTAGGCAGAAGAAAGGATTATAATTTTCATGAGGTCCAATTTATCAATTTTTAAGAATGGATCATTGTTTTGGTGCCATGTCTAAGGATTTTTTGTCTAACTGGCCTCGCATTCCTGGGATAAACACCACTTAGTTGTGGTATATTGTTCTTCTGTATTGCCGAACTCAATTTGCTTACATTTTATTGAGGATATTTGCATCTATTCTCCTGTCACCCAGGCCTCCCTGTGTGTAGTCTGTGCCTTCAGAGATAGGTCAAAGCAGCTGGTTTTATTTTTTAATAAACAACTCACCTGAGGTTTGCCCTCAGAAGCTTCCCCTTTCTGGTAGTTCTCAACGCTGGCCACACATTAGAGTCGTCTGGATACCTTAGAATATGTGTGAACATGCCGCCCTCTCCCCCACCCCCCATCAGAGGTTGATTCAATTGGTCTAGGAGGTGATAGGTAGATAGGTAGGTAGATAAAACCACCAAGAATTGTTCAAGTAAGAATTGTTTTGGTGGCAGAGAATGCAAACGTGCAAACGGAGATAAAAGCACCCAGTAACCGAAATGTCCGTATCCCCCACGTCTGCTTCAGAGTATTTTGTCCTCTCACGGCCGTACAAAGAAATTCCCCACACAGCTTTCTGTAGGCATCATTTTCAAACATACACAAAATAGAGATAACCCAGTTCTGATGATTATCAGCATTTCATCCATCTTGTTTCATCTTTTCTGCCCCCACCCCGTTTTTTGTGTTGGATCATTTTTTTAAAAATCCCCAATATCATGTTATTTTTCGCTGACTTAAAAAAAATCCTCCCCAAGTGATTTTAATGTCAGTTGAGATTTGAAATGCATGCAGCAAAGCCTCTTAAAGTCATGGGCAAATGTTTAAGCCATTTAGGAGACCAAATCCTTCACAGTGCGTCGTAATCAAATAAAGCCTCAGAATCCAGCTGACACGAGTGTAACGCATGTGCAGTTTCTCATGTGCTGAGTAATCCCGCATTAACGGCAAGTAGCTCGTGTAAGAAGGTAATTAACACCATTCAGCTAAAATGAATTTTCATAAATTTTTCTCCCTGCCTTTGTTCTCCAAAATCTATAAACAATATTAAAGCAGTCTAATTTTCATGACATACGCATAATCACAAAAACACACCACTCTACAGACCTTTCTCGCCAAAAGCCAGTGCACAGGGTTCCTGGACCTGCCTGGGACCCAGAGGTCTTTGTCCTTTCTGTTTAAACCCCTCCTGTTTCCCTTAGACTGCATACTGCCATGACCTAATGTAGGTAAGATACCTCCAGTGGCTTCCAATTTACCCAATTTGAAATCATTTGCAATACAACAGTCGGCTGTAAACACATGATATTAGATTGACTCTGCTCTCAGTGGAAAAACAGCTAATAAACAATGGAAAAACAAATGGTCTTTTGATGGGAAAAAAGAGAAAGTAATTATTTAGAATGTTTATCATTCATTCCTTCTGTGAGTGCTTGCTGAGTATCTGTGCTGTGCTTAGTCGCTCAGTTGTGTCTGACTCTTTGTTAACCCATGGACCGTAGCCCTCCAGGCTCCTCTATCCATGGGGATTCTCCAGGCAAGAATACTGGAGTGGGTTGCCATGCCCTCCTCCAGGGGATCTTCCCGACCTAGAGATTGAACCTAGGTCTCCCACATTGCAGGCGGATTCTTCCGTTTGAGCCACCAGGGAAGCCCAAGATTGCTGGAGTGGGTAGCTTATCCCTTCTCCAGGAGAACTTGCTGACCCAGGAATCAAACTGGGGTCTACTGAGTATCTACTGTATGCCAAATATTGTTCTAGGTGTTTGGAATATATCAAAGAGTCAAAGAGACAAAGATCCCTGCTATCAGGGTGCTTACCAAAGGAAGTGTATTGCACCTCCCCAGAAAGAGCCCCCACAATCTGCCTTGCCCACCCATCAACTTTGTTACTCCTGTAGTCAGTTGTTGCCAGCACATCCCCATCGCAGCCTCCTTGTTTCAGGAGGCCGGCACCATAGCATCTATACCATCGATACCATCGATACCATAGTATCTATAGCAAGGGGAGGTAGGCAAGATGGGGAAGTGGTATATTTCTCAGAACACCCCAAGCTGGACTTGGGATGGACTGACGCTTTGGGCAGAGAGGATGAAGAAACTAGTATCAATAGTATCAAAAGCACAGACAAACCCAAGTGATCAGTTATCTGATGGTGGACCAAGGAGAAGGACTTGAGATGAAGTTGGTGGGTGTTGTACATATCTGTAAATTGCAGGAGAGCATTGTGATCAATTGACGATATCTGCTGTGGACTCTGGAATGGGGAGTAAAGGAGGTAATTACTCTCTTAATTCCTGTGCTAAAAATTTGAAATCTCTCTCTCCCTAACTCCCTTCCCTCCTGCCCTGCCTCCAATGATCTGTTCCTGTGGCTTAGTTTTCTTGAGTTTTATACAGAGGAAATCATATAAAATGTGCTGTTTTATAAGTTCATCAGGTTTCTTTCACTCCGTGTTATAATCTGGAGATTCATCCTCATCGCTGGCTGTATCAATAATTCATTATTGCTGACTCGTACTATTCCGTTGTACAATACGCAACAATTTGTATCTCTGTTGACCTGTTGAAAGATTGATGACTATTCCAGTTTTGGCTATTACAAATAAAGCTGCTATGGTCATCTGGGTACACGTCTTTGTACAGATGCAGATTTTCTTTTCCCTTGAGTAAATATCTAGGACTAGAATACTGGATTACATGATAGGGGGTTGTTTTACTTAAGAAGCAGCCAACTGTTTTCCAAAGTGGTTGTACCATTTCACATTCCTGTCAGCAATGCGCGAGACTTGCAGTCACTCTATATCCTGGCCAATGATTGGTGAGGTCGATCTTTTAAATTCTAGTTCTCTGAATATGTGCACAGGGATATTTAAATCAGTATTTTAAAAACAAAGTTTAGGTTACTAATCTGAGACTTTCTTTTCTAATACAAGAATTTAAAACTATAAATTCCCTCTGAGCTCTGCTTGAACTGTATCTCACAAATTTTAAGTTGTATGTGCTTTTTATTCAATTCAAAAATGTTTTGATTTTCCCTTTGAGTTATGGACTCTTTATAAGTGTGTTACTTAGTTTCCAAATATTTGGAAGATTTTCTAGATATCTTTATGTAAACGGTTTCTAGTTTAATCCTATTGTGGTGAGAAAATATGCTTTGTATAATTTCAGTCATTTAATATTTATTGACACTTGTTTTATGGCCCAGAATACGGTTTGTTTTGGTGAATGTACCATTGTTGTTAGGTGGATTGTTCTATAAATGCCAGTTGGTCAAGTTGGTTGGTGATGTTCCAGTATCATATCTCCCTGCTGATTTTTTCTCTCTACATTTTCTTAATCAACTATTATGGGTGTTGAGATTTGCAGCTATCACTGTGGAGTTGTCTATTTCTCATTGTAGTTCTATCAGTGTTTATCTGCTACATGTTGAAACTTTATTATCAGGTACATATGTGTTTAGGATTGCTATGTTATGAATCCATCCATTTATCACTATGAAATGACCTTCTTTATCTCTGGCCATATTCTTTGCTCTAAAATCTATTCTGTCTGACATACTGTAGCCACTCCAATCTTCTTTTGAATAGTGTTAACATGGAATATCTTTTCCAATCTTTTTGCTCTTAACAATTTGTGTCCTTATATTTAAAGTACATTTCTTTTAGGTGGCATATTTCGGTCTTTTTTTTTTTTAAATAAAATCTGACAATCTCTACCTTGGGGGAGTTTCAACCACTTATGTTTAATTTAATTGTTGATACAGTAAAGTTTGTCATCTTATGATTTGTTTTCTGTTTGACCCATCTGCTATTTGTTTTCTTCAGCTTTATTTTTTCTGTCTTCTTTTCAGAAAATTGAATAACTTTATTATCCAGTTACCTTTTCTTTGCTGGTTTATTAGCTGTAGTTAGTTCAGTCACTCAGTCATGTCTGACTCTGCGACCCCATAGACTGCAGCACACCAGGCTTCCCTGTCCGTCACCAATTCCCAGAGCCTGCTCAAACTCATGTCCATCGAGTCAGTGATGCCATCTAACCATCTCATCCTCTGTCATCCCCTTCTCCTCCTGTCCTCAATCTTTCCCAGCATCAGTGTCTTTTCCAGCTATTAGCTATAAAGTCTGTTATAAAAATCTATTTTCAAGTAGCACCTCCCACTTCATGTATAGTATGATTATACTTTAATTTGTCTCCTCCTGGCCTTTATATAATTTTTGTCATGTATTTTACAAGTAGGTAAAGTAAATAATTTGATCATATTGAGTTTTGCTTTTAAATTTGTTATGCAAGATCAGAGTAATATTTAATCTAGAACTCATGCTCTCCACAACTGAGGCAAAAGCCTTCTGAGTACTCTGCTTAATGCATGACTTATGTTAGTTTTCAAAGTGGTTTGTGGGTCCAGGCCCTGTCAGTTGCTGGTGGCATGGCCTTGGCTGAGTCACTTAGCATCCTGGACCTCAGCTTGCTCACCTCTGCCCTGAGATGCTTCAGTTGACCAGTGTCTCAGGCAATGAGAGGCAGGCCCATCCAGCCCGAGGCAGTAGGACAGCCTTAGTCATCAGAGGGGAAGAGAGATCCATCACCTGCCTTCATCTCCAGGCTCCCATGAATTCATGTCTGAACAGGGGCTCTATAGGCAGAAATGGGGTAAGTCATTTATCACTGGGCTCAGAGATGACCTGACCGAGGGGAATAGGGGGTTATTCCTCAACTGGGCCACAGCTGTCCCCTTAGCCTGGCGTCTTGTAGAGGCTCCAAATGTGTTTAACGGTGGAGACTGAAGATGACTAGTGTTTGCAGGAGGAGGAGGGTCTGGGGTCTGCCATGGTGGGTGGGCAGGAGGGAGCAGAGACAGTAGTCACTGGCCAAAGCCTCCCTGGATTAGGGCTGGCTTGTTCATGAATCTGTGAGATGCCCTTTGGAGAAACCTGGAAACAGGGGTGGGGTGGGCTGAAGTTCCTGCAGGGGGCAAAGTCCTGAGTGCCTGAAGCAGGAGCCTGCAGACTGTTGCTGATTGCCTCACTGTTTCCTCCTCCTGCCTCTGTTCACTCCGGCAGCCGAGGTCTGGGATCTCTCATTTCATCTCTTCTTCCCCAGGTCCCTAGGGGTTCTCGGTGGTTGTAATGGATTGTTTTAAATGTTTCAAAAACTCTAATGGAAACCATAATACATCTGTTTTCTGCTTTTTGCACACACAGTTATGGATGCATTTGATTAATAAATAATGGGGAAATGAATTAATTATTCCTTAATGATTAGTCTCTTCAGCAGACAGCCTCTATCAAGACAATATGGGAGAAATGGGAGAAAAATAATAAAGCAGGGTCTCAGTATTGAACTGGTCAGAAAGTAACAGGATCAGAGGCTCTTTAGGGTTCTTTCCAGGCCCAAATCCCTTCTAGAAAAAGGCTGCATGGTCTAGAACTGCCCAAGGCTGGAGGTACCAGTGGTCTGGGGGAGTGACGGAGGAGAAAGGCATGTTACAGCTATTTCTTCCCAACTCTGCAAAATCAGGAGGTTTTAGGGCAAGAGGTGGTATGTATGAGAAGCACGTCAGGACTGAGTCACCATACCCCAAGCAGAAATTTAAAAAAAACCACTGAAACTCGAGATCAAGGTGAAGTCTGCCTGCTTAAGTACTAGCTTGGCCAGAAAGTTTGTTCGGATTTTACTCTACTATCTTATGGAAAAACTGAATGAACCATTTGACCAACCCAGTAGAGTTATTCAGCCCAGTGGTTCTCAAGCTGTAATGTGCATCACAGTTACTAGGAAGACTTTTTATTTTTCCTTCTCTTCCTTTTTTTAAAAAAATTTATATTGGAGTATAGCTGATTAGGGCTTCCCTGTTGGCTCAGTGATAAAGAATCTACCTGCAATGGAGGAAGACTCAGGAAACTCAGGTTTTATCTCTGGGTCGGGAAGATCCCCTGGAGGAGGAAATGAAAACCCACTCCAGTGTTCTTGCCTGGAAAAATCTCATGGACAGAGGAGCCTGGTGGGCTCCAGTCCATGGGATGGCAAAGAGTTGGACATGACTGAGCGCACATAGCCAATGATGCTGGGATAGTTTCAGGTGAACAGCCAAGGGTGGGAAGACTTTTAAAAACAGACAAGTGGGCCCAACTCCCAGAGTTCCTGGTTGCAAAGGTCTGGGGCGGGATCAAGAGTTTCCATGTAGAACACGGTCCCAGGCCAGGCTGCTGCTGCCAGTCCAGGAAGCACACATGAGAGGCATTCCTATTTCCCACTTGCTCACACTCCCTAAGTGCCTTCTACCCTTTCCTTCTGGACTTTTCTCCTGCCTCTTCCCTCCTTTTTTGTCCATTTGCTCCAGCAGCTTCCCCCTCTTGACTTTCTTCTGAAACAACAGGAATTGTCTTAAAAACTGCAGAAGAAATGCAGAAGAAGCAAGAAGAAAGCAAAACCACCCCTGGCTGGCAAGGGACATGAGTGGCAGCTGACTCAGGACAGCATGGGCTGGCCAGGTTGTGAGGTCCCTCAGAGCTGACAGAGCCACCTGGGGCTGCTCCAGCCTGGCCAGGACCCCATGAGACAGTGGATGAGGCAGCAGTGGAGGAGATGGGGTCAGCTGGGGGGCAGCCTCCAAGCAAAAGCTGGGCTTCAGAGCTCCTTCCCCATAGAGGATCCAGGACTTGAGTGTGCACTGGACTCCCCAGGGCTTGGAGAGTCTGGCTGCAGGGCCCTGTCCCCGAGGCCTCTCAGTTCAGGTCTGGGATGGAATCCCCAGTGCAGAAAAACCAGGATAAGCTGGTCACCCAGTGAGGGCTGGAGCCCTCACCCTTCTTAGAAATTCCCAATGAGGCTGACCTGCTGGTCCCAGGACCACACCTTGAGAGTCCCCCTTCGTTGCTCCAGACAAGAGCAGAGGCTAGAATGGCTGCAGTAGCCTGGACTCTTCAGAAGGGCAAAAGGAGAAGGGGGCGACTGAGGATGAGATGGTTGGATGGCATCACCAACTCAGTGGACATGAATCTGAGCAAACTCTGGGAGATGGTGGAGGACAGGGAGGCCTGGCATGCTGTAGTCCATGGAATCACAAAGAGTCAGGCACAACTGAACGACTGAACAATAAACAACATTAGCATCTCCGTGTGTCACTTTTCTGCCAGATATCATTGTGTTTACCAGGAACCAACACAACCCAGGTCTGTGCTGGATGTGCCCGAGTGACAATGTATGGGCCTTGGTATCTTACATAGGTCTTTACCCCAAGCTTTGCCTAATCCTTCTTACAGCCCTTCTTCCCCGAGAACAAGCAGGGGTGTGGGGAAATGCAGGACACTGGGCATGCCTGTGTGAAGTAGTTGTTGCGGAACCACACTTGTCTG
Source organism: Cephalophus harveyi (assembly GCA_006410635.1). Lineage (NCBI taxonomy): Eukaryota > Metazoa > Chordata > Mammalia > Artiodactyla > Bovidae > Cephalophus > Cephalophus harveyi. Next base: position 280,368 of record SJYT01081834.1, read on the forward strand.
CCTGACTCTCGTTTCCCTTACTTAGTGTTAATTGCTCAGTCTTGTCTCTTTGTGACCCCATGGACTGTAGCCCACCATCCTCTGTCCATGGGATTCTCCAGGCAAGAATACTGCAGTGGGGTGCCATTTCCTCCTTCAGGGGATCTTTCCAACCCAGTGATCGAACCTGGGTCTCCTGCCTTACAGGCAGATTCTTTACTGTCTGAGCCATCAGGTCTTTACCCAGAAAGTTTTTTGGTCCTTCGCCTAAATACATTTTGGAAACGGCCTCCACCTTGAGAGGCTCAACTTCTGATCTACGTCCTCCACGACACTGTAATTTTACTGAGAGATGAGTTGACTCAGAGGGGCTTTAAGGCTATTGATTGGGGTTGGGCTGCCGAGCTGAGATGGACCAACCCCACCCCCTGGTCATCTGCCATCTGCCCTGGCTTTGTGGGTCCCTGTGGGTCCTGTCTGCAGTAAAGTGTGGAAACAAGTGAAGTGTAGACTTGATTATTAGTGGCAGTCTTGACTGTAAAAAGCCTTACAGGTGACCAGTCCTGCAGTCCTGGAGTCATTAGGCATTTGAGGAGGTGACCTAAACTTCATAGGTCTGTTTTGACTTCTACAAAAGGGGAAATGATACTCTGTGAGGTGTTTACATTCAGGAGGTTGTGAGTCTCAGAAAGCCAGCACTGAATGACACCTGGCCCCGTGACTGTGATGTCATTATTGTTCTAATATTATCCCCTAACAGGCCGGGATCACCTGTAAGGTCACTCAGCTTGTAAGTGGCAGAGTGGACTGAGTCAGGTCACTGAAAAAGACCAGTTGTCTCTCAAGGGAAGAGATAGGAAGAGGGGCCCTGAAGGCAGTAGGAGGTGCCCCATGCCCAGCCAATTGGGAGGACAAGCCCCGATCAGACCTGGTCCAGCTCTGTGTGGCCCTGTCTGGTGGAAACGCAGCCCCTCCTGTCCTCCTTGCTCTCCCCCTGCTTGCCCTGGGTGGTGGGTGCTCATGGGCCCTGCCATCTGCAGTGACACAGAGCAGCGTGGAAGCCTGGTCAGGGTCCCCTTCCTGGTGCGCAGCACAGCCAGGGTGAAGCGGGAGACATGCTGGTCCATGACTCACCTGCAGCATGAGGTGCTCACCTGCCCTGGCTGCTGCCCAGCTTGCTCCACCTGCCTGGGGCTCCCCAGGGCTCGGGAGAGTCTGTCAGCAGCTTAAGGTGGGGTGGGGAGGGTGGTCAGAGAGGGCTCGACAGGTAGCCTGCAGACCTGGGCCCCAGTCCTGGCTCTGCCGCTCTTCAGCTGCTTGAACTTGGGAAACTCAGGTCACCTGAAGGCTTCAGAGTCCCCTTCTCTAAATGGACAGAGTTATTCAAGGTCCTCACTCTTCAAAGTGTCTTAAGGACACTTTAAATGCAGCAGTGATACTGCCTGGTGCCTGTAAGAAATGGAAGCCCTCCCTGAATTGGAGTCTTCTTTCAGTGAGACCCCCGGGGGATCTGCATCCCATTGGCAGCGTGCTGCTCCCATCATCTCTGAGATGGAGTGTGGCGCTTGTGGCCTCTACTTCTGTGCCATCAGGGATCCCTGAGATACTGTCCTGCCCTGGCAGATGCTCAGTTGCAGACCAAGCCTTGCCCCATGGGAACACCCCGACGTTGCACACACATTGCCTAAGTGTGCCTTCTCAGTTCTGGCTCTTAACCTGGGTCCCCAGGTGCGTGCATGAATGCTAAGTCGCTTCAGTTGTGCCCGACTCTTTGTGACTTCATGGACTGAAGCCCGCCAGGCTCCTCTGTCCATAGGATCTCCCAGGCAAGAATACTGGAGTGGATTGCTATGCCTTTCTCCAAGGGATCTTACTGACCCAGGGGTCAAACCTGGGTTCTCCTACCATTGCAGGCAGATTGTTTACCTTCTGGGCCACCGTCTGAGGGGAAGCCCTCAGGTTCCCAAGTCCAGCCTGAGAAGTCAGGCTGGTGGCCGAGCACAGAGCTTCCAGAAGCTTCCATGATGTTAGGATAACCCATGTACTGTCTCCACTCACCCGGTTCTGTGCGTTTCTTCCTAAGAGGTGCTGAGCTGAATATATGATTCCAGGATTTGCACAGAGGCAGGTGAAACAAATGAGAAGAAGTTGCCCTAAAGCTGGGAGTTTGGGTATTGTTATGGAACCACATAGACTCAGAAACAGGTTGTGTGTGTATGTGTACATGCTAAGTTGCTTCAGTCACGTCTGACTCTTTGTGATCCTATGGACTGTAGCCATCCAGGCTCCTCTGTCCGTGGGATTCTCCAGGCAAGAATTTTGGAGTGGGTTGCCATGGCCTCCTTCAGGGCATCTTCCCTACCCAGAGATCAAACCCACGTGTCTTATGTTGCCTGTATTGGCAGGCAGTTTCTTTACCACTAGTGCCACCCGGAAAGCCCCACAAACAGTTAATGTCGAGTTAAAGCAAAAGGCCAGTTGAATCTTTTACTTAGGTAACTATCTCACACCATAAAAGATATGAGGCAGCATCTAAGAAACACATACACAGTTAGGGTGAGAAATAAATAAAAAGTACAAAATTAGACCATGGAAAATATAAATTAGTGATGATGAGCTTGTGAAGGTTGACCCCCCTCCCTCGCTGCCCCCCCCACCCCAAATCCAGGTACTCCAGTTGGGTTGCACTGAATTACATGCAGCTGAATCAAGATAAAAATAGAATACTGCTCTTAGGATCAAGAAATGAGTGACTCAAGGACAGTGCAGCGGAGCCCAGCTTGCTTGTCAGAAAAACCCCAGAGGGTTTCATTTGACCGAAAGCTTGACGCGAGCCCCCGCAACATGGTCCAGCTGTGCAAGTCGGGAGCAGCATTGGTGGTTCCCGGTGTCCAGAGCCAAGGAAGGGGGCCCCTGCCCTCAGCACTGTCTCTGCATCTGCCTTGTCAGCCGGCAAGTTGAAATATACACCCATGTGCTGACTGGACAACACGGAAGGATGAGTGAGGTAGACCATCCAAGGGGTCACACAGTCTGTCTGAAGAGCCGAAGGAGCAGCAATTTCAAATGATGCGTGCTCGAAGAAATCTCATTTGGACTTCTATACTTGGTTCCAATATTTTTTTTTAAGGGACATTAATGAGAGGAGCCTTGGAGGACGGGACTTCTCATTGACTGCCCAAGCCCACAGTGGAGTTATTGCCATAAAACCCCACTATGCAAGTGTTAGGGGCTCTCCAGACCCTCACAGACAGCTGGGGCACCAGCAGCAGTCAGCCAGTAGCCAGGGGCAGGGGTTTGGGTGTCTTGATGGAGCCTGGCCCTCATAGCCGTCTCTGGACATCCTGGCAGGTGTTTTGAAAGCCCCTGGCTCCTGTGGGTTCTGTTACAGGAGGTGCTGCAGAGACAGGGTGTCTGTTTGCCGCTTCTCCATCAGATGGCACCTGGGCCGAGTAAATGAAGATGAAATAGATCAGTCTGAGACTTGAACCTGTCAACTCAAGCCTGGACAGGGTGAAACAAGCATGGTTCTCAGAGTCTGCTGGACTTGGGTGTGAATTCTAATGCTGGCTTTCGACAGTTTCAGAGCTAGTTCTGAAACTACCTTGAGACTCAGTTTCCTCACCTGTAAAATGGGGATCTGAACCTCAAACCCACAGAGTTGTAAGCATCAAATGAAGTCTTGAAAGTAAGTGACGAGCCCAACAAATACTGACCCACCTTCCTTTCCTCCACCATCCCACCCGCTTCAATCTTGTCCACAGTCCTGTCTTCAGCCCCTGCCTCCAGCTCCATGTATGAGCCCCTTTCTGAGTGTGAATTCTGCACATTCTAGGCCTGTTGGGCAGTTCTGCTGATCAGTATCCCCTGCACCCCCAGCTCTGCTTGTACAGAGGAAAAGACCCGATTTTGAGCAAGCCTGTGCCTTCCCCTGACCTCTCCTGATTCCACGGTGGGTGTGTTTTCTGAAGCCTGTGACACGACCACTCCCCTCCCCCTTGAGGGAGACTGGGATGTCTCCTGGGCGTCTGTTGTCCACCCACATGGTCTCTGTCCCTCTCCCCTCCTCCCTGCAGCCATCACTTTGGTTCAGTTTCTTGTTATTGCCCATGCTTTCAAATGCCCCCCACCCCGCCCCTGCAGTCTCCATGCCTCTCCTCCCCAGCCCCTGCTGCAAGTGACGCCAGGTTGCTCTTCCTCAATCTGAGCCTAGCTGAGTCGCCCTCCAGACCGCAGAGTCATTGAAAGTCCCTCCTCGCTTTCCAAGTGCCAGGTTCCTCATCTGGTTTTCAACGTGTCCTCCAAGTTCAGCAGTGAGGACCCCAAGCCCTGGTCCCCGGCGTCTGCGTACGCTTTCTGGGCCACCCTCTCATTCTTCCCTTCCCTTCCCTCTGGCCCTTCCCAGGTGCCGGCTCTGCCCAGCGCGCTCTTATCTGTTGCTCGGGACCCAGAAGCTGAAGCCACATGTCACCCCCCTTCTCTCCCAGCCCTCTTCCTCATCTGGGCTTTCAGGCCCCTGTGAGACTGTGCTTCTTCCGTGTACATTTTCGAGGCCCTGTGTACTTGCTTGCTCTCTCCTAGACTAACAGTTCCTCCAGGACTTGGAGAAAGTTTAGCTCTTCCTGCAGCCCCAGGGCGCGCACCGTGCAGGTAGGCAGGCCTTTCCAGCCGGCTCTGCTCCAAGCTGAACTTGCGGCCTCACTGGCAGTTTAGTTCACCCTCCGAGGCAGAGAGGAGAGCCTGTGAGCGGGAAGAAGTGCTCTTCCCAGGGCTCGGGGCTGGGCGCCTTTCCACACCTTTCAGCATTGGTTGCTGGGGGAGGAAGCGCTTGTCGCTGTGGGGGTGTCTTTCTGGCATGTGCATGGCAGGTGTGAGGGCCTGTTTGTGTGTGAACAGGGCAGATGGGATGTGGAAGCCTTGTGATTGTGAGGTTTTTATGTGTGTGTGTGAATGTGTGTGTGCAGCGGGTGAGGGACATGTGACACGTGTGCGTGTGTGGGGTGTTGATGTGTATGGAAGTTGCAGGTGAGCAATGTGGGTGTGTGTGGGTGTGTGGGGAGAGTGTATCGGGGATAGATTGTGTGCGAGTTGGGTGTGTGTGATGGGAGAGGTTGGTGTGCACGTAGAGTGTGTGCCTGTGGGCATATTTATGAGGGGACGCAGGGGGGTGTACATTGGGAATGTGTGCAGAAGGCAGGGATGTGAGTACATGTGTGGTGTGTGTATGTGCATTTTGGGGGGAGTGTAAACTCACCCCTTCTTGTGAAAGGACGCGTCCTCCCCTGCCTTTGCGGGAACTTTATCCACAAAAGATGCCTAACCAGGAGAGCATGGAGCAAGCAAAGCTTTGGAAAATAGAGCGACTGAATTATAAAACCGCTTGGTACATAGTCGAGGGATTAGAAATGAGCCGCTCATCCCAAAATTCCTGGAATGTCTTGGAGGTTTTAGAGGCCGGGTGGCCCTGCCCCATCCTGACTGCTGCTTGGGGGGCGACCTGCTTGCTGGTCTCCGGGTGGGTGGGGTGGGGGTGTCCTAGCAACCACCCCACCGAGCCTCTGGGGCATGCAGCCTTCCCTGTGCTCCACTTGTAGGGCTGCAGAACTGGCTGAGCCAGTTATAGACTGACCATAAATTGTGAACATGGTCGGAGAGAGCTTCAGGGACACAGGTAACAGACAGGAAGTGGGTGGGTCGAGGCGTTTCAGAAATATCTTTTAGCATCGAAACTTGGGTTCAAATTCATGAAGTCTTATATGAAAGTCTGGTATGAACCTTCATATTGGAAACCCCACGGCTCTGGCGTGTGTGTGGTGGGACAGTGGGCTGTGGGCATTCTGCCTGCCCGCTGCTGCCCCAGCCCCCAGCAGCCTCTGCAGAAAACAATCTGAAACCCCTCCTGGGGACCAAACCTCTACTCCATGAGGGACTTCAGATGACTTGCCAGAAGATCAGTCAGGGGCTGCTCACCATCCCGTGGACGGTGGGTCCCGGCTGGCTGTAACCTGTCACTCTGGGCGGCCCCAGATACCATCAGGGATGCAGGGTCCAAGCTGAGTTGGATGGAAGGGCCAGCTGATTCTCAGGTCCTGTAGAACTCAGAGTTTGGGGACTGAACCGATGAAGGAGATATTTGCTTGATTGTGATCAGTAAGACCACAGTGGACCCACAACTTTTGATTGAGCCCAGACAGAAGTCTGGAGTTCTGGGGCGACCCTCACTCATATCCACTGGAGAATCTTAACACCATATGCTGCTGCTTGAGGCACTGGTCAGGAAGGCTTCAGGGATGTCTGTCTCTGAGGAAGGTCCCACCCCGCTGTAATGGGCTGGCTACCCGCATCAGGACACAGATTTGAGGGCCCCTTGTTTCATCAGCTGTCACTTGTATGGTGCTCTACGCACATGAACTCAATCTCTGCAGCACCCTTATGAGGGTGGGGATATCATTAGCATCATCTCTGAAATAGAGGCTATTATTAGCACCCTCTCCATTTTCCAGATTTGGAAACTAGGTCACGGAGTCATAACTAGTTTATAATTAGTCTGTAACTTGCCCCGGGTCTTGTAGTTAGTAAGAAACAAGACTGGATTCAAACTAGACAGTCTGAGTCTTGACCCGTGGTCTTCATCACTGGGTTATTGAACTACTTTCAATTCAATGAAGAGAGGATGTGCAGGACAAGGAGACTGAACTGGGGACCGCTTGCTGTTTAGGCGAGCGACTGAACTCCCCAGATGGGCTTGCATGGGTCACCATCATCGTCATCTGGGCCTTTGGCCAAAGTGGTCTTTTGGAAACAGATCAAATTATGTCAAGTGCCTACCCCTTCCTACATCTCTTCAATGACTTCTTCTTGTTCTTGAAATCACAACTAAAAGGATTTTAGGCCCTGCCTGGTCTGGCCTCCCTCTGCCGCAGGGCCCTGAACCTCCCTTGCACTTGCCGCCTGACCTTCAATCACTCTGCTGTCTTCTCTTTCCTGCTATCCCAGGATCTTTGCTCAAGCCACTGCCTCCCTCTGTAAGACCCCACCTTCTGGGTCAGTATCTCTACTGAACATTCCCAAGGAGCAATATCCCTTTTCTTCCTAATCCTCACCAGACTATTATTGTATGGATGCCTCGTTGGTGAGGCTGACTCATGTCTATCTCTCACCTGATGGGAATTCCCTGAGGCTAAAGAGCTCGTGTGTTTTACTCTTCACAGCATCCCCAGCTCCTTGCACAGTGCCTGACGCATCCTTGTGTTGCAACAAGGGCAGGCCATTATCCCCAGCTTACAGATGGAACTGTAAACAGGGAATACTGAGGCGTGATGCCTCCTGAGCAAACAGGTGGTGCTGCTTTGAGCAGGGCCCAGGTGCTCTGACTTCTCATCTCTGTCCTTTCACCTGCCGAAAACAGTTCAGCCTCCCCTTCTGAAACCTCTCCAAACCACTGTTCCCTCTCCCCCTTCCAAGAGTCAGGTGGAATCCCCCAGAAAAGACACAGTTATTATTGCCTCCTTCCAACCCGAAGACGACCTTTGCTTTCCCATGCAGCTATCAAAAGAGAGTGCCCAGCTGTGCCTAGGGGCAGGGTCCAGCCCACCTGGAAGAGGGGATGATGACCAAACTGAACAGAACCCCAACTTCAGCCCTCTGGGGAGATCTGCCCACTTCCATTTCAGGGTTGTGGGGGCCGGACCAGCTCTGTCTTTTCCATTCCGTGTTCATGTGAAACACCTTACAGTTATCCGCCTCCCTGGTTACACACAGTCAATCCAGTGCTGGCCCAGCTGGGATGAAATGGTCAGTCACGGTCCCTCGGCTTCCTGGTCTCTCAGGCTGGCTGGGGGTGGACAGGTGGGGCGCGGGCTGCCTGGGACCGGGGGGTGGGGGCACCACTGAGAGAAGAGGCAGGTGCGTTGAGAGGGGACATGGAGGCAGGTCCTGACCCCTTCCGCATGTCCCATCTGGGCAGATGCAGGAGGAAGGAAATGAGAAGGGCCATTCTGGAAGGTTCTGCTCCGCTTCCTCCTGCAGCAGGCAGCCCACAAGGCAAAAGCGCAAACGGCCGTCAGGGAACTTTCCATCCTCCTGCAGCGCTCAAAGTTCTCCCCAGCAGCATTCTCCTGAACAGAGAGCCCGGGTGGGCTCCTCGCTCCAAGTTCTAAGCTGAAGGGATAACTTCCTCTTCCGCACGGCAGGACCCTTGTGGTGGATCCGAAGCAATAGTGTCTGTGGAGACCCCCTTTCCAGTTTCCATGGGAAAAGGAGTCCCCAGGGAGGGAAGCACCTGCCGGTGGAACCTAGGTGGACAGAGTCCCTAGCCGGGGAGTGGTCCTCGGGCCACCTTCCCCTTCAGTCTCCCCCTCGCCCCATTCAGTCCAGCCTCCCGCCAGCCCTGCATGCCGGTCAGGGGCACTCACCTGGTCCCTGGCTGGGCAGAATAGCCCTGCGCTCCTCCACCTGCCAGGAAGCCCACGTCCCTCCTCCTCTGCCCACGGCCAGACTACAAGTCCAGTTTCTCAAGAGGCACCTCTATGTTGAAGGTGTACCAGGCGATCCAGAAGAGCAGGCTGAAAGCCAGGATCAGGGACCCCGTGTAGATCAAGAAGTCCCAGAAGTCAAGGGAGGCAAAGATGCCCACAAGCAGAAGGACCAGGCCCACGACGTCGAGCAGGAGGGCCAGGCCGAAGAAGAAAGCACAGCGTCCAAGGCGGCACGTTCCCCACAGCTTCCCCAGGAGCATCGCCGGGAAGGCAGAGGCAGGAGGGGCCCAGCTGTGCTCCCCAGGCCGGCCTGCATGGGCAGGGGGTGGTGCTGCCAGCCGCTCCCTTTTCTCCCCGCTGGGCATGAGCAAGCAAGAGAGAGAGAGAGCCGCCCTTTCTGGAGCCACACGGAAGTACAGGTGGATGTCTCTTTATGAGCGCGCAGCCAGTGGGGCAAGATATTTCTTAACTGTTTCATAGCTCAGGTATGACCCTGATGGAAGCAGCCTGACATCACCGCTGGTACAGCCTGACATTGTCGTCCCCTGGGGGCCAAACAAATGGCGTGGCAGGGGAGGGGTCTGGAGGAGGGGCTGTCCTGGCCCCTAACCTCTCCAGTCCTGGGCGGGTCCTCCCGGACTCCTGAGATGTGAGGTCGGCTGGGGGCTTCCCCGCACCCCCATCCCGCCTTCTGCCCTACTCTTCTGGGTGGGGACGGGAGGCTTCATGTAAAATTTAGAGAAGAGGATTTGTCCATGTAAATAGATCTTGAAATTGAGCAGGGCCCTCCACACAGGCTTTTCCTGCTGCTGACATGGACTGTAAGAAGCAGTCCATGTCAGCAGCAGGAAAAGCCTGTGTGTCTTGGAGATTCTCCACTCTGAAGCCCCCAGGCTGGAGCTGCCTGGAGTTGGGCTGTGCCCTCTGGCCTGAAGGCAGATCTAGGGGAGGCGTGGCGATGGAAAGGACGGGGAGGACGGGGCAGGGACACCAAGGAGGGAGGGGACATGTGGCCTCAGTCTGGGTGGGTTGGATATAGACCAGAAGGCAACTCCAGGCCAAAGTCAAGAAATGTTTACCTGGTTCTCTGGCGGTGTGACTTTCCAGACGGACTCCCTGTTTGCTTTCTGTGTCAAGGCCGCTGCACGTGATCCTGAGGGGTTATGTGTGAAACAGGGGTGTCTTATCATCCAGCCCCTCCCAGGGTGTGGTGGAGAAGTGAATGTCGGCTGAGAAACACGCTGTACTGAAATCATTTCTACTTTTTCTTTGGCCTTCTCCTGTGGATGAAAATGGCTTCCCAGGTGGCTCTGGGAAGATAAAGAATCTGCCTGCAATGCAGGAGATTCAAGAGACATGGGTTCGATCCCTGGGCTGGGAAGATCCCTTTGAGGAGGGCATGGCAATCCCCTCCAATGTTCCTGCTTAGAGAATCCCACGGACAGAGGAACCTGGCGGGCTATAGTCCACGGGGTCACAAACTGAAGTGATTGTGCACACGCACGCATGTGAATGGAAATAAACATAGGGGGTTCAAATTTAGTTTCCTGCGAGTAAACTAAGCAGGATGAGTGAGGAACTTTCAGGTAAAAAGCATCGCAGAGGGAGAGAGTGTTTTAAGTTATAGATTTTAGGATCTGAAACACAAGACTTGTCCAAAGCCAGGGAGCCAGTCCGGAGCATCAGCATCTCGAGAAATCGCTAAAGCCAAGCCCCTACCCTGTATCCACATTGTCTCCCCAGTCTGTCCTCAGAAGGGATTAGGTACCTACACAAGAACACCTCCCAGGGCAGGAGAAGCCTCAGTTCTTCCCGTCTATTGTCCCCAGCTTTGACTAGAGAGAGTCCCTTGGGAAGCACAGTTGAGGGACAGCTCTGCCCTCTTTAGGGGCAGGGGGAGGGCCTCTAGGGCAGGGGGTGGGCAGCACCAGGCTGGTGTGTCCCCGCCTGCCTGTCCATAGGTTCCCAGGCTCCTGGGCAGCATCTGGTGTACGTGTGTGTGAATAACAACTTTAGTGTGAAAATTTCTGGATGCTAGGAGGTCTCTGAGCCCTGGGCCACCCGAATGGTTGGTCTGACATGTGGGGTCAAAGGGAAGCTGGTGTGGGGAGGGTGGGGCTGGGGGTTGAGGAAGAGTAAATTAGGAGCTTGGGTTGACAGAAGCACACTGGTGTTCAGTGTTAGCTGCTCAGCTGTGGTCTGACTCTGTAACTCCAGGGACCGAAACCCACCAGGCTCCTCTGTCCAGTGAATATTCAGGCTTGATTTCCTTTAGGATTGACTGGTTTGATCTCCTTGCTGTCCAAGAAACTCTCAAGAGTCTTCTCCAGCAACCACTGTTCGAAAGCATCAATTCTTTGTTTGAGTGATAAAATATGATGGAAAAAATTACAAAAAAGGGGAAATGCAAGACAGCAGGCATCTGTTACGCTTTCTGAACCATGAGCATGGTTTGTAGGGTGCAGCTAGATGCCCAAACCCCAGCTAGTGACTCCGAGGCCTGGTCCCTTAGGGCCCTCTCCCACCCCTCCACTTCTGGGAATCCTTGGGGCTGCAGGCGCCCTGACAGCTCAGAGGGATCTCTGTTTCGGCTGTCACCACACAGTCCCGCCTCCTCTTGGCAATGGGGACCTGGCCACTCCCTTGGCAAAGTCACCACGGTCTGTCATGCCTGTGACGTCACACCTCTTCACGTCCTGGATCCTACAGGTCAGGCAGAGACAGAGACAGGGACAGGCCAGCCAGGTGCTGAGCTGACCCAGAGTCACAGTTCCGGGCCTGACTCTTTGAATGACAAAGGCTCAGTCACCGCCCGAGTGGCAGGGCTCGGATGCTGAGCAGGTCTGACCACACGAGTCTGTGCCACGTGTCAGCTGTGTGACCTTGGAAAAGTCACTTGCCTTCTCTGGGCCTCGATTTCCTCGTTGTAAGATAATCCTTTATTTCACAGGATTACTGTGAAGATTAAGTGAGTTCATAGGTGTAAAGTGCTTGGAACCTGCACCTGGGACACAGACGAGTGTTACCGTATGGTTGTCACTGGTGTCTTTTATTACATCCTTTCTGCCACAGTGCTTCTCTAGGGAAAACCCCAGGTTGGGAAAGACCTGCCACTGAGTCTCTTGCACCATCATCCTCTCCCCCTTTATCAGTCTTGGCTTCACCTGGGATAGCTCCCTGTCCCCCGTTCCCCTGCCCCCCCACCCCACCCCACTGGGCTCAGCTCCATGCTGAGCCCTCCCTCCATCCTTTTTATTATTTATTTACTTATGGTTGTTCTGGATCTTCGTTGCTGTCTAGTTGCAGCGAGCAGGGGCTACTCTCTAGCGGTGGTGCAAAGGCTTCTCATTGTGGCGCCTTCTCTTGTTGCTGAGCATGGGCTCTAGGGTTCTCGGCTCAGTAGTTGTGGTGCATGGGCTGAGTTGCCCCGGGGAACGTGGACTCTTCCTGGACCAGGGATTGAAATGTGTCCCCTGTGTGGACAGGCAAATTTTTAGCCACTTGACTATCAGGGAAGAACCTGCCTCCATTTGTGATGGCTACAGATTCATCCCTGATGAAGCCATTGGCCTCATGAAATGCTTTCCCAGTCCCGAGTCTCTCATCCCTACTGCAGCTGCTCTTTATCATCATCAGTCTCAAATCTCTCCACCTGCCCTACTCTTCAGTTCAGTTCAGTTCAGTCGCTCAGTCGTGTCTGACTCTTTGTGACCTCATGGACTGCAGCACGCCATCCCTGTCCATCACCAATTCCTAGAGCCTACTCAAACTCATGTCCATCAAGTCGATGACGCTATCCAACCATCTCATCCTCTGTCGTCCCCTTCTCCTCCCGCCTTCACTCTTTCCCAGGATCAGGGTCTTTTCCAGTGAGTTGGTTCTTCACAGCAGGTGGCCAAACTATTGGAATTTTGGCTTCAACATCAGTTCTTCCAAAGAATATTCAGGACTGATTTCCTTTAGGATGGACTGGTTGGATCTCCTTGCAGTCCAAGGGACTCTCAAGAGTCTTCTTCATCACCACAGTTCAAAACCATCAATTCTTTGGCACTCAGCTTTCTTTATAGTCCAATTCTCACATCCATACATGACTACTGGAAAAATCATAGCTTTGACTAGACAGACCTTTGTTGGCAGAGTAGTGTTTCTGCTTTTTAATATGCTGTCTAGGTTGGTCATAGCTTTTCTTCCAAGGAGCAAGTGTCTTTTAATTTCATGGCTGCAGTCACCATCTGCAGTGATTTTGGAGCCCCCCAAAAAGTCTCTCACTGTTGCCATTGTTTCCCCATCTATTTGCCATGAAGTGATGGGACCAGATGCCATGATCTTACTTTTCTGAATGTTGAAAAGTTCAAGCCAACTTTTTCACTCTCCTCTTTCACTTTCATCAAGAGGCTCTTCAGTTCTGCCATAAAGGTAGTATAATCTGCATATCTAAGATTATGGACATTTCTTCCAGCAATCTTGATTCCAGCTTGTGCTTCATCCAGCCTGTCATTTTGCATGATGTATTCTGCATATAAGTTAAATAAGCAAGGTTGTGACAATATACAGCCTTGATGTATTCCTTTCCCAATTTGGAACCAGTCTGTTGTTCCATGTCCAGTTCTAACTGTTGCTTCTTGACCTGCATACAGATTTCTAAGGAGGCAAGTCAGGTGGTCTGGTATTCCCATCTCTTTCAGAATTTTCCACAGTTTGTTGTGATCCACACAGTCAAAGGCTCTGGCATATCAATAAAGCAGAAATAGATGTTTTTCTGGAACTCTGTTGCTTTTTTGATGATCCAGTGGATGTTGTCAATTTGATCTCTGGTTCCTCTGCCTTTTCTAAAACCAGCTTGTACATCTGAAAGTTCACAGTTCACGTACTATTGAAGCCTGGCTTGGAGAATTTTGAGCATGACTTTGCTAGTGTGTGAGATGAGTGCAATTGTGTGGTAGTTTGAACATTCTTTGACATTGCCTTTCTTTAGGATTGGAATGAAAGCTAACCTTTTCCAGTCCTATGGCCACTGTTGAGTTTTCCAGATTTGCTGGCCTATTAAGTGCAGCAATTTGATAGCATCATCTTTTAGGATTTGAAATAGCTCAACTGGAATTCCATCACCTCCACTAGCTTTGTTCGTAGTGATGCTTCCTAAGGCCCACTTGACTTTGCATTCCAGGATGTCCGGCTCTAGGTGAGTGATCGTACCACTGTGGTTATCTGGTCATGAACATCTTTTTTGTATAGTTCTGTGTATTCTTGCCACCTTTTCTTAATATCTTCTGCTTCTATTGGGTCCATACCATTTCTGTCCTTTATTGGGTTCATCTTTGCATGAAATGTTCCCTTGGTATCTCTAATTTTCTTCAAGATATCTCTAGTCTTTCTATTATTTTCCTCTGTTTCTTTGCATTGATCTCTGAGGAAGTCTTTCTTATCTCTCCTTGCTATTCTTTGGAACTCTGCATTCAGATGGGTGTATCTTTTCCTTTCTCCTTTGCCTTTGCTGCTGCTGCTGCTGCTAACTCGCTTCAGTCGTGTCCGACTCTGTGCAACCCCATAGCCGGAAGCCCGCCAGGCTGCCCCGTCCCCGGGATTCTCCTTTGCCTTTACCTCTCTTCTTTTCTCAGCTATTTGTAAGGCCTTGTCAGACAACCATTTTGCCTTTTTGCATTTCTTTTTCTTGGGGATGATCTTGATCTCTGCCTCCTGTACAATGTCACAAACCTCTGTCCATAGTTCTTCAGGCACTCTGTCAGATCTAATCCCTCGAGTCTATTTGTCACTTCCACTGTATAATCATAAAGGATTTGATTTAGGTCATACCTGAATGGTCTAGTGGTTTTCCCTACTTTCTTTAATTTAAGTTTGAATTTGGTAATAAGGAATTCATCATCTGAGCCACAGTCAGCTCCTGGTCTGACTGTATACAGCTTCTCCATCTTTGGCTGCAAAAAATATAATCAATCTGATTTCAGTATTGACCATCTGGTGATGTCCATGTGTAGAGTCTTCTCTTGTGTTGTTGGAAGAGTGTTTGCTATGACCAGTGTGTTCTCTTGGCAAAACTCTATTATTCACCTTTGCCCTGATTCATTCTGTACTTGAAGGCCAAATTTGCCTGTTACTCCAGGTAGCTCTTAACTTCCTACTTTTGCATTCCAGTCCCCTATAATGAAGAGGACATCTTTTTTGGGTGTTAGTTCTAGAAGGTCTTGTAGGTCTTCACAGAATCATTCAATTTCAGCTTCTTCAGCATTACTGGTTGGGGCATAAACTTGGATTACTGTGATAGTGAATGGTTCAACAGTATGTGAACTGTGAACTTTCAGATGTTCAAGCTGGTTTTAGAAAAGGCAAAGGAACCAGAGATCAAATTGCCAACACCTTTTGGATTATTGAAAAAGCAACAGAGTTCCAGAAAAACATCTATTTCTTCTTTATTGACTATGCCAAAGCCTTTGACTCTGTGGATCACCACAAACTATGGGAAATTCTGAAAGAGATGGGAATACCAGACCACCTGACTTGCCTCCTGAGAAATCTGTATGCAGGTCAAGAAGCAACAGTTAGAACTGGACATGGAAAACAGACTGGTTCCAAACTGAAAAAGGAGTACATCAAGGCTGTATATTGTCACCCTGCATATTTAACTTATATGCAGAGTACATCATGAGAAACGCTGGGCTGGAGGAAGCACAAGCTGGAATCAAGATTGCTGGAAGAAATATCAATAACCTTAGATATGCAGATGACACCACCCTTATGGCAGAAAGTGAAGAGGAACTAAAGAGCCTCTTGATGAAAGTGAAAGAGGAGAGTGAGAAAGTTGGCTTAAAGCTCAACATTCAGAAAACTAAGATAATGGCATCTGGTCCTGTCACTTCATGGGAAATAGATGGGGAAATGGTGGAAACAGTGACAGACTTTATTTTTTTAGGCTCCAAAATCACTGCAGATGGTGACTGCAGTCATGAAATTAAAAGACGGTTACTCCTTCAAAGAAAAGTTATGACTAACCTAGACAGCATATTAAAAACAGAGACATTACTTTGCCAACAAAGATCTGTCTAGTCAAAACTATGTTTTTTCCAGTAGTCATGTATGGATGTGAGAGTTGGATCATATAGAAAGCTGAGTGCCAAAGAATTGATGGTTTTGAACTGTGGTGTTTGTGAAGACTCTTGAGAGTCCCTTGGACTGCAAGGAGATCCAACCAGTCCATCCTAAAGGAAATCAGTCCTGAATATTCATTGGAAGAACTGATGCTGAAGCTGAAGCTCCAATACTTTGGCCACCTGATGCAATGAACTGACTCCTGGAAAAGATCCTGATGCTGGGAAAGATTGAAGGTGGGAAGAGAAGGGGATGACAGAGGATGAGATGGTTGGATGGCATCACCAAAGTGATGACATGAATTTGAGTAAACTCCGGGAGTTGGTAATGGACAGAGGGAGGCCTGGTGTGCTGCAGTTCATGGAGTCACAAAGAGTTGGACACAACTGAGTGACTGAACTGAACTGAACTCAATAGTTTGCCTTGGAAATGAACAGAGATCATTCTGTCATTTTTGAGATTGCATCCAAGTACTGCATTTTGGACTCTTTTGTGGACTATGAGGGCTACTCCATTTATTCTAAGGGATCCTTGCCCACTCAAGTAGATATAATGGTTATCTGAGTTAAATTCACCCATTCCAGTCTATTTTAGTTCACTGATTCCTAAAATATTGATGTTCACTCTTGCCATCTCCTGTTTGCCAACTTCCAATTTGCCTTGATTCATGGACCTAACATTCCAGTTTCTATGCAATATTACTCTTTACAGCATCAGACTTACTTCCATCACCCATCACATCCACAACTGGGTATTATTTTTGCTTTGGCTCTGTTTCTGCTCTTGTCCAATAGCATATTGGGCACCCACTCTTATGTTTGTGTGTGTGTGTGTGTGTGTGTGTGTGTGCGCGTGCTCAGTCATGTCTGACTCTTTGCAACCCCATGGACTGTAGCCCACCAGGCTCCTCTGTCCATGGAATTCTCCAGGCAAGAATACTGGAGTGGGTTGACATTTTCTTCTCCAGGGGATCTTCCTGACCCAGGTATTGAACCTGGGTCTACTGCACTGAAGTCAGATTCTTCACCATCTGGGCCACCAGAGAGGACTAGTTCCTTTCTTAATCCCATTTAATTAAAAATTATTTTAAATGTGTCATGTGATGTGGACCATTTTTAAAAAGTCTTTATTGAACTTGATACAGTATTGCTTCTGTTTTATGTTCTGGTTTTTTGACCTCAAGGCATATGGGATCTTTATCTCCCCAACCGGCGATAGAACCCATACCCCCTGCATGGGAAGGTGAAAGCTTAACCACTGGGCCACCAGGTAAGTTGATAAAAAATTATTTTTTGAAGTTATTTAATGATAGTGAACTATGCACAGCATGAAGTTATCATTTTAACTATTTGTACCTGCACAGTTCGGTGGCATTGTTGTGCGACCATTACCGCCATCCCTCTCCAGAACTCTTTCCTCTTCTTCAAATCAAACTCTGTCCCCGTGAAACAATAACTCCTCATTCCACTCTCCCCAGACCCTGGCAGCTGCCGCTCTGCTTTCTGTCTCTGTGGAACTGACCGCTCTAGGAAACTCACATGAGAGGGATCAGTCACATTATACATATCTCTTAGTAAGTGACTTATTTCACTTAGGATAATGGCTTTAAGTTTCCGCCACAGTGTAGCATACGTCAGGGTCTTCTTCCTTTTTAAGGCAGAATGATACTCCACTGTATTATGGACCACATTTGGTTTATCTGCTCATCTGTTGATGGATGCTCACGTTGCTTTCGCCCTCTAGCTATTGTGAATAATGCTGTTGTGAACAAGGGTGCACACATATCTGTATGAATCCCTGCTTTCAATTCTTTTCAATATATACGTAAAGGTGAAGTTGGTGGATCATAGAGGAGTCACTCTTTCTTTTGAGAAACTTCCTTTCTGCTTTCAATAGAAACAGCACTGTTTTCCATTCCCACCAGCAATTCACGAGGGTTCCAATCTCTCCACATCCTCACCCACACTTGCTGCTTTCTGTTCTTTTGATTGTAGCAATCCTAGCGGATAAGAAACAGTTGCCTGTTTAACTGGATGGTTACTTTTATAGCACCTGGTACATTTATGGAAGTAATTGGTCGAGTTTTCCATCTCTCTCGCTAGGCTGGGCATCCCTTTCAGTTGGGGAGCAGCTCTGCCTTCTCGTAACCCAGCACCCTCTGTTTATGACTAGATTCATTTTGTAACCCCTGGGCGCCCCCAGCTACTGGGAAAGCTGAGAGTGACTCACCAGAGTTCCCCCAGCTCTGCACAGATCCCTTCATTGTCCCTTTGCAGCTTTCATCTCCTGCTTCCTCCCTGTTTCTGAGGAATCAGTGCTCCCACAGCTCCTTCTGAAGCAAAACACTTCCAGAGGACACTCTAAAGTTTTATCTCACATGGCAGAAATGATCTACTCAGCTGCTAGCTTTTCTTTTCCGTGCCCTTTAGGTTTGCCATCTACTAAGTATATTATGCTTGCTCAGTCACTGCAGTCATGTCTGTCTCTTTGCCACCCCATGGACTGTAGCCCTCCATGCTCCCCTCTCCATGGGATTCTCCAGGCAAGAGGACTGGAGTGGGTTGCCATGCCCTTCTCTAGGAAGTATATTATGCTTACACTATAAACTATGGTGTTAGTCCAAAAAAAAAAGGGGGGGGGGAATAAATTTTAGTGGGTATGAAGGCGTTTTCACAAACTCAAGTCTACAGAAAAATGTCAAATTGCTTAATGTTTAAAATCAAATTAAACCAACCTTGAATATTAAGTACAACTTTGATTTTGCAAAGCTGATAGAAAGTCTAGTCTCAGTAAATACTAGAATCTGTTGTCATCAGGGCTTGCAAAGTCCCCAGCAGCTTTCTGCAGAGTATAGCCTTTAAGGAGAGCCCTTGGGAGTTCAGGCCATACCAGCCATGCTTAAGAAAGGTAGTTGCCTAAGGCCTCATGACATTTTTTGCTCAATTACTTAGTTGTGTCTGATCCTTTGTGGCACAATGGACTGCAGCATGCCAGGCTTCCTTCTCTTTAACTCTCTCCCAGATTTTGTTCAAACTCATGTCCACTGAGTCAGTAATGTCATCCTCTGTCATTCCCTTCTCCTTCTGCCTTCAATCTTTCCCAGAATCAGGGTCTTTTCCAAAAAGTTGGCTCTTCACATCAGGTGGCCAAAGTATTAGAGCTTCAGCTTCAGCATCATTCCTTCCAATGAATATTTAAGGTTTATCTCCTTTAGGATTGACTGGTTTGATCGCCTTACAGTCCAAGGGACTCTCAAGAATCTTCTCCAGCACCACAGTATGACATTTTGGACTTCAGCAAATCCAAAGGCATCACTCCAATATATCCACTGGGTTTGGTGCTAGAATCTTCTGTCACCATTTTTCTCGCCTACCTCAGGAGCAGTTACCTGCAAAGCCTGTTTGCCAGTGCCAGGGTAAAGCTGCACAGGGCTCAGATGTCTGTGACCCTCTTCCTCTCCCAGTCAGGCCCAGAGCCAAGCCCCTGGCCTCTGCTTGTGTGCCTCTACCCACAGGCTCCATGTCTAGTAGCCTCTCCACCATGGGCTAAGCTGGGGCTGAGCTCAGCTCTCTGAAGCTGTTGAGACTCTTTTCCATGCAAAATCAGCTAGAAGTGAGCAAGGGAGATGTAGCGACTGCCTGCAGGGAGTTTCAGTGTGGTGTTTCTGATCTTCATGGCACTTTCCTTAAGGTCATAACCAGCTCAGGCCTTTCTTACAAAATATCATCGAGTGGGTGGTTTATAAAAAAAGATGTGTGTTTCTCATGGTTCTGGAGGCTGAGAAGTGCAAGGTCCGGGGCAGATGAGTTCCTGGTTTGCAGATGATCACCTGCCTACCATGTGTTCACGTGGCCTTTCCTGGGTGTGTGGGTGTAGAGAGAGAGCTGTCCTGTTTTCTTCCTGTTTTTATGACATCATTAATCCATCCTGAGGGTGTCACCCTCACAACCTCATCTGAACCCCATTACATGTCAAAAGCCTTACCTCCATATACCATCCCCTGGGGAGCCAGGACCTCAACATATACATTTCAGTTCAGTTCAGTTCAGTCGCTCAGTCGTATCCAACTCTTTGCGACTCCATGAATTGCAGCATGCCAGGCCTCCCTGTCCATCACCAACTCCCAGAGTTCACTCAGACTCACGTCCATCGAGTCAGTGATGCCATCCAGCCATCTCATCCTCTGTCGTCCCCTTCTCCTCCTGCCCCCAACCCCTCCCAGCATCAGAGTCTTTTCCAATGAGTCAACTCTTTGCATGAGGTGGCCAAAGTACTGGAGTTTCAGCTTTAGCATCATTGCTTCCAAAGAAATCCCAGGACTGATCTCCTTCAGAATGGACTGGTTGGATCTCCTTGCAGTCCAAGGGACTCTCAAGAGTCTTCTCCAACACCACACAGTTCAAGAGCATCAATTCTTCAGCGCTCAGCCTTCTTCACAGTCCAACTCTCACATCCATACATGATCACAGGAAAAACCATAGCCTTGACTAGACGGACCTTAGTCAGCAAAGCAATGTCTCTGCTTTTGAATATACACTTCAGAGAGACAAAAAGGCCAGTCTGTACCATTTCCCTTGGTGACTTGGATCCCGGCTCCTGGCACATAGTGGCTCCTCCCTGCAGAGCTGGGAGAATAGGCCCAGTTCCTATTAGGTCCGGCCCAGCAGAGTCAATACCGATTCTGCTCCCGTGAGCCTATTGTGTAGTCACACCCAGACTTCAAGGATCCCTGGACGTGTGGACCTGATGGGCCAGCTGCTTCACCCCTCACTCTGAGGGGGAAACATGGATTTTTCTGGACAGTGAGTGAGCTGCCTAGGCCTTAAACAAATGGCCGTCCTTGAGAAATAGAAATTGTAAGCTTTGATTAGGGATTCCTAAGTGATGCTAAGGTGATGTGATGGCATCCGGTCCCATCACTTCATGGCAAATAGATGGGAAAACAGTGACAGACTTTATTTTCTTGGGCTCCAAAATCACTGCAAATGGTGACTGCAGCCATGAAATTAAAAGATGCTTTCTCCTTGGAAGAAAAGCTATGACCAACCTAGACAGCATATTGAAAAACAGAGACATTTACTTTGTCAACAAAGGTCCATCCAATCAAAGCTATGGTTTTTCCAATAGTCATGTGTGGATGTGAGAGTTGGACCATAAAGAGAGCTGAGCACTGAAGAATCGATGCGTTTGAATTGTGGTGTTGGAGAAGACTCTTGAGAGTCCCTTGGACTGCAAGGAGATCCAACCAGTCCATCCTAAAGGAAATCAGTCCTGGATATTCATTGGAAGGACTGATGTTGAAGCTGAAATTCCAATCCTTTGGCCACCTGATGCAAATAACTGACTCATTTGAAAAGACCCTGATGCTGGGAAAGATTGAAAGCAGGAGGAGAAGGGGACAACAGAGGATGAGATGCTTGGATGGTATCACTGACTTGCTGGACGTGAGTTTAAGTAAGCTCTGGGAATTGGTGATGGACAGGGAGGCCTGGCGTGCTGCAGTCCATGGGGTCGCAAAAGTCGGATACGACTGAGTGACTGAACTGAAGTGGCTCTAGTGGTAAAGAGCCATCTGGCAGTGCAGAAGACTTAAGGGACATGGGCCAGATCCCTGAGTTGGGGAGATCCCCTGGAGGAGGGCATAGCAACCCACTCCAGTATTCTTGTCTGGAGAATCCCCATGGACAGAGGAGTCTGGTGGGCTACCGTCCATGGGGTCTCAAAGAGTCACACATAACTGAAGCAACTTAGTAGGCATACACGGTTGATTGGGATGGATTGTGGAGCAGAGGGGAGGCAGGAGTCAAAAAGGTCGGAATGAAACTGGTGGCTGGTGGCATCAGGCCCCCATTCACCAGAGAGCACATGCACGGTGAACTCCTCAATCTCCCAATTCTCTTTTTCCAAGCGCTCACACTTGGTTGTATAGACCTGCATTCTTTCCTTATGTAAAAGCATTCAGGAGAATATACTGCCTGTTGTAGTCCATTGACATTAATAATGACTAATATTTAGGGTTTAATACATAAAAGCCTATCTCAATTAATTTTTAGGAAGAGGCAGGCACTTTTATAGGACTTCCCTTGTAGCTCAGTCGGTAAAGAATCTGCCTGCAGTGCAGAAGACCTGGGTTCAATCCCTGAGTTGGGAAGATCCCCTGGAGAAGGAAATGGCAACCCACTCCAGTATCTTTGCCTGGAAAATCTCATGGGCAGAGGAGCCTGGTGGGCTGCAGTCCATGGGGTTGCAAAGAGTCGGGCACGATTGAGCAACTAACTCTAGGCACTTTTATTAACTCCATTTGCAGTTGTGAAGATGGGGGTATGGATGAAAATAAAAATTAATCCCAAAAGATATCTACACCCCCATGTTCATCCTGACATTATTTATAATAGCCAAGATATGGAGATAGCCTGAGTGCCCATCACTGGATGAATGGATAAAGAAAATGTGGTATATGTACAATGGAATACTTGTTGTTGTGCAGTTACTAAGTCATGTCCGACTCTTTGCAATCCCATGGACTGTACCTGCCAGGCTCCTCTGTCCATGGGATTCTCCAGGCAAGAATACTGGAGTGGGTTTTCATTTCCTCCTCCAGAGGATCTTCTTGACCCATGGATTGAACCCACATCTCCTGTGTCTCCTGCATTGGCAGGCAGATTCTTTACTGCTGAGCCACCTGGGAAGCCCCTAAATAAATATTACCTCAATAGAAAAATTAAAATAATAAAAAAAGAAGAGCTCACACATATACACACACATACTAAAATGGAGGCTTGCAGAAATGAAGTAAGCTGTCCAAGGTCAGAGACCTGGCAAGACCAGATGGGACATGTGTCCAGGTGGGCTGTCTCTAGAATCTGTGCTCCTGACCAATACAGAATCCTCTATGTTTGTAAACTTGGGTCACTTTAATTTTGACAAATGTGGAGGTTGAAACCTGGGAGAAAGAGAACTGAGTGTCTAGATGTCTCCTCTCATTAATGATTCTAGGTTATAGAACCCTCTATAAACCAACCACCCTCTCCCACCCACCCCTGCCTCAGCTGTTAGAGTAGGTGGGGTAGCCCAACTGGTCACAGAGGCTGCCAGGTACCCCGTGTGAACCCCACTCTTTCCATGCCCACCACGCAATGCCCAGGCTGAGAGGTCCCTGCTCCCCAGGGACAGGGGGACAGGAAGTCTGGCCCCGTCGTGGTCTTTCTGCTCTGGCTTTCCGCTCCCGTGTCTCTCTCCTCAGAGACGTAGCGAATCCTGGAAGGATTTGGAGGAAAGATACACTGCACTGACTTGGAGCTTATTTGTGAAAGTCTTTGTTCTAAATATATCAGTTCCGGGTCTCATCAAGTCCTGGAAGAAAAGAACGTAGAGGCTTAGAGGAAGAAAAGAACTCTATCCCCAGATTTGTCACCTGTGTGTAAATAGGAATTTTATTTGGCTGCAAGTAATGGACCCAAAAAATAGTGGCTTAAATGAGATATTATTTGTATCTCCTGTAAGACATGGTTCCAGGCAGTCCAGTCTCTTCCCCTGGACCACTGATTCATTCAGGAAGGTTCTTTTTCCATCTCCAAGACCAGGCTTGCAGGGAGGGAAGCAGGAGCTTCTGTTCTGTCTGCTCTGTCAACATCTCAGAGTGGGGTCATCAGCTCCCATGGGGTCCCGAGGAACCAGGCGTGAAACCCACACAGTCCCATTTCTCCCAGATAGCACATTGCTGGGAAGGGTGTGTGGTGATGGGGTGGGGAGGGTGCATTTTAGAGGATTTAATTAATGGACAAGTCTGCAATTCCTGATGGAACAGAATGAAAACACAGTGGACACTGTCAAACAGGATACAATTTGACATCCCATCAGTTTTTTTCAGCACTTAGATTAAATGGAATTCTCCCAAACAGAACAGCCATGAGTGGGATAATACAATCCAGTAACCAGACGCACGGATGCATCCATGGCATGGAAGGAGGCATGGTGGGGATTTTTTTTTTTGCCAGAAACGTGGCATCTGACCAGGCACATGCATTCCTCAGACTTCTGTGTGGCAACGGTCTTTGGCAAAAGCCCCTCAGCCTGACCCAGGCATGCTTCTTGGTCCACAGTTATATGGAGAAGCCCAGCAGAGGGGGGTGGTGAATGACGAGAAACTAGCTTAAGGAGCGGGGAATGTGGGCGAGACTGTGGGAGCCTTCGAGGTGAGTCCAGACCTTGGATACCCTCTAGAGTCTTGTGGTCCTCAAACTGCCCTCCACCAAGACAACATGTGGTAGCAGCATCAGCTGGCCCCCGTTCCATGGCAATGCCCAGATGACAAGCTTATGGGGGAGGAAATGAGACTTGGGACATGTGGATGACCATCGAACCAGCCAGGAGTCCTCCCTGCTTGCTCCCAGGTGGGAAAGCATAGAGGACTCCGAGAGTGGCAGGGTGGGGCTGTTATGGAATCTGCTTTCATGTCAGAAGCCATCCGTAAGCCACATGAGGCGCCGGAACCACAGTGAGTGACATAGTGACTGACGACACCCCAGGACGGGCCCTGACTGCCTGTGTGCAGGGGCCAGGTGACCGTGCTGTTGGAATGAGAAACATGGTCATTCTGGCTGAAACTCCCCAAACTCTGGCTCCTTGGGTGGGCAGGGCAGGGCGTGTCCCCATGTCACAGGTACCTGCCTCCACAGAATTTCCCATGATGCAGAGTGAACAAGGTGGGGTCCTGACTCTGCACCTGGAACCACCTCAGTAAAGATGGACACCTGGAGGCCTGTCAGAGAGAGAGGTTGCCACAGGGATGCAGTCCAGGGCAGGGGCGGAGGCGGGGACAGAAGGCTGAGGTGACAACTCCCTGGGGATCAGAAGCTGTCCACTGGCCACAGGCCTCTGGGAGCCTGTCTTCCTCACAGGTACCCTCCTGGTCTGGCCACCTCTGTATGCTGCAGAAAGCCTCTGTTTTGGGGAGCACTGACCTCACGGGTGATTTCTGTGTGGTTCGCCCTGGGGAACCCCTCACCCAGTCTCTGCCACAGACCCAGGAGGGCTTCAAGGAGAAGCTGCAGTAAGGCACTTGGGGAAGCAGGTGGCGGGGCGAGGAGCGGGCCAAGGGAGGGGCTCAGGTGACCATTCCAGATCAGGGAACCTGCTCCACGGTTTCCTAATCATGTCCTGCTCCCCTCCCCCAGCTCTGCACACACTGTTCCCGCCAAATGCTTTCCCTTCCTGCCTGTGCCAGTTCTCTTTCCTCTGGTTCTGCTGGTTCTGTTGGCTGCACAGCCTCCAGCTAGACCAGACTGCTCCCCCGCCTCCCGCTGCCACGTTCCTGCCCCCACCCTCACAGCCCCAGAAAGGACTCAGCACCAGGTGTCCGGCTGCCTGTTGGCCTGGCCGTGTCTTTCTGTCCATGTGGACGATGAAAGCAGGGACCGGCTGTCTAGCTTGCTCCGTCTCAGGGCCTGGCCCCGAGCTGAGCCCTTGCTGAGTGATGGGTGGGTGGGGGCTGGGAGAGCAGAAGTCGGGACTTTCTGAAGTAAAAGCCATCTCTGGAAGCCTCCAGACACTCAGCTGTGGAGTCGAATCTCTTGGTTGTGATTCTTGATGGGGATGAAGCAGAGCAAACGCTTCCAGCAGCCCTCCGCAGCGGCTCTCCATCCAGCTGTTCCAGAATCCGGGGTCGGAGGAGAAGGAAGTTAGGGCAGCATGCGCTTGTTCTTGGCTAAGTGTCCAGTTCAGATGGAAGAGTAGTCACAGAGAAGGAGTTAGAAGGTCAAGGGGAGACTGTGATACCCCCTAGCACATGCCACCACCTCTGGTGTAAATACTGTATAACTGAAGGTTAAATTGCTTCTCCAACTAACTCCCAGAGCCATTTCCAGGGGAGAATGTGCCTTCTTGGAAAGTGTTTCTTCCCAGTCAACCTTCACTTCTCACTCTTTGGAATGTTTGGTACTTGTCACTTATATGATCTCTTGAAATGCAAGCTAGCAACTCGCCCACAGAGAGAGCTGGGGTGGGTAAGCCCAATGGTCAGGACTTCCTTCCTCTCTGCAAAGGGCCTCTGCTGGTCAGTCTGGGTTCTGGAAAGAAGCAAATGCAGAATCCAGTTCAGGCACTCAGAAGTGTAAGCAGGAGGTTCTTCTCGGGGGGTAGTCCATCTCAAGGAATTTCCCAACATGCATAGCGCTTGGCAGAGCACATTCATTAGATGAGCGACACCTGGATGCACAGGCCGAGGTGACAGCCATGGAAGGCGACAGCTGCGGCCAGAATCTGGGGGGAAGCGTAGGGCATGACAGAGGCTAAATGAGATCATCCAGTGGTGCCTCCCAGCCACACGGAGGGCGCAGCCCTGAGCTTGCTTTTTCCCATGGGGCCCGGAAGAGGGTTTGCCTGCATCAGTTTTAGGGCAGACTCCACCACCCAAGGGACCAGAGATGGTGGACTTTGGCCATCACACCTTCTCCTGGACAAGGTGTCGGGGCGGTGGGGCGGACAGAGGGCAAGGTTGCCATCAGCGGTTCAGGAAGAAGGACTTGAGGTTCTGGAAGAACACTGACTTCTGTCTCTGCCTCTGTTTCTTCTTAATGATGGGCACCCAGACCAGCCCACACACCAGCATCATGAGTCCCAGAGACAGGAAGGCAGGCCCCACCATCTTCAGGACCTTGAGGCTCATATCACCCAGTTTCAGGGTGTAGGCCAAGCAGGTGATGACCACACCGAAGAGGAGGATGGCCCCACCCACGGACATGATAACGATGGGTTTGCGGTAGATTTCCCAGTTACTCCGGGGGGTGGCGGTCCAGACGGACTCACTCCTGGAGCTGATGCACAGGGAGCTGGCTGTCTGGCTGGGCAGAAGGTCCTTGGACTCAGGAGACTTCTCTTCGACCTCCAGGGCCTTGGGGAGGGCCTCCATGGTCACCGCTCCTCAAGCCTGGGCTCCTGGTACCGGCAACGGTTAGAAGCAAGGGCAAGGCCTCTTCACACACCCTTCCTGTTCTCAGCATCCGTCTCCAGCCTGGCTCGCAGTGCTGAAGTCAAAAGGAAAAGCAGATGAGATTTACAAAAATAAGAAGCCTCTCAAGCTGTTTTTTTTTTTTTTTTTTTTTCCCCATGTGAGAGATAAATGGGCTTCCCTGGTGGCTCAGACAGTAAAGAATCTCTCTGCAGTGCAGGAGACCTGGATTCAATTCCTGGGTTGGGAAGATCCCCTGGAGAAGGAAATGGCAACCCACTCCAGTATTCCTGCCTGGAGAGTTCCATGGACAGAGGACCCTGGAGGGCTACAGTCCATGGGGTCGCAAGGACTCAGACCCAACTGAGCGACTAACACTTTAACCAATTTCTTATTATTTAATCAGGGAACAATGATGTCCTTTAAAAGAACAAACAAAAGCTATAATTTACGAAATGGCATCTTATTTTCAGACTCAACCACTTTCCGGCTGTGTGATCTAGAGTGCGTTACAGCCCTGCTTCTCGGCATCCCTTCCAGTCCCCACTCCTGGGGCCTCACATTCTTCTTCTCCCTTTGTGTTTCCTGGTGGGCACCTCAGGCCCCTCTCAAACAGCATTTACTAATATCCCTTTTCGTGAGCAGGATGGGAGAGATTTCAGTATACCGCAGTAAATTTACTGGGAAGGTGAGCTGTGTTGGATGAGGACTGAAGGCCCTGAGGGGCTGGGCTGGGAGGAGTCAGTGGAAGGAAGGCCTGGGGTGTGGGCCTCCAGGACTATCCATGGATTTGCATGTTGGCTCAGCCCCAAGGGGAGCAATTTGAGAAGGGAGATGGAGGTCCTTTCCCTTTGGAGGCCTCTTCTGGATGTCAGGAGGCAGGTGTAGTGTGTGGAGATATATCAATGTCTGTTGCATAGAACTAGGGAAGGTCAGGCTTCAGGCTGGCGCCAGGAGGGAACACCGGCCTTGGGGCTCCAGAGCATGAGGAAGAGAGAATGAACCCAACACCTGTCCATACAGGACCCCAAACTTGAGCAAGAGAAGCTAGGTGCTATCTTCCATTTACAGAAGACTCAAAAACGTGTAAGATGATCAGTGCCACATAGTGGTTAACTTCAGCTGGGGTGGTGACCGGAAGGGGGACTAGACGGAAACTTCTGGAGTGCCATCATGGTCCAGCTCTCTGTCTGGCCATAGCCGGTTACATGGGCTGTTTACTGTGACATGACTTCTCTCGTGTGCACGTGATAAAGATCAGTAAAATGGCATGGACCTGGAGACGATCATATTAAGTGAGTAAGCCAGACAGAGAAAGAAAATGTCATGTTTATATGTGGGATCTAAAAGAATGATAGAAATGAACTTAAATACAGAACAGACACTGACCCATAGACATAGAAAACAAACTTATGGTTACCAAAGGGAAAAGCGGGAGAGGGATCAATTAAAAAAAAGAAAAGATCAGTAAAATATTTCAATAAGGAAAATCAATATGTTCCTTTTGGATATGTTCCTAAATACAATATGTTCCTTTTTTGGATTCTGACCAGAAGAGACCAACTGGTACGTTTGGGGATAGTTTTAGGGGAAATTTGACTTTGGTTTGGATGTTAAATGCCACTGAGGATTTAAAATGTGTATTTGGGGGCTTCCCTGGCAGTCCAGTGGTTAGGACTTTTACTGCTGGGTTTGATCCCTGGTAGGGGAACTAAGATCCCACAAGCCCTATGGTGTGTCTAAAAAAATTTTTTCTATTCAGTATAATGACGATACTGTGGACACAGAAGAAAGCGTCTTAATGAGTATAGAGAGTTATATCTTGAAACCACATACGAGGATGAAATGTCTCAATGGCACGATATACATGAAAACATGAACCTCCAGATCAGATATGACACAATGTTAAAGGTTATAAAGTCTTTTTATGGAAGATGGATGTATGGAAGTTGGCTATCTTACTATCTTACCTAAGTTGTTTATTCTACTATAAATATGTTTGTAAATGTCTGTAATAGATGTGACACTGAATATACAAACGGACAACAGCCAGACATGTATAAAAGCAGAACTCTGACCCATAGCTTGCAGCAATCAGCCTGAGAAACCACCAGCCCAGGAAGCCAACCCTGTCTCTGGAAGTCACGCTTCAGGGAAGTCACACCACTATTCCTAGTAACCAGCCCCACAAGCCTAACAGTAACTGCAGACAACTACTTTTGACAAATACACCAAAACTATTCCATGGGGGAAAGGGAAGTCATTGCAACCAGTGGTGTTGGAATAACTGAATATTCATATGGAAAAAAGGGAAACTTGCCCCCACCTCATACCATCAACAAAAAATGAATTTGCGATGGATCATGGGCAAAACCTGAACATAAAAGTGAAAACCATAAAGCTCTTAGGAGAAAAAAAATAGGATATCTTTATGACCTGGAAGTTGGCAAATTTCTTAGGACAGAGATGGCAATAACCAAGGAAGAAAAAAAAATCAATAAATTAGATTTCATCATAATTTAAAACTCCTGCTCATTGAAAGCTACCAGAAGAAAATGAATAGTCAAGCTATGGACTGGGAGAAAATTTTAGCAAAATATGTATTGTCAAAAGATTTGGATCTGGAATATGTAAAGAACTACCACATGGGATTAATATCAACACTAACAGCACAATTTGAAAAATGGGCAAAAGATTTGAAGAGATCCATTATAGAGGCAGACAGATGAAGAAGAAATCCGTGAAAAAAAAAAAAAAAAACAACCTTGAGATTGACATGCAAATTAAATGAAACATGAAATGCAAATTAAAACTACAAGGAGATACATTCACTCACTAGAATGGCTAAACCTTAAACATCTCACAACACAAATGCTGGTGAGAGAGGGGAACAACCAGAGCTCTCGTGGACTGCTGGTGGGAATGCAAAATTGGACAGCCTCTTTGGAACCAGGTCAAATAGTTTCTTGCAAAGTGAAACATCCACCTTCCCTTTGAGCAAGCGATTCCACTCCAAGATAAATGGAAACCTATGTGCACTTTAAGGATATTCGTCGCAGCTTTGTGCGTAGTAGCTCTATTCCAGAAAACAACCCCAATATCCACGAACAGGAGAAAAGATGAACACACATTGTATTTTCACATATATACAAAATACTATTCAACAATAAAAAGGAACCAACTTTGGATACACACACAACCTGAATGAGTCCCATAGATGTGGTGGGTGAAAGAAGTCAGATATAAATGAGCACATATAGTACATGTTTCCACTTATATGATCTTCTAGAACTTTCTAAGGACTAATCTAAGGTGACAGATCTCAAAACAGTGGTTGTAAGGGTGGGGAGGAAATAACTGGGACTTTCTGGGGCCAGTGGAAATGCTCCATCTCTTTATGTCACTCTGGGTTACATAGAGGATTCATTTGTCAATGTGGTACACTAAGATTTGTGCATTGCAATGTGTATAAATTATACCCGGTGAAAAAGAACTGTAAAAGTCGTAGAAAGAATAATCGAGTGGGTCAGTGTGGGGAGCAGGTGAAAGTGTAGTTAAACCAAGAACAGCGGAGTGTTGATAATGGTTGAAGTCCTATGATGGAAGTTGGGATCCAGGGTAGAGGTGTGGGCAGGAAGCACGTTGCCCCAGAAAACGAAAGTGGGGGTGTGGGCAGGGGCAAAGTGACCCCAGAATAGGAGAGAGAAAGAAATCTATGAGGTGAGAGTGTCACCTGGCTCTTACAGGAACCCTCTGTGCTGATTCTGAGAAAGAGGAGATCCTGAGAGAAAGAGAAGGTACATCTTTGAGAGACTGGGATTTGGGGACAGAAGATGGAGGTGGAGATGGAGATGGGAGTGGAGATGGAAATGGAGGTGGAGATGGAGATGGGAGTGGAGATGGAGATGGGAGTGGAGATGGAGGTGGAGATGGAGATGGGAGTGGAGATGGAGGTGGAGATGGGAGATGGAGATGACGACAGAGATGGAGGCAGAGATGAGAGAGGGCGATGGAGGCAGAGGTGGAGCTGAGAGATAGAGGGAGAGAGAGAACAAGAATTTTACTGTTTTCACCTCATCTCTGGAAAGATATGCTCAGACAGTAAAGCATCTGCCTTTAATGCAGGAGACCCGAGTTTGATCCCTGGGTCAGGAAGATCCTCTGGAGAAGGAAATGGCAACCCACTCCAGTATTCTTGCCTGGAGAATCCCATGGACGGAGGAGCCTGGCGGGGTACAGTCCATGGGGCCGCAAAGAGTTAGACATGACTGAGCGACTCCACTTTCACTTTCTCTCTTGAAGGCAAACTCTTTCACAGAGCCAGGAGGCCCTGGACAGAGCAAAGACAGGGTTTGGTTGGCAGAACTGGCGTCCAGAAGGGACTGTCTCTAATCCTGTTAGAGCACGTCTCCTTATCTGTGGCATATTTGTAACGGGCCAGGTATTTGGAGACCCTGCCTATATCTCTTCAGTGTTTGCCCTTTGACCTTGTGTTCCCCTGGTTGCTCCACAGTGCTCCCTGACACCACACCAAACTCTAGACACGGAGCCACAGACACATGTCCCTCTCCGAAGAGGAGCTCTGGGCGTCCACATTTCCTGGCTCAGCAGCATCTCTGATGGACGGGGTAAAGTGACATCTCAGATGAGAGGGGAGAGAAGCAGGAACTTTCTGGCTCTTTCTCACGCACTCATAGGTTCATTCGCCAACGGGCGGTTGGGTGGGTTGCATGGATCGTGCAAGCTGGTGAGCAACACCGAGTGTCCAGGACGGTAAGGACCATATAGTTTTCCCTCCGGTAGATTCTCAAGTGTCAGAAATGCACCACTTAACGGACGGCAGTTGAAAGCGAAATAAGCGGGTCACTGCCCTGGAGGTGACCAGAGGCGTGTCTGTTCTTACAGGGCTGGACGTTCTCCAGTCACTCCCTGAGGCTTTGCAGGGCCGGGCCTGGGGCTTCCTCGGCTTCCCGTGCCCTCCAGCAGGTAGCTCAGCACCTGGCCGGGGCTTGGGGATCACCAGTCACGTGGTAAATGACTCACTAAGCAGCGGAACTGCGACGGGAAGATTGACAATCGCAGGGTCCAGTCTCCATTGACGTTCCTCCCCATCCGTCACCTGTCCTCTTTGCTCTTACAGGGGGTGGAAGTATGGGACTGGCCACCTTGGGGGCAGGAGAGGCAGCTGTGAGGAGCAGGGGGACCCTCTGACTGCCCCCTCCCTCCCTGGTCTCTGATGGACAGACCTCTCGTCAAGACTGGGTGCTTTCTGCTGGCTGGCCTTCCTGAAGTCTCAGGGTGCCCCAGTGGCTTCTCCAAACAGAAGCGGCACCTGGTGCATCAGGGGAGGGTCGACACTTCATACAGTAACAATAACTGTCATTTCTACGACTCTTACTAGGGGCTGAGGACCAGGCTGAGTGCCTTTTCGGCAGTGCATCATTTCCCTCTCCTGACAAGTCACTGAGATTGGGACAATTATTATCCCATTTTGCAAGTGAGGAAACCAAGGATCAGAGAGGTTAGGTGATTTGCCCAAAGTTACTTAGCAGGTACATAAAGAACCAGGCTAGAAATGGGAGTCATGGAGCCTGTTTGGCTGCAGAGCCTGGGTTCGAGTCTATCCTGCTCCCCGTTGGGAAGGCTTTGAGCTTTTGGTTTTCTTTTTAAACGAGGGGAGTGGTGAGTGAAGAGCGCAATGTGGGCATGGGCCATGAACAGAATTGCAGGGTGGCTGCTCCGGGTGAGGCATTAGGCTGGCACTGCTGGGTGAAACTGCTGAGGATGTGCGGGCTGGAGCCTGGGGCCTTGAGCTGCAAGTAGCAGAGCAACAAGAGGCCTGTGACAGTGGCCACAAGCGCCCCTCCTCCCCGCCACTGCCATCATCCCAGTAGAGCACAAAATGCCTGGTACCTGCCACTTTCTTCACCTGGAGCATCTCTTAATAGCTCCATGAGGTTATTGTTGTTGTTCAGTCGCTAAGTCATGCCCGACTCTTTTGTGACCACACGGACTGCAGCATACCAGGCTCCCCTGTCCGTGGGATTTCGCAAGCAAGAATACTGGAAAGTGAAAGTGAACGTGTTAGTCGCAGTCTTGTGTGACTCTTTTTGACCCCATGGACTGTATGTAGTCCAGCAAGCTCCTCTGTTCATGGAACTCTCCAGGCAAGAATACTGGAATGGGTTGCCATTTCCTTCTCCAGAGGATCTTCCCGACCCAGGGATTGAACCCAAGTCTCCTGCATTAGCAGGTGGGTTCTTTACCACTGAATCACCAGGGAAGCCCCAGCTCTATGAGGATGGTACTATTATTCCCATTTTACAGATAAGGAAACTGAGGCTCAGAGCTGCCTAAACCCAAGTCATGGTCCTTACTCTACTGTGTTTGCTCAAGGAAGAAGCCTGCCCTTCCCCTTCACTTAACACTGTCAATATTAATAGATTGCCTGATTTGGCCAATAAAACATCAAAATGCCCAGTTAAATTTGCATTTCAGATAAGCAACAGATGCTTGTACTTATAAGAATGTTCCAAAGGTGACCTGGGACATCCTTACACCGAAATGCATTTGTTGTTTGTGAGAAATTCAAAAGTAGCTGGCATTCTTGTTGGTATATCTGCAACCCTGATATGATAGGGCCCCATTGTGCTTGGGGCTGGAGTTATCAGTCCTTTCTCAAGCTTCTCGTCCCTGATAGGAGCCTGGACTCTTCTGGGAATTGCAGGGACTGACAGCAGGGGAGACAGGGCTCATGTCTCCCAGCCAGGAGGTGGCCCAGAGGGAAGGGTCCTTTTGTGGGACAAGAGGGGAGGGCAGGTTGCAAAACACAAGTGACAGAGATAAGAGGATTCCTGAGAAAGATGCAAGCGTGAGTTTCTGTTTGAAATTCCCGAGACGTGGAGGGTCTAGCCTCTCCCCCCGGGGTCCCCACATCACCCCCACCCAGCTGTCACTGCTGGCTGCTGGCCACCCCCCAACCAGACATTCCATTGGCGACTCTGCCCCCCATGAGGTGAGTGATGCCCTAGTGCTTGAGCTGATAAGGTTTCTGAATCAGCTGCTGCTGTCTCTGGGGCAGGGCCACCCGGCTGTCACCTGCTCCCAGGGCTTCTAGGAAGGGAAGTTCTCCAGCTCCATCTAGACAGGGCCACTCACCTCACTCTTCACTCCACGCAGCCGGAGCCCAGGCCCTGCCCAGTAACAAGGTGGAAAAACAGCTCAGGTGGTAACGTCTGCTTTTCCCTGGGTGTGTGGTCCCCAAGGCACACGTCTCCCTTGGACATCTTGTCCGTGTTTATATGGGCCAGCCTGCTTTCCCCTTCCCGACACGGAGTCTGCCCAGCCCCTGCCCGCACCTGCCCTGGGCGCCTGCCACACCTTCAGCTGGGAGAGATGGACTGGCAGACACTGAGGTCTGATGGGGATGCCTAGGTCTAGTTCTGGGGTCCCTCTGTGGCCTCCGGGACCCAAGGACGCTTAGCACTTCGAAGTCAGGCTGTTTGGCTCGTCTGTGTCGGTTTGGGAGGGTGGTCCCCGCCCACGGCTGTGGAGATTGCAGGCTGGCTGCCCTACTACAGGGCAGAGGCAGCCGCCTGCACCCGGCTTCCCCTTCTCCAGGTGCAGCGCGGGGCGGGGCAGCCCACCCCATCACCTCTCTCCCCGGGCACAGCCAGCCCGCCTCCCCTTAGCCGGCTGTGCGCATCTGCCTCCCACCTCCGGCTCACAGACTCAAGGCGCTCTAAAGCAAAGTTAAAACCGGCTCCTTCCTCCAGGGAAGTGGAAGGAGGGGCAGAGGGCCAGTGGCCTCCTTACTTACTGTGCTCAACGCCCCCCGGGGAAGATGGGGAGTCCTGGGGATCGCACACAACTGGCACCAGGAGGAAGTGGGCAGTGAGTTCCTGCTCAAGTCCTGTACCCCAGCCCCGGGAAGAAGCCTCCCTGGCCCCTCCAGGAGCTGCGTGTAGCGAATCCCAGTGCAGAGCTGGCTCCAGCGGGGTGAGCTCACCAGGATGTGGGCTAATGGGTTAACCCTTGGTGGGCCGCCGGCAGAGGCTCTTGTGATAGGGCTTTGGCTCAGCTCTGCTCAGCCTCTAGTAGATGAATCTGCTGAAAAATTAATGAAGCTTCTCTGCAGTTGGTCTTCAGGTTTCGGGGAGATCTGGATGAGGCTGGAGTGTGGGCAGAGCCACTCCTCTCAACCCCAGGCTCGGACATCTGGAGATGTGGGTCCCTGGGTCAGTGGAGTGTGTGACTGTGATGGTGGTGGCTGCCAAAAAGTGGATCACTCAGAGTCTGCACTAGCTCGGTCCAGGGCAGGTCTTGGCCATGGGACCTAGGAGGCCTGTTTGTTCTGGATGTAGGAGAAAGCAAGTGTAGACTTTTTTAACATCCTTGGTTCCAAGACAGCAGGGGTACCTCTGGGAGCACCCTGAGGCCTATGTGTGGGCATCCTATGTGACCCGAGGCCAGGAACCCACAGCCGAGGGTCAGAGGGGCACAGAGAGCCCTACCCCACCCCCGCCCGCACTCCCACCCCCGGACCCAGACGTCTCTGAACCGGGGGCAAAGCAGCGCGTTCACCTCCGCTTCTCCCCTTTTCCTGACTGCACCCCTGTGCTTTCCGTTACTTATCATGGTGATAAGAAGCCAGTGAGGAATGTCACTGCAGTGGAGGGGCAGGGTCTCCCTCTCTCTTAGCAGTTACCACATTGTGCTGTCAGAAGCCAGGTGTGAGGTGATGAAGAATGAATGCGAGTCTGCACCCTGAAGTCAACAAGAAAGCCAGGCTGACCCTCCGTTCTCACGCCAACTCCAGGAGGATAAGCCTCTCTTCTCACTGGCTGGGAGCCCCAGGGTGAGGCTGGAGAGGTCCCTGCTGCGGTAACAGGACTGGGTGAGGACTCCCTAGGCGGCCTATGGGGGAGGCTCTCCTAGGAGGGATCTGGGACGTGCAGACTAGGCAGGAGTGGGAATCTTGTGAGATGAAGTTTCCAGCGGGGGAAGGCTCTGCAGAGGTTGATGTGGGATGAGGGGCCTAAGAAGCAGAGGGCCGGAGGGCAGGCCGTCCACCGAGACGCCAGAGGGGCTTGAGCTGAGGGGGCTTTTCCTCTGGCCTCCTTTGGAAGCTGAGCATTCTCTGTCCAAGGGGACCTGGACTCGGAGGCTTTGAGAATGTTGCTTGCTCTGCTATAGCTGCCTCTGCAGTCCTACAGTCGGTTCGTCAAGCCCAGTGGCCTGGCTGGTGAAGATACCCGGGGGTGACTTACTTTGCAAGGCAAATAATCAGATCATTTCTTTTCCCCTGGTTCAGATTTCTATGCTTTCCTCCACCCTCTGCAGGGTGTGGCAGGCGGTGGAGCAACAGCCATCAGAAAGACAAACCCTTACTTAGCATTTCCTCTGTGTCAGGCACCAGTCTAAGTACTTTCCACGTATGGCAATTCACTGATGCCCCCACAGAATCTGATCGGGATGTGAAGTGTATTGCTATCCTTATATTTGGATTTGCACAAATTACTTAACTTCTCTGAGCCTTAATTTTTTCATTTGTTAAGTGGATGTGATCATTGCTACCTTAGACAGCTTTCGTAAGGCTTGTATAAGAAAATGCACACAGCAAGGGCTTGATGAATATATGTATAGCTTCCTTGTAGCTCAGATGGTAGAGAATCTGCCTGTAGTGCAGGAGACCTTGGTTTGATCCCTGGGTTGGGAAGATCCCTTGGAAAAGGAAATGGCTACCCACTCCAGTATTCTTGCCTGGAGGATCGCACAGGCAGAGGAGCCTGGTGGGCTACAGTTAATGGGGTCACAAAGGGTTGGACATGACTGAGTGACTAACACTATTACATATTGTATATGAATACATAATTCACATATTACATAATCACAATATGTAATATATGATTAATATATCACATATTAGATAGAATGTGTATATTATGTAGAGTGTATGTATGTATATAATATCAGTGTATGTATGTACACACGTGTATGTGTATATATACATATATATATATACACACATACACACATATAAGCACATACACATACTGGGGGGATCTGGGCCCAAGAGCAAGTATCCAGGTAGGAGCTGGGCTGTCTGCAGGCTCCTCCCTCATAGGACAGAGGAGATATCACAGGCAGTTGCGGTATCGAAGGGGCAGAAAGTAGGCCCAGGCCCTGCCTGGGGGATACTGTGTCCCCCGATCCCCCACCGTGTAGCTCACAGCGGCTCCGGCTCAGCTCTGCCCCCCTCACCTGGCTAGCCCAGAAGTCTATGTACCAATGGCACAGGATGGCCACCCATCACCCACATGACAGGGTGTGACAGGGTAACCAATGCTCATTCTTTTCCATTTGTCACCCTTCTACACATTTTTATTTATTTTTGACTGCCCCATGCAGCTTGTGGGATCCCAGTTCCCCGACCAGGGATTGAACCTGGTCCACTGCAGTGAAAGCACTGAGTGCTAATCACTAGACCACCAGGGAACTATCCCTCTTTCTACATTTTTTTTTTTTTTAAGTATTTTAAAGCAAATCCAAGAATTTTTCCCCTCAGTAACTCCTTGCAAGTGGAGATGTGTATGTCTAACGAGGACTTCCTTCCTTCCTCCCTTTCTCTTTTTTAACCCAATAACCACCATGCCATCATAAGCTCACCTGAAATGTACACGTTCCTTAATGTTAATAACCGCCCCACACTCACAGATCCCCAGTTGCCTCAGAGACGTCTGTTTATGGCCAGGTCTCCATGAAGAGGGTCCTCCCAAGGGCCGGCCTGACACTTAGTTGTGTCTCCCAAGCTTCGTCTCATCTGTAGCCACCCCCGCCTCGCCTCACACCGTCTAGTTACTGAAGATTCCAGGGCATGCGGCTTGGAGAACCCTCATTCCAGACCTGGCTGGCTGCTTCAGATGACTGTAAGAGAAGTGGAAATTGGAAACCATGCTAACTTGCCGAGCTTAAATGGTGTCATCTCCCATTTCCCTCTTTTCTGCAAGGGCTGGGTCTGGACTTCTGCCTCTGCCCGGGATCCTAGGACAGGGCCTTGGCAAAGAGGTGCTGGTGGTCAGCGTGGAATAAACAGCCAAGAGAACATTCACAAGGCACCTTACAATTTACAGAGGCCGCGTGCCATACTATATATATTGTATATGGATATGTAATTCACATAATTATGTACGTGATACTGGGTCCTCAAAGCAGCCCCGTGACACAAGCAGGGCCACACTTTGTGTCTGTCTCTCAGCAGGTCACCTCGACGGGAGAAGCCTTTTCATCTTC
Source organism: Cephalophus harveyi (assembly GCA_006410635.1). Classification (NCBI taxonomy): domain Eukaryota; kingdom Metazoa; phylum Chordata; class Mammalia; order Artiodactyla; family Bovidae; genus Cephalophus; species Cephalophus harveyi. Next base: position 318,168 of record SJYT01081834.1, read on the forward strand.
CAGGGCGCTGGGAAATCATGCCAAGCAATTGCTTAGATCAGGGAGTCCCAGGGAGAAGCCACCACCTTCTGCCTCCCCTCCTCAGCCCCCACGGTGTTAATCTCTGCTTCCCTTCCTTTGCCATCAGAGGTGCCTGGATGAGGAGCCGGGACTCTGGCCCTGAGTCTCTCTGGGTCTGACCCCTCGGTCCTCTTGACAAATTCAGTGAAGTCACCTGTCCCCCTCAGCAGTCTCTGGCTGGTCAAGCCTCTTCCTCTGTAAGCCACAGAGTGCCCAGAGCTAGGTTCTTCTTTTTTTTTTTTTTTTAATTTTTACTTTATTTTACTTTACAATACCGTATTGATTTTGCTATACATTGACATGAATCCACCATGGGTGTATATGAGATCCCAATCCTGAATCCCCCTCCCACCAGAGCTAGGTTCTTATTGCTGTTTCCTCCGGCACTTCCATCTTTTGCTTTTCTCTACTTGTGTCTTGAGACCCTTTTTTCCCCTTGTCTATCTGTCTCTCTTCCTCCTGGGCTGCTTCTATTTCTCCTACATGACAGTTCTCAAGATGCCTGATTTCTCTGGGAGACACTCAGGAGACACTGCCCCTTTCTTTCCTAGTGCATATTAACTGAGCAGGTGGTTTGCAGCTGGGTTGGGTCCTGCCTGAGGAATCGGATTGCCCTGTAGGCAGGGAGTTTTATCAAGTGGTGGCTGGCGGGTAGAGAAGCAGGGACGTGAAGGAGGAAGAGACTGGTGGCATTTATGAGAACATGAGAGTGGAGCGGGGCAGGAAAGAACATCTTCTGGGGATGTGGTTCCCAGGGTCATTAATACCTGCCAGGACCTGCCCTTCTCATCCGGTGATCTGAGATCCCTGAAGGAGCGGACCAGAATGTGGGCAGCCCTGGGCAGGGTGTGGTCAGAGGGCAGGAATCGCCTGCTCCTGGGGCGCCGCTGCCATCTAGTGGTGAGATTCGGGTAGTGTTGCTCTCTGAAGTTCAGTCCATGCCCAGCAATAGGTCTCTGGCATGCTATTTAACACTGGACTTGATCTTGTCCCATTACTTCATGGCAAATAGATGGGGAAACAGTGGAAACAATGATAGACTTTATTTTCTTGGACTCCAAAGTCACTGCAGATGGTGACTGCAGCCATGATATTAAAAGACGCTTGCTCCTGGGAAGAAAAGTTATGACCAACCTAGACAGCATATTAAAAAGCAGAGACATTACTTTGCCAACAAAGGTCCATCTAGTCAAGGCTATGGTTTTTCCAATAGTCATGTACGGATGGAAGAGTTGGACAATAAAGAAAGCTGAGGGCAGAAGAATTGATGCTTTTGAACTGTGGTGTTGGAGAAGACTCTTGAGAGTCCCTTGGACTGCCAGGAGATCCAACCTAAAGAAAATCAGTCCTGAATATTCATTGGAAGAACTGATGCTGAAGCTGAAACTCCAATACTTTGACCACCTGATACGAAGAGCTGACTCATTTGAAAAGACCCTGATGCTGGGAAAGATTGAAGGTAGGAGGAGAAGGGGACAGGGGATGAGAGGGTTGGATGGCATCGACTCAATGGACATGAGTTGAGTAAACTTTGGGACTTGGCAATGGACAGGGAGGCCTGGCGTGCTGCAGTCCATGGGGTCACAAAGGGTCAGACATAACTGATCGACTGAACTGAACTGACTTTGGAAAAGTCACCCGGTCACAATGTTTGCCGATAAGTATCCCAAATAGTCTCTGCAGTTTCAAAATGTGAAAAACTTATTATTTTCTAGCTTTTGAATAATTTAGACGGTTCATGTAGTCACCGTATCATCAGTATTTACGGTAGGTCCATTTCATGCCCCCGCTTCCCTGGTGGCTCAGCCGGTAAAGAATCTGCCTGCAAGGCAGGAGGCCCCAGGCTTGATTCTGGTGTCAAGAGGATCCCCTGGAGAAGGAAATGGCAACCCGCTCCAATATTCTTGCCTGGGAAATCTCACGGACAGAGGAGCTTGGCAGGCCCCAGTTCTGGGGGTCACAATGAGTCTGACATGACTTAGCAACTAAACCACCATTACGAGCCAGGCATGTTTCAGGCTAGACAATGAAAATAAAGAGGTGACCTCGATGAACTGTATGACTTATGTGGCAAATGAAAGCCAGCTACATCAACAATTACACTCTAGAAGGAAAAATGCTTCAATACAGATAAGTCTGTGCTGTGCTTTGAGAATACAAAGGAGGGTTATCTTAAGACAGATTGGCTTAGAGTGGTAGCTGGGAGGGAAGGGAGAGGCTTCTTGAAGGAGATGATGGCTAAGGTGAGCCTTGAAGAGCATGTCGGAGCCAGAGAGGGTGATGGAGGAGTTGCAAGTGGTGAAGACGGAGGGAATGGTGATGATCAGGAGACAGAGAAGACAGACCACGGGGACACGTTTTCAGTTTCTTCTTTAATGAATTCCTCAACCTTTCAGTTGTGACTATAAGGGCTTCCCTTGTGGCTCAGCTGGTAAGGAATCTGCCTGCAATGAGGAAGACCTGGGTTTGATCCCTGGGTTGGGAAGATCTCCTGGAGAAGGGAAAGGCAACCCACTCCAGTATTCTGGCCTGGAGATTTCCATGGACTGTATAGTCCATGGGGTCGCAAAGAGTCGGACACGACTGAGCAACTTTCACTCAATCTAAAATGTGCCGAATGTGTTCTAACCAAGTATTTGATTTATTATTATTATTTTTAAGATTCAGAGTTTTTCTCTTTTTCATTATGTATCTTTATTTTTGGAGGCACTAGGGCTTTGGTGCTTTGCACGGGCTTTCTGTAGCTGCAGAGAGCGAGTGCGGCTCACTGCGGAGGCACACAGGCTCGGTGGCTGTGGTCTGCGGGATCTGGAGTGCAGGCTCAGCAGTTGTCGCGCACGAACTTTGTTGCTCCGAGGCACGTGGGATCTTCCAGCACCAGGGATCAAACCCATGTACCCTGCATTGGCAGGTGGACTCCCATCCACTGTGCCACCAGGGAAACCCCTTGATTTATTATTATACTAATATTATAGAATTTTGGAGCTGGCAAGGATCCCAAAGAACTTCTATCTAATGTGTTTACCAAATCTTCTGCTCGTATTTACACCGTGTCCGTTTTCTCCTGCTAAAATGGCAGCACCTTCCTGTGCTTCGGGCTGTCAGGCTGGGGCCTTGATGAAGTCCAGTGTGGACTACGTAATAGTCTGCCCAGGGGTCTCCCTGCCTGGGTTAGTTCCCTCATCTGACTTCATTGCAGAAGGAAGAATCCGATGTATTTCTTCCTTCCATTCCGTTTCCCTTCTCCCTTCCCTCCCTCTCTCCTTCCATTTATTCTTTTTGTTTGTTTGTTTTTAATCCAACAAATAGTGGTGACTACCTGCTATGTGCCAGGCTGGGCATTTTGCTATGGGAGGACAGAATCAATGGGACAGAGTACTTAGGACCTGGAGACACACAGGGACACCCTGGAGGTGGAGGTCAGCCAGCCATCCCATCCTCTCCGGTGATCTTTGTAATCACTTCCAGAGCACACCAGACTTTTTGTGGCATCAGTTACTGGAGGCTCTGGGTGCTCCATTTGGCTTGAGAACCCCTCTCCTGACAGTCAGAATAGCAACTAAAGAAAACGTGGGGAGTGTATTAACCCATTTAAGTAATGGGGTCACTTGTTCAGCTGATAATCTCACCAGGGACTTCGAGGAGGACTGCAACAATGGATTACAATCATGTAATGTCCAAGGATGGACATTTCCTTTTTAGCCCATAAAGTGCCCATCAGTTCCTGCAAAGCCAGTAGCTGGTTTTAAGTGACCTTATCTTGTCCTTCCCACTAATTTCTCTGTGAACCTGTTTGACTCAAGCCAGCCTTCCTGGTGGCAGGGAAAGGGGGAGGGCATCCTCAAAATGGATTATGCAGCGTCAGCCAGTGTTTGTAGGATGCTGGACCCCTGTCCTAAGAACAATGACACTGCAAAGCTATGATGTCCTGCTTTGTTCCTGCTAACCTTACAAAGTGCAGAACTCTGGTGCCTGACCTCTGCCTTCGCCAAGATGACTTGCACACACTGTCTCTTTCCATCCAGCCCAGATAGGTGGACGTGCATTGTGGATCCTGCCACATGAATGCAGGGCTAGCCCTTCCCGAGTCAGGGCTCTGTGAAATTTACAGGTGCCTGTAGGCACCTGTAATTAATTTTTTTTTTCTTTTTAAAAACACAGAAAGAAAATTTTTCATCAAATCTTTTCTAAAAAGGTAACATTAATCATTGATTCTACTAAAACATGACTCAACACTTACATCATTACTTATAAATTATGTTCAATGTGGATAGAGTTTGATTTGTTTAATCTGATGTAAGATTGGATGTCTCCAAACATAAAGGTAGCTACCACCTTTGAAAGTCCCTAAACGACCTTGAAAGCTCCTTGAAATTCAGGTAAGATTTTTCTAGAATCCTGAGGAGATTCAAAATCCTCCCTATGGTTTCTGCTATTTGCTGAGTTTCTGCTATTTGCTGAGTTTCTGCTGCAGGCATGCCTTATAATCACATGGCTGCCCCAGCTCCAGGAACTGCCAAATTAATGCTAGACTGCGATCTCTCTGGGCTTCCCTGGAGGCTCAGTGGTTAAGAACCCACCTGCCAAGTAGGAGACCTGGGTTCAATCCCTGGGTTGGGAAGATCCCTTGGAGAAGGAAATGGAAACCCATTCCAGTATTCTTGCCTGAGAAATCCCATGGACAGAGGAGCCTGGTGGGCTATAGTTCTTGGAGTTGCAAAGAGTTGGACACAACCAAAGTGACTTAGCACACACACATGGATAGGTTACAAAGTGATAACTCCTGGGATCCTGTAAATTAAAGTTAATGTTTGAGGCCCCCTCGGAAATGTTTTCCAAATCTCTGGGTACTCAACTGGTTGTCAGTTTGGTTCTGACACGTATAATGACCCCTCGACTCCCTCCTCAGTTTCCATGGTTTGTTAGAAAGGGTCACAGAACTCACAGCGGTAGTTGACTCTCATTTCCTGTCTACCGTGAAGGGTACAGTGTAGGCAGAGCTGGATGCACTGGGGACCCAGGGTGAGGTAGGAGGACGTGTGTGTGTGTGGGGGGCAGAGTTTCAATGCCCTCACCAGCACACCACCCGCCAGCTCCTCCATGGGTCACCAACCCTGAACCTCTCTGAGCCTCTTCAGTTTAAGATTTTTCTGGGTGTTCCATTTCATAGCGTTAAAACCACTGGCATTCCTGCCCTTGAATGAACAAAGTATAATAGCCCACAGGGGAGAATGAGGGGTGAATATACATCTGTTATCCCCATCTTTCACTTACATCTGGGCAGGAGGCCCTGTCCTGGCCCCCATGCTTAAGCGTAGGGCTCAGCAAATCTTTTCTGTAAATATTTTAGGCTTTGTGGGTCCTAATGTCATTGTCACAACTACTCAAGTCTACTGTCTCAGTGGGAGAGCAGCCTCAGACAATATGTAAATGAATGGGTGTGGTTGTGTCTCCATCAAACTTTATTTACAAACACGGGCAGTGGGCCAGTCTGGTCCATGGATTGTAGTTGGCCACCAGACCCAGTGGGGCTAAATTTGCATACTCACAGTTTCTTCAGTTATTCAAGCTAATATACTCCTTTTTCTCCCTTAAGCCCATTTATGAGATGAGTTTCTGTCTTGTGAACTAGAAACAGTCCTTTGTTGTTCAGTCACTCAGTCACGTCTGACTCTTCGTGACCCCATGGATTGCAGCACGCCAGGCTTCCCTGTCCTTCACTGTCTCCTGGAGTTTGCTCAAACTTGTGTCTGTTGAATCGACGATGCCATTCAACCATCTCGTCTTCTGTCATCTTCTCCTCCTGCTAGTCAGAAACAGTCCTTACTGACAATGTAACAGTGAGGAGGAGGATAAGGAAGAAGGGCTGCTTCAAGTCCTTGCTTCTCAGACCTTCCTGTGATAAGAATCACCTGGAGAGGACATTGACCCGAACACCGCTGGGCTCACCTGCACCCGTGCTAGTTCAGCAGATCTGCAGGGGGACCCAGAATTTGCATTTTTAACAAACTCCCAGGCAGTGCTGATGCTGCCGGTCCCTGGACTACATGTAGAAAAAGCTGTCCTGGATCAGTGGCCCTCGGGTCTCAGAACCTCAGAGGATTCTGACTTGAGCATTGGAATCACTGGAGGGCTTGTGAAAACACAGGCTCTGCTCAGAGTTGGTGATTCAGTTGCTCTGGGGTGGGGCTAGATAGTTTGCCTCCTAACAAGCCCCCAGGGGATGTTGCTGCTGGACCCAGCTTTGAGGAATGATTCTGGAGGACCTTTGCATGGCCCTCTTCCAGCTTGCCCCTCCTCCAAAGCAAAGATGTCTATGGGGTCAAGGACTCATCCTCTCTGCTCCTAGATCAAACTCTGGGCACTTGAGATCCCAGAATTTTTGTCCAGGCAGCCTTGAGCCAGCTTCCAGAACCTGCATGGGGTCATTTCATGTGAAATGGAAAAGAGAATGAATGGAGGTGGAGGTATTGGTTAGGTTGGCGGGGGGGACGGGGTGGGGGGCTGGTATTCCATGGTTTGTTAGAAAGGGTCACAGAACTCACAGCGGTAGTTGACTCTCATTTCCTGTCTACCGTGAAGGGTACAGTGTAGGCAGAGCTGGATGCACTGGGGACCCAGGGTGAGGTAGGAGGACGTGTGTGTGTGTGGGGGGCAGAGTTTCAATGCCCTCACCAGCACACCACCCGCCAGCTCCTCCATGGGTCACCAACCCTGAACCTCTCTGAGCCTCTTCAGTTTAAGATTTTTCTGGGTGTTCCATTTCATAGCGTTAAAACCACTGGCATTCCTGCCCTTGAATGAACAAAGTATAATAGCCCACAGGGGAGAATGAGGGGTGAATATACATCTGTTATCCCCATCTTTCACTTACATCTGGGCAGGAGGCCCTGTCCTGGCCCCCATGCTTAAGCGTAGGGCTCAGCAAATCTTTTCTGTAAATATTTTAGGCTTTGTGGGTCCTAATGTCATTGTCACAACTACTCAAGTCTACTGTCTCAGTGGGAGAGCAGCCTCAGACAATATGTAAATGAATGGGTGTGGTTGTGTCTCCATCAAACTTTATTTACAAACACGGGCAGTGGGCCAGTCTGGTCCATGGATTGTAGTTGGCCACCAGACCCAGTGGGGCTAAATTTGCATACTCACAGTTTCTTCAGTTATTCAAGCTAATATACTCCTTTTTCTCCCTTAAGCCCATTTATGAGATGAGTTTCTGTCTTGTGAACTAGAAACAGTCCTTTGTTGTTCAGTCACTCAGTCACGTCTGACTCTTCGTGACCCCATGGATTGCAGCACGCCAGGCTTCCCTGTCCTTCACTGTCTCCTGGAGTTTGCTCAAACTTGTGTCTGTTGAATCGACGATGCCATTCAACCATCTCGTCTTCTGTCATCTTCTCCTCCTGCTAGTCAGAAACAGTCCTTACTGACAATGTAACAGTGAGGAGGAGGATAAGGAAGAAGGGCTGCTTCAAGTCCTTGCTTCTCAGACCTTCCTGTGATAAGAATCACCTGGAGAGGACATTGACCCGAACACCGCTGGGCTCACCTGCACCCGTGCTAGTTCAGCAGATCTGCAGGGGGACCCAGAATTTGCATTTTTAACAAACTCCCAGGCAGTGCTGATGCTGCCGGTCCCTGGACTACATGTAGAAAAAGCTGTCCTGGATCAGTGGCCCTCGGGTCTCAGAACCTCAGAGGATTCTGACTTGAGCATTGGAATCACTGGAGGGCTTGTGAAAACACAGGCTCTGCTCAGAGTTGGTGATTCAGTTGCTCTGGGGTGGGGCTAGATAGTTTGCCTCCTAACAAGCCCCCAGGGGATGTTGCTGCTGGACCCAGCTTTGAGGAATGATTCTGGAGGACCTTTGCATGGCCCTCTTCCAGCTTGCCCCTCCTCCAAAGCAAAGATGTCTATGGGGTCAAGGACTCATCCTCTCTGCTCCTAGATCAAACTCTGGGCACTTGAGATCCCAGAATTTTTGTCCAGGCAGCCTTGAGCCAGCTTCCAGAACCTGCATGGGGTCATTTCATGTGAAATGGAAAAGAGAATGAATGGAGGTGGAGGTATTGGTTAGGTTGGCGGGGGGGACGGGGTGGGGGGCTGGTCCAAAAGCTGCAGGAGCCCCTTGCAACTCAGGATGGAGCCAAGGTGGGGAAGAATGGAAGGGTGAGACCCCCACCCCACCCCCTGCCCAAACCATCCTTCCCTAAAGGAGCAGGTGGAATGGCTTCCTCCATTTGGGGCCACCCTGACTGGGAACAGGGCTCATGAGCCATGTTCTCTGGAGTCGGACACACTTAAGTTTGACCCTTGATTCTGATACTTATTTACTTAGTGACCTCAGGCAAATTACTTAACCTCTCCGAGCCTTGTCTATAAATCTATACAATCCATAAATACGCCGAACATCTACTGCATCACTATTTTGGGCTTCCCAGGTGACTCTGGTAAAGAATCCACCTGCCAATGCAGGAGATGCAAGAGACACATGTTCGATCCCCTGGAGGAGGAAATGGCAACCCACTCCAGTATACTTGCCTGGAAAATCCCATGCACAGAGGAGCCTGTCGGGCTACAGTCCAGGGGGTCACAAAGAGTTGGACCCGACTGAGCAACTAACACTTTCACTTTCGCTTGACAAATGCAGTAAGGTTGTTGAAGCATGGAGCATAAGCCTTGGCACATGATAAATGTTGGCCATGATTATTTTTGTTGGTATCAATGACTGTTTCGTTCAGTCCTTGGGGGGGACATGCTATTTGTGACTGTCCTTTCCGTGCATCCTCAGAGCGCTGGGGTCATCAGTACCTTGTGAGCAGGGACACAGCTCTTCTGTAGCTGCTTCCCACTCTCTGCACTCACAGCCTTGAGTCTCAGTCTTGAAGAACACAAGTAAAGGATATTAGAACCCAGAAGATAACATGTCTTTTTATAAATAGCTAATCAAAACTAGTAATTTTATAGGGAAGGAGTGCTCATCTTGTTTTTTGCTGCTGTAATTAAAAGGTTCGTGGAACTATTTGTAGTCCAGACAATGACATTTATTGAAAGCGATGACCCATAATTATTTGATCCTTGTTCCTATTTTCCATATGAGCCACCAAGGCTTTAATTATGTTTTTGTTCTTTTGTGACTACCTACGATGCAGCGGTGACATATGAGTGCTTCAGCAGTCTGCGATGCCGGTGCTCAAGGTGTGTGGCCGTTTGTGAATGGGTGTGTGTGTACCCTGGGTCTAACTTCCAGCAGTGGCACTAAGGCTATGGCTTGCTGTTTATTTGCACCAGGTTGTATCGTTGAGAATAGTGATGTGGGTAGAGCTTTCTCCAGTCACAGAGATGTCCTCTGTATATGTGTCCATTACCCATCTATTATCCACCTGTCCACTAAGCAGGGCTTCCCTGGCGGCTCAGCGGTAAAGAATCCGCCTGAAGTGTTGGAGACCTGAATTCCATCCCTGACTCAGGAAGATCCCCTGGACGAGGGCATGGCAACCCACTCCAGTATTCTTGCCTGGAGAATCCCACAGACAGAGGAGCCTGGTGGGCTGCAGACCATGGGGTCGCAAAGAGTCGGACATGGCTGAGCGACTAACACACAACCACCACCTGTGGTTGGAAAAGGTGGCTAATGCGACTAAACTAAATGTTAAATTCTGTTTAATTTTCATTAATTTACATTAAATAGCTGCCTAAACACAAGTGGCTGCTGCGTTGGACAGTGTAGGTTAAGAAGGTCTTCGCTCATCTGATCACTACAATCCCTTTGAGAGAGCAAGGGGGAAATGCATCATTTTCTGGACGATGAAACGGTTCACCAGATGTTCACCTGGGCAGGTGAAGCAGGTGGCCATGGCATCATGTGATTTAAGATGTGTATTGCGAAGGGCCCTTCCTGCACTTCCTTAGAATGGCTCTGCCATTGGGCTGTCACAGGGGATGCTATTTTTAGCAATTAAATGAAGACACTGGCAGGAATTTTTTTTTTAAACAAGGCACTGGTCTACCTTATATTCCCAAATAATTGAGCATTCCTTGGCTAAAAAGTATTATGATTAAAATAGAGATTTTTTTTTCCCTTGCCTTTGGAAGGAAATATCAACATTTTGACTACTGCATAATTTGAGCTGAGACAGATCATCAAAAAGAGCAAATATTTGTTGTCTTTTAATTTTTTTGGCCATGCTGCACAGCATGAAGTCTTAATTCCCAAACCAGGAATAGTTCCCACCCCCTGCATTGGAAGCGCAAAGTCTTAACCACTGGACCATCAGGGAAATCCCAGAAGGGAGCAAATATTTGAAATGTACATAAGCAGAGTTAAACTACTTCATATGTAAGAAGTTCTCATTAATTACTCTGGAGAGTTCAAGCAAATCACGTACCGGACACTGTGCCATCATTTGAGATGCCAGTCACACTAAAGCCCCTCTCTGTGGTGTACCTTACTCCTAGTTCTCTATGCTCCCAACCAGTGGGTGATTTTGACCTTCAGAGATCATCTGGCAATTTCAGGAGATATGCTGGTTGTCACAACTTGGGGTCAAGCTGCTTCTGCCAACTAGCAGGTAGAATCCAGTGGTGCTACTGAGCATCCTACAATGCATGGGACAGCCCCCGGCAACAAAGAATTACCTGGTTCCATGTGTCAGGATTGCTGAGGTTGGGGAACCCTGCTCTAAGCCCTTGGTATTCAAGGTGTGGGCTGTGGATATCTGTATTTACAAAGGTCACAAATGTGAATGTCTCTCTTGCCCCATGTTTTAAAACCAACCTTGACTGAGGTACTAACCATCATCAGTGGCTCAGTAGCCCCTCTGGGTTGGGTTTGGAATTAAGCCTTACCTCCCGACCTTGGCTGCAGGGTCCAGGCTTGAGGTTGGGCTCCCATGTAGCTGCCTGAATCACTTTTGAAGTTGACTGCATTTCCAGCTTCCAGGAAAAGTCCCAGGATGTGTTTTCTCTGGGCCATTATCCTCCCCGCTTTCTCCCTTCTTTCCTTTCTCCGTCAAGTTCTGTCCTCCCCGCTAAGTCAGAGAAGTATCAGAGTTAAATAGATCCCCCCATCTTTCTAAGGGCCACAGAGTGGCTCTGTAAGACCATGTAAAGCTCTTATGAAAGGCAACAGGGGGAGAAATACTACTTACAAAGACCTTGAACCCATATGGTAAGTCCCCTACATGCAAACCTTCAAGTTGAAAACTTTCAAAGATGCAAATGTGCGTTCCATCAGCGTCAGGTGTAAGTGGCATTGCAGCTTGCCCTCTGTCCCCTGTTGCCAACGATCCTTCGGTAATAGACAGCCAGTTGTGTGAGTTGGGTACCTAGGCTAATTTTGTTGGACTTAGGAACAAAATCGGACTTATGAATGTGCTCTCGGAATGGAACTCTTCAGTATGTGTGGGACTTACTGTATCCCATCTCCTAAGGGTGGAGGGGTGTCCAGAAACATCCCCCCCAAGCCAAGCAGATCATTCCCCTTTGCATCTTCCCCTTCAGTGCCTGGAATTGAGATTCAGAGGGTGCCTGACACACCCAGCCTTTCATACAAAGCCAGGCCCCACCTGGGCTACTTCCACTCTGCTGTCTCACGCATCCAATCACGACCACTTACCAGGACACATCGCTTCTTTTCCTGACCACTCTCCAACCCATTCCTGCCTCAGCGTTACGGGAAAATGAGGTGAGAGACCCAGGAGGTGGGACCCAGCTGTTGCTGGCTGTGTTCTAGAACAAACCCCTTTAAATGACTTCTGAAGGGCCCCCCAGGCTGGCGGCTGGGGGAGCACGAATGAAGCGGCAGTGAAAAAGTGAAATTATCACCCATTGCTTCACCCGCATAATTGGGTTAATAATGAAAACATGACTAGCAGGGGCCTCATCCACAAGGAGCCATTATGTGCTTTTTTTCCCGACCATTGTCACAAAATATGAAAAGTACGTCTCATAAGGCGAGCATGCTCAGGACTGCTTAGCAACCTCCCCTCTAATTGTCTCCCAGTTTATAACAACACGAAATTAATTATCGTACCTCATACCTTTGAACTGTGGTGTTGGAGAAGACTCTTGAGAGTCCCTTGGACTGCAAGGAGATCCAACCAGTCCATTCTGAAGGAGATCAACCCTGGGATTTCTTTGGAAGGAATGATGCTAAAGCTGAAACTCCAGTACTTTGGCCACCTCATGCGAAGAGTTGACTCATTGCAAAAGACTCTGATGCTGGGAGGGATTGGGGGCAGGAGGAGAAGGGGACGACCGAGGATGAGATGGCTGGATGGCATCACGGACTCGATGGACGTGAGTCTGAGTGAACTCCGAGAGATGGTGATGGACAGGGAGGCCTGGCGTGCTGCAATTCATGGGGTTGCAAAGAGTCGGACACGACTGAGTGACTGAACTGAACTGAACTGAACATACCTAGAATAGTAAGTGTGTGGAACAGTCACGGAGATGGATCCTCCTGGTCCTGCAATGGATCACTCGCAGTTGGCTTCCCCTGGGAACGTCTCAGGTTTAGTCTGCTGGGAGACCTTGAGACAGCCTTCCGAATGCATTGCTATTGTTTCATCGCTCAGTCGCATCCGACTCTTCTCGACCCCAGGGACTGTAGCCCACCAGGCTCCTCTGTCCACAAGATTTCCCAGGCAAGAATACTGGAGTGGGTTGCCTTTTTCTTCTCCAGGGGATCTTCCTGACCCAGGGATCAAATCCGCGTCTCCTGCTTGGCAGGAGGATTCTTTACCACTGCGCCACCAGGGAAGCCCTTTAGAACACATGATGATTTCATGATAAAATAGTACTGTGTCTCCGCGGTGGACGGCATCTTGCTAACCATATGGCCATTGTTGTACCAGAACAATTGCTGAATAAATCCAGGTTTTGTGTGCTCATTCATGACAGGAATTTCTGTCTCATAAAAATTCTCAGGAAAACAGGGGTGATGACATCAGGTTTGGGAATAAAGAGACTTGAGTTCTGTTGCCACTTTTCCTGCCACTGGGTTTTGGACTTTTACCCAAACCTTTGCTCATTAAATCTCAGTTTCTTTCTCTGTGAAGCCAGTAGGACTGAACGTCTGGCCTGGAGTGCCTCTGGCTTCAGCCCATAGCTGGGAGTCAGCAGGCACAAAGGGGTACACTCATTGCAATTGTTAAAATGCTGGTATACTTCTGCACTGACTGGCAAAAACCCACCCGCCCCCTGCCCACACCCCTTGCCCAGGGCCCCTCTGTTGCTCTGGCTACAGATTCCCTCCCCTGGCCACCGCCACCCCGCTCCCCGCAACCGCCATCACTCATCAACTAAGGTTTAATGTCTGGTCCAACAGGAGCTCTTAACACAGCATTTTTGCTGTGCTCAGATGCTCAGTCGTGTCTCTTCTCGACCCCTGGACTGTACCCCGCCAGGTTCCTCTGTCCATGGGATTCTCCTGGCAAGGATACTGGAGTGGGTTGCCATTTCTGCCTCCAGGGGATCTTCCTGACCCAGGAATCAAACCTGCATCTCTTACATCTGCTTCATTGGTAGGTGGATTCTTTACCAGTAACGCCACCTGGGAAGCCCCGAAATTGCATCGTTTTCAGGACCTTATTTTAGGACATCTGTACCTCTGACTTGCCTACGGTTAAACAGTTTAAGTATTACCCCTGATGGTCGCCTTGTATTTAGGGAAGAGCATTACCCACATTATGAATTAAGAGCCGTTTACATTTCCGACAAACAAAAAGACAAGGGATATTTTGTAGAGTTTTCCATCTGTTTCTTTGTTGTTAGCCAGCTAGGGTCAAGCACTGACACCCCGACTGTGTCTACTGATACACACCGTGGCACTTGGATTTCATAAACAGAAGAAAATCCCATCAATGGCAGAGTCTTTGGATAATTCAGGCAAGGATTAGACTGCAGATGACCTTGACTTTGGAGATAATTAGATTTAATTATGCAAATACAATTTGAATACTAAGAGCATATACATAAAACCGTTTTCAAGCACCACCAAAGTTGCTCTTTACACGGCAGTCACTGAAGTCCTTCCAATTAGAGCAAGACAGTCCCTGTAAGCCATCCTTGAGTTATTCATACAAAATGCAACAGTGAGATGGCATTTCTTTCCAAAGGTCCTATCAATGGCCCTGTTCATTTATTGTAAATTACTAAAGACTCAGGGTACGTTTCCTATATCATCCAGATGCGAACCTTGATATTTTCAATGCCCGTGACATATTTATTCATTCATTCAACTGTTATTAAGACTTCATGCCAGGCATCTGGGCTAATTGCTGGGAATAAAGGCACGAAAACATCTTAACTAAAGGAGCTTTCGGTCTAGTAGAGAAATAGACACACTAATAAAAAAGTATAAGATGATAAATAAGTTGAGTGGGCTCTTTCCCCCTGGTTCTTCGGTGGTGCTTATCAAAGATAGCATCTTACTCTTTCTGAAACGTCTACCTGGCGAGATCCTCCCTGTGTCCGTCTCATCTCTCAGGCTGCTGTTCTCAGTCTCTGTCCTGGGCCTCTCTTTCCTCCACGCCCTGGATACCTAGAACAATTAGAAGTAGGAAACCTCCTGGGACCTGTCCCAAAAACCCCTTTCTCTTCTCATGCTCCACGATTTCCCCAGGCCATTTCTTTCACTCCTGTTGTTTTAATTACCACCTTTTGCCAGTCTCTTAAGAACAGCTCTCTTCCCGACCTGTATATCCAACAGCCCACAGACCACTCCAGACTCCACTGTCCCAAACAGAATTCATTGCTTTCTGCACTGTGCCCATCCCAATCCATTTCTCTCCCCGTGTTATCCTTGTTTTGTCCATGACATCACTGTCCACCCAATTGATCAAACCATAAACCTGACCACCACCTGACGTTTTTCCCCCATTTAGACCTCCTGGACAGCAAATCATTGTCTTGCTATTTGGACCTTCCCAATACCCCGTTGTCAAGGCTATGGTTTTTCCTGTGATCATGTATGGATGTGAGAGTTGGACTGTGAAGAAGGCTGAGCGCCGAAGAATTGATGCTTTTGAACTGTGGTGTTGGAGAAGACTCCTGAGAGTCCCTTGGACTGCAAGGAGATCCAACCAGTCCATTCTGAAGGAGATCAGTCCTGGGATTTCTTTGGAAGGAATGATGCTAAAGCTGAAACTCCAGTACTTTGGCCACCTCATGCGAAGAGTTGACTCATTGGAAAAGACTCTGATGCTGGGAGGGATTGGAGGCAGGAGGAGAAGGGGATGACAGAGGATGAGATGGCTGGATGGCATCACTGACTCACTGGACGTGAGTCTGAGTGAACTCTGGGAGTTGGTGATGGACAGGGAGGCCTGGCGTGCTGCAATTCATGGGGTCGCAAAGAGTCGGACATGACTGAGCAACTGAACTGACTGAACTGAATACCCCGTTTGCTAGCTTGCTCTACAGTTTGCTAGTTTGAGCTCCCCACCGTCTCTCGGGCATTCCCCCAGGCCCACAGGCACCACTCGACTCCAGTCCTCACCGCCTCTCACTTGCATGGAGTCCCTTCCTGGCGTCTCTGGCTCCGTTGGAGCCCCGCTCCTGTCCTTCCCCCCAGGGATGGTGCGGTCATCTGTGTAACGTGTAGGTCTGATTATGTCCACAGTAGTTGCCGCTGGAGGTGTGCTAAGCCTAGGAGCCAGTGCCCCCTCTCATCCGAGATCCATCCCACCTCCTGGAAAGCACGTCTTTATTACAAGGTCTTGAGCTTCCTGGACCTCACCTGTAGCTCAGTGAGTTAGGGCAAATACTCTGACCCAGGCTGGCTTAACTGAGTTCTTTCTCCAGGCATTTTGATTTGGGACTCATAAGCACCACTGTGTCTCTCTGTATGGCTAGAACTGTAACTTATGGGGCTTCCCAGGTAGCACAGTGGTAAAAAAAAAAAAAAAACTGTCTGCCAATGCAGGAAATTCAAGAGATGCAGGTTGGATCCCTGGGTCAGGAAGATCCCTTGGAGGAGGGCATGGCAATGCACTCCAATACTCTTGCCTGGAGAATCCCATGGACAGAGGAGCCTGGTGGGCTACAGTCCATGGGGTCACAAAGAGTCAAATACAACTGAATGACTAGGCACAAGCACCCACATAGCTTATAACCTGCGCACTGAAAGGTTGGCCAGTGTCTATACTAGTCTTGGAGAAGCAGAGAAAGAGGAAGTGCAAAGAGAGAAAGAGAAAATAATAGAGCAGACACACAGAGGAGTGGATGTGGCAGAGAGAGACTAACTCTCAGATTCCAGAAGAGTGTTCTGGATTCTGACTCCAGGTCCTTCCTGAGAACTATTCATGCTCTTAGATTCCACTCAATTTCTGGGAATTTCTAAAAAATGTCCCCGTTTCACTTGAGCCTCCCTGATTTCCATTCCTTAAGACCAAGCGGTCTTCGCTCACACTGACATCATCGTGTGAACCCGCACCCCGCTCCCCTGCACACTGGGATACAGACGCAGGTTCCGCAGGTGGCCCAAAGGCCCTGGTGGATCCTCTAGGCTTCTTAGGGCCCCTCCTCCCTTTCCTCTCTGTACTCCAGTTGCCACAGGAAGTTTTCAAATCCTGGACATACCATCTTCTCTTTGGTCCCTGACCCTGTCATGCAGGTGTCTGGGGTCCCCTCAATGCCCACCCCTGCCCTTCTTTCAGGTCTCAAGGTAAATGCCGGGTCCTCAGGAAGCCAGCGGTCTTGAGCGCCCAGGCTGGGCCTTGCCCCTCTGGAGGGGGACCCTGCTTGGCACTCCCCACCCTTCCCTCTCTTACCACACCTTAGCTTCCCCAGGGCAGGAATCATATCTAGTTTATGCCAAGCCATATGCTCAGCCATCCATGTTGTGCCCGGCACAAGGATAGCCCTCAGTATACATCTGTGGATGAACCAAGTGGCAGGGATGGGGAGCAGGAGAGCCAGGGAAGGACTTGTACAGAAGACAGTGTCTGAGCTGAGCTTTGAAGGACGGACACAGGAAGCCCTCATTGAAGCCACTTCCAAGAATTTAGGGAAATGGATGGGGTCCTTGGTGAGAAGCCCGGCTTTCAAGTCAGATGCTCCTCTAACTGTGGGACTTTGGGCAAAGTCTTACCTGGAAAGGCTGGTGTGAGCATATGAAACAGCAAGTACAGAGCTGCAGGCCGTGCTTTATCATCCCATTTTATTTAGCTCAAAGCATCCCACAACGCTCTGGGGCCTTGCCCAAACTGTATTGACTCTCCGAGCCTCATTTTCATGATCTGTGTTATCTCTTATCTTCTCTGCCACCTTAGATTATCTTGGGGGGCCTTTTCTGGGCTCTGAAACCCTAAATAAACTCGTCGTTATCTGGATTATTATCATTAGCGATTATAACAGTTGGAACTTGGGGCTCACACTGAGGTGCCCCTTCTTTCAAGAGCCAGGCGTCATTCTTTCCCTTGGAGAATTAAGTTGTGAAATATGCAAAGTCACGAGAAAGATACGGCCTGGTTCCCAGACCAGCAACATCTGAATGTAACTTGGTTGAATAGATTAACATATTAAAAGACAGTATGTCAATCACAGAATGCAGGGACAGAAGAAGTTATCACAGATGCAAATAGGCTCAACTTGGCCCGGGCAGGGAGGAAAGGCAGCTCAGCCCCCCAGGAATGATGCATTTCTGTTTCCAAAGATAAGGCCATCCCTGGAGTCAGCAGATGCACAGAAGATGCCAATCATCGCCTCCCTACACCCGATGCCTCTTACAGATCTCACCTACCCCACAGCTTCAGATGCCAGAGGCCTTTGCAGCAGGCACCCTTGCTCCCAGCCCCGCCCTGCTGACCAGGACAGAGAGCGAACACCAGATTGATATTCCCATCAAATACCCACTGGACTGAATACAGTCCAATACCAGATTAATACCAGTCTATCATTTTCTCCAATGTTCTGAACATTTTGTGGGGACGAGGCAGGCATGCAAGGAGTTTTTCTCTTGTTTTTATAAAAGTTATTTTTTATTGGAGTATAGCCGCTTTATAATGTTGTGTTACTTTCTGTCATTTGTTGTTTAGTTCTTTTGTGACCCCATGGACTGTAGCCCGCCAGGCTCCTCTGTCCATGGGATTTCCCAGGCAAGAGTACTGGAGTGGGTTGCCATTGCCTTCCCCAGGGGATCTTCCCTTGATGACCCATAGATGGAACCTGCATCTCCTGGTTGGCAGGCGGGTTCTTTACCACCGAGCCACCTGAGAAGCCCGTGTTACTTTCTACTGCACAGCAAAATGAATCAGCCGTACCTATGCAGGTATCCCCTGCCTTTTGGACTTCCCATTTCCGTCACCACAGTGTCCTGTTTTGGACTGAGGATGGGGAGACTGAATCAGTTGGCTGTGGGAGAGCCAAGTTGGAAGGTTAGACGGTCCCTGGGAGAGAAGCCATCATCTTGGGATGGCCACGCTGCAACCTTGTACAGAGGGGTAAGACAAGTGTCTGCCAGGAGAGAAGAATAAATAAGCTATGTGTGAAAAAGCAGGGCGAGGGAGAGTAGGGAGGAGAGAGGAAGACCCACTGATTTTTCTGGTTCCTGAAGTCTCACTCTGCTTCTAAACGGCATTCCTTTTTAATTTAAGCTTTGGTGAGTAGGGATATGCAGAGAAACCATTCCTCTCGGGATGGAATCTTAGCTAACAGATTTATCTCAGTTTGCCTTGGTAAGATCTTGCTACTGCGAGTGAGATGGCGTTCCACTGAGCTGTCTCGAGCAGACACAGTCAGGCGGGGACTCGGGCCGGGGGTGGGGAGAGGGGCTTCTGAGATTTCGTGGCTGCACTGTGAGAGCAAGCACCTCCTTGCCTGGCAGTTTCCATGCGCTGTACTAGTTTTCTGCTGCTGCTGAAGCAAATGACCACACTTAGAGGTGCAAAACAATATAATTTAATTACTTGTAGTTCTGAAGGTTGGAAATTCAAGTAGACATGGGTCTCACTGGAGCTAAGATCAAAGGCTGGGCTGGCTTGTGTTCCTTCCAGCAGCCCTAGGAAGGAATCCTCTGTCTTCTGGAGGCTGCCCGCATTCCTCGTCTCCCGGCTTCTCTCTCCATCTTCAATGCCAGCAAAATAGCAGCTTTCTCTTCTCTCTGTCCCCAGCTCTTTCTTCTGCCTCCCTCTGCCACGTCTAAGGCCTCTGTGATTGCATCATGTCCCCCTGGATAAGCCAGGCTGGTCTCCCCATCTCAAGGCCAACCGAAGAGCAATCTTTATCCCTTTTGAAACCTTAATTCCTCTTTTCCAAGGAACTTAGAATTTCATAGGTTCTAGGGATTAGGGCATGGACATCTTTGGGAGGGGACATCATTCTGCCTAACAGTTGCACCTTGGCAAAATGAGGACGAAGGACAAAATGCTGCCATATATAACATTTAAGAATACTCATTTCAGCTTAGAAACTGTGGTGCCAGACGAGTAAACTTGTAAATTTCCCTTCTCTGATGCACACGGGAAGATCTTCTGAGTCTGTGGTTTAGCGAAAAGAGGATGGACTTTCCACTCCTTCAGGCATGGGTTCCGTCCTACTTGGTCTCTGTTTAACCTCTCTGTATTTCAGTTTCCTTCTCCATGATATATATAGATAATAATAGCATTGTTTGAGGGATTATATGAAATCAAATGCGTTCTTTTTTAAACTTGATAAATGCCTTTTTTTTTCCTCCTTTCCTTCCTTTCCAGATCTCGATCGTCTGGAACCATGAAGTGAATACACGGAGTACGCTTCTAAGTGAGGGAGGGTCTGCTAGGTCTTGGCAGCAGAAGGGGCCTCATGCCAGGAATCAGACATGAGCATTATGCCGTGATGACTATCCATCATCTTTCCTTGCTCCTTCTCCCCCATGTTTTAGGTTCTTCTGTCTCTCAGGGTGGGAGCCGCCCCAGGGTTTCTTTCTGTCTTTTATTCCTCGCTGCATAAAATGGTAAGTGTCAGGAGCCAAGTGCGGGAGGACAGAGCCTGCCAAGGAGGAGCTGCCAGGACAGCGGTTTCCAGGGCCCGAGTGATGGGAGGAACTGGAGAGTTGCCAGTGGACTGCATCCTGGCCACGACCTACAGCAAGGTCTGTCCCTGTCCCTTTGAGCAGCTTCTTGTTCCTCTAAAGAAGTCTGTCTACAAGGGTGGGTGAGCGCTGGGCATGGCTGTGACCACAGTTCTGGGCTTCTGATGGAAACATTTGATGTTTGATGTTCGAAAGAGCTCAGGAGCCTTTCGTTTGCCACCCTAGTGATTCAGCATGGAATTAAGTGAAGGACAGCTAAGCTTGTCTGTAGCAGGAAGACTCTGCCTGGTTGGATTTAAATGATGCCCCTGTGGAGATACAGCCAGTTCAGATATTGGAGACTTTCTGCAAAATGTTCTAGAAAGTGAGTCCTGTTTTCGCTGAAAAAGCAGTCTGCTAATTGGGATGTACAGTTCATTTCTAACTTTCTTTTCCTTTCAATTTCAGACGCGGCACCTATGTAAGCTCATTGGCAGCTCACAAAACAGCTTCGCATATGTTAGCACTTTTTAAAAAGACTCTTGTGCTTCCATTGGAATAGAAATCTACTCTTCCTGTCCAGAGACAGGCCAGTGTAGAAATCCCAGCTCTCCTGAAACCAGTGATGTTACCTAACCTGGGTTTTAGCTTTCTCAGCTGTAAAAAAGCATGCTAATAATTACTTCTTAGGGTTGTTGCACTAACTGAAAGCTCTTAGGTGGCTCTTAGGTGGCAGGAACCTGCCTGCCAATGCAGGAGACATAAGAGATGTAGGTTCCAGCCCTGGGTTGGGAGGATCCCCCGGAGGAGGGCATGGCAACCCTCTCCAGTATTCATGCCTGGAGAATCCCGTGGACAGAGGAGACTGGCGAGCTACAGTCCATGGCATTGCAAAGAGTTGCACACGACTGAAGCGACTTAGCACACGGAGCATAGATCCAGGCCCTTATTAAGCATTTGGGAGTTAATAGTCATGTATTCCTTTGTGGGTTCTCTATACCCAACACTTGTATGTCTCTTAATTAAAACTAGTTCTGCCTTTCAAAGAGCTAATACTTGAGTATAGAATGTAGTACTTGTCTGCAGAACCTTCTATACCTTCCCCTCAGCCATCCTTCCTGGGGTACAGTAAGTTGACTTTGTCTTTCTGAATTTGGGAATGAAGGGAAAGGGATTGCCCTTTGGAAGTTCAGCTGGAGGATAACACGATGGAGCACAGTAAAGACATGCAGTCAGCTGACGGAGAAGGCGCAGCTCCCCGTTGGGCAGGCCCTGCCGTCACCAGAGTGACTGCATTAACCGTAAGTAAAGGATGTGTCCATCAAAGGCAGGACTGGCCAATGCTGAAGGCAAAAAGATACGGGAGGAAGATGTCAGCAGTGTCCATTCTGGCAAACCCCAGGGAAGAGGGAGCCTTAACTCAATGCGGGTGGAGAATGGAGCCCCACATGCAAAATGTCTCTGGTCCCATTGGAAAGACCATCCCTCTTGGAGATGCCAGGCTGTCTCACCTGGACCCAGGAGCACAGAATTATTAAATTCCCCTTGTTCTGTTCCAGGCACACCAGAAAACTCTATAATTTGGCTTCTCTTGGAGTCAGTCTTTGGGGCATGAAAGGGCTAATCCTACAGAATTCGAGTTTTTTTTAAGGTCTTCGTGTTAGTAATCTCTCACTGTGAACGAAGAAAGAGACATTTGAGTTTTATACTAATACATCAGTACTCCGTGCTTGGTTAAAATGTCTCTACTGAGAGATGGATCCCTCTTCAGATTCTAGTCTAGAATCTAGAATCTAGTAGTGTCTAAGAGTCAGATGGAGTCAGATGGAGGAACATGGGAAATTCCTCAAGGTCAATGATGCCAGTTCATGAGATATCTTGGCAAACAGTCTGCTGGGCTTTCCTCTTAGTGACTACCTTCTGGCCTTGCAGAAGAGAGAGGCTTTCCAGTGTCCACGTTAACAGTCCTCTCCATGTTCTCAGTTCTTAGCCACAGAGGCAGCGTTGCCTGGTGGAAAGACTCGGATTTGAAATCAAACAAACTTGGACTGGATTCCATCTCTGATGCTTGTATGAACTTGGGCATGTAATTGAGCATTTCTGAGCAACAGCTTATCCATTTATAAAATGGGATACTTTCAAGGGCTGTCACAAGGGTGAAAGTAGCTATGATTATGGTGTGCCCTGAGAGGGCCCGTCAACACAATTAAGTTTGGATCTTTTATTCTGTAACACACTGAGAATCTATTATGTGCCGAATCAAATCCAGTCTAATATATAAACCCCATACTCTTCTTCTATCACTTTAGCCTGTTTTAGACTTGAAAATCAGAAGTGGGGGATGGTTCACATCTTTCCCACGGTCTTAACAGCCTTGAGCTTCCACAAGGCTCTTGGTGATGAGCGTAGATGCACAGTGGCTTTGCCTGTGGCTTCGAGTTGAGTCCTCAAAGGTTTCAAGAGGTGACTTCTAGCAAATTCATTCTTACAGGTCTGCATGTGTATGTGGATACCCACTTTTTGATCTTCTTTGGAGCAGAAGTTCCAGCCTCCTGGTGCTATTCAATCAGAACTTTGGCAACTGATTTATTGAATGAGATTCAAGCAGAAAACACCGTCACTCTTTCTCACCTCTGCTCCTTGTTACCTGCTCTTTCCCTCTAGAGAACATTCTGGGTCAATGCAATAGCTTTTTTGGGTCACTCTTAGACAACAATAAGAACTTCAGTCACTTTGGGGTCATAGAAAACCTAATCCCAGCTAATAAATGAACTCCAGACTCTTTGTCACTTTGGTCTATTCCAGGCTCAGAACTCAGGGTGAGGCAGGGCGCTGGAGTGTGGCTTCCTTCATTCCCATTCACCTCCCCTGAACCCCCAGCGGGGATTTTGGGACCCTCCTGTGAAGATGGGGAGGAGAGGAAGGAAACAATAGAGCTCTTAGGGCAGTTGTGACTGGGTGGCACAAAGGACATTTTCCACGTGACAATCTTATGAGTTTCTGGGCAGCCATCTGACTGCAGACCCCGAAGTTGGTGTGAATGGAGCCCAGTCAACTCCTTTCCTGAGATCCCTTCACCACTGCCAGAAAGTCCTTCCTTTCCTCTTAAAAAAAAAAAAAAAAAAGCCACTTCATGTGTGCATGCTCAGTCATTAAGTCACAACAAACCCAGGAGGCAGGTGCTGCTCTTCACAACCTCCTTTTCACCGATGAGGGAATCAACACAGAAAGAAGTAACTTGGCCAAGGACATCCAGCTTGAAACCTTGACTCCAGAAGTGACGCCCCCAACCTTCCCTGGCCTTCCGCCTACTTCACGACTTCATGAGGCTTCCCATTACCCTTGCCAGCCCAGGAGCTCTCCAAGGTGCTGGAGAGAGGCCTGGAGAGGCCCAGACAGGTGTGGCCACGGTCATAATAAGAAACCACAGGCATCTAAAGGAATGGCTGCCACTTCTGATGTCACAGCCAGTTCTGCGGCTGCATCTCTATTTAGCACGTGGGAGCTGGCTGTTTACGTGCCCACCTCTCCTTCAAGATTGGAAATGTGTTGCAGTAGGGACCATATCTTAGTCACTTTTCTATCTTCTTCATGCTGTCCCAGTTATACGGCACAGAACTGGCATATATGAAATGTCTAGCACATGTTTGTTGGATGATTAAAGGGGGAATGGGTTTTTTTCCTGTTACCGAGGTATAGATGATGTATGATATTATATGTTTCAGGTATATAGCATTGCAATTCACAATTTTAAAGGTTATACTCCATTTATAGTTATTATAAAATACTGGTTATATTTCCTGAATTATACAATATATCCTTGTACAGTAGCTCATTTGTTTTATACATTGTAGTTTGTACCTCTTAACTCCCTCCCCCTACTCTGTCCCTCCCCAGCTCCCTCTCCTCAGTGACCACTAGCTGGATTCTTAATTGTCTTAAAAATTTTCGTGTTCCAACAGCTCAGTTAATTTCAGAGAGACTCAGGTATATTTCTACAGCATCATGGCAATAATAATGAGGCTGTTAATAGCAGCAGTTACTATGTGATAAGCATTATGTGACAGGCTCTGGGCCAGGTATTTTATATTAACTCTAATATATAGTATATACGTAAGCTATAAGCAGACTTTTCTCAAGAGTGAGACCCACCTGGGTGGGCGCGTCAATCCCAGGGGCGGAGCAGATAGCTTCTCGGTGTGACCACTAGGTGGCGGTGTGACACCACTGTCACCTCTGTGCCTCGCGGTGGGGTGGTGAGCAGCATGGACCAGTTCTGGAGGGCTGGCAGGATAACCGGGGGCCTCCTGGTGACCAAGACAGCCAAGATGGGGCCCCTGCATCGTGCCCTGTAGCTGGGGTTGAGGGCTTTCCAGTTTATCGCCATGAGGGGGCCTTGTGAGACGACCCTCCCAAAGCCAGGGCACATTTTCTCCTTGCTGACATCTGAAAATTACTCACTTCCTATTAATTCAGTTTAACAAGGAATCATTGAGTCTCAGCCCTCGCCAGCCACCCTCTTTGTCTTCACACCCTCTATTTTAGACGAAGTTGGAGGTCGGGGGCCAGGAAGGCCATCAGGCCTGGTTCTCACGTTCACGAGAGTCGCGTTTAGGCACTTACTGTTGCATCCAGATAAGGTTCTAACTATGAACACTGCATTCCTCCCAGTGTTCAAACTGTTTACTTCTTCCAAGAAGATTACTTAAATTATACCACTATTTCTGTACCCTCTTTTAGCATATCTTCATCTTTTAATGTATCAGCATCCTCAAAAATTCAGTGTTCAGAGCTCTTCTCTCAGTTTTTGAAGCACCTCAACTGAAATGCTCGGAGTTCCACCCACATGGCTAACTGATCACGTGTTCTCTCATCTCATGGTTTCTGTGCAAATTCCCAGTCCTGCCAGGCTCCTCTGTCCATGGGATTTTCTAGGCAAGACTACTGGATGCTCTTCTCTAGGTTTTCTTCCTACTCTCCTGGTCCCTATCCATATTCCAGACTCTGACTCGTCAGAGGGCCCTTTCCTTGCCATTTCCTTCTCCAGGGATCTTCCTGACCCTGGGATTGAACCCACGACTCCCGCTTCAGTCGACTAACTCCTGCCTGTTGTTCAGATGTCAGTTTGGACATCATCTCCTCCCTAAAGCAAGCCTTGCTAGGTGCTCTTAAAACACCTAGAGGAACCCTCAGTGCTTCATTCACTGTGCCGTAATTCCTGTATTCTTCATGAGTCCCTTAGAAGACCAAGGGTCCCTAACTTGGGACCTACCGACCTTGGGTTATTCATAGAGCCCTCAGATTTTTGAGTTATTAACCAACTGCCACAATAATAAGGAGCAAACAGCCACAACATATCAGTGGCCTCCCACAGAAATGACTGTTCCTGACATGTTTGGAGTTAGCCAGGGCTCTTTCAGGGGTTCTGATCATCTTGAGTTATTGTTGTTTTTCAGTTTCTCAGTCCTGTCCGACTCTTTGCGACCCTGTGGACTGTAGCCCCCCAAGCTCCTCTGTCCATGGAATTTCCCAGGCAAAAATACTGGAGTGGGTTGACATTTCCTTCTCAAGAGGATCTTCCCGACTCAGGAATCGAACCCACTTCTCCTGCATTGCAGGCGGATTCTTTACCGCTGAGCCATCGGGGAAGCCTGCTTATCTTGAATGGGCTTGTTTAAATCTCTGGGGGGTACCTGACTGATGGCTGATCGAGACTGGCCTTTGCTGGGGCATGTGGGTTCCAGTCATGTGTTTCTCATCTCCCTTCTGGGCCAGAGAACTGGCCCAGGCTTGCCCTTCTCATGGTGGTGGTGGAAATATAAGAGAGCATGCCTCAGAGTGCAAGTCATTTCAAGTTCCGTGTGTGTTATTCTCACTGGCATTTCATTGGCCCAAGCAAGGTCCAGGGATGAGCTCAAAGCCAAGTGGTGGGGTAGACCACCCCCATCCCACCCACAGTGGAAGGTCCTACCAAGCTACATGGCCAATGGCGTAATACAGGGGGAAAAAAGGTGAGGAATCAGGGCCAGTGCACCTGCCTACCAAGGACTGGGCCAAAATACGCATACTTTCTAGAAATAGGATCTCAGACCAGTTTCTCACTGTAGCCCATATACAACAAGCAGATGTTTGTTGAATAAATGAATGAGTGTCTTCTGTACAGTCTCTGTGCTAGATTCTGGGGAGACAGAATTAAAGCAAGGAGGCTTCTAGCCTCAAGGCACTGCCACTGTCCATGGTTTCTGAGAGCCGCTGCTCAGGGGCTGGGGTCAGGAGGTGGGAGGACAGCCTTCGGTTTGCATCATGATGAACTCTTGAGGGTGAAAGTCAAGGAATGATAGGCCTTTACAGGGGACACAATATGTGGATATGCTTGACTTCCCAGGTTTCCTGACTGGATGATCATGTAGAGACCATAAGCTTTGCAAATACGCATACATGTGGACGTAAAAAATGCAAGTGGAGACCCCCTATTTATTGGTGTCACACAATGAATAATGCATTTTCTTAGCAGCTAGCTCCAGAATCGCTTTCAGAGAAGGAAATTGCCTCTGTCCAATGGAAATATCTTGATAAGCTGCTCAGGGCAGAAGGCAAGACCCCGAGGGCATGGATCAATTTGTTTCCACCTCACTAGGAAGGAGAGAGCAAGGGGGCATGAGGATGGGGTAAGAGGAGGAGATAAGACCTGGGGTGGCAAACCACAGCCAAGACCTGAGTCAGAGAAAAGAGCAAGAAATCCCTGAGAGAAACCAGTAAAAAAAAAAAAAAAAAAAATCCCTGGGCCTTTGCAGAAAATGTCTAGTAAGTGGTTTTCGGTAGATTGCCGAGAGGTGTTCTGTGCTTGTGACCCTGAAGTTTACAGCATGCTCCGGCGCATTTTGTGTGTTCGGATTTCATTGTTTGTCTTTAATTATTATGCTTTTGTGAGAACTGAGGACAGAACTACTCATTAGGATCAGTGTGGTCCCAAACACAGACAGGTTTGGAAGCAGAGCCAGGGAGGCAGAGGGGCCCAGGCTCACCTTAGGAACAGGAGAAGGATTTGGACACCCAGAGATCATGGAACCCAGGGCTGGCCCAGGCTCAGTGAGCTGGCACGTCTGTGTCTGGGGGTCTGTGTCTAATCCCCGCCAGTGACACTCTCTGGACTGCCCTGGTGGCTCAGGGGTAAAGCATCCACCTGCTGATGCAGGAGACGTGGGTTCAGTCCCTGGGTCAGGAAGATCCCTGGAGAAGGAAATGGCAAGGAAAGGGCCCTCTGACGAGTCAGAGTCTGGAATATGGACGGGCACCAGGAGAGTAGAAAGAAAACCTAGAGAAGAGCATCCAGTAGTCTTGCCTAGAAAATCCCATGGACAGAGGAGCCTGGCAGGCTACAGTCCATGGTAGCCCAAAGAGCTGGACATGACTTTGCAACTAAATAACAAGAAGTAACTCTCTCTACTTGTGTAACTTTGGGCTGGTTTCTTAAACTCTTTCTGCCTCTTGTATATTTTCAGCTTTCAGCTGGGGATATACTATTAGCGTCTCCATGAAGTCCTTGGGAGAGTTTAGTGAATTAATGGATAAAAGGCACAAAAAGCAGCTCAGGATATATACGTGCACACATGTCAGCTATCACTTCTGAGTTACTGTTGTTTTGGTTATCAATAGCTGACATCTGAGTAGCCCTGGAGGAGCAGACAGGAAGTAACACAGGACTGGGAATCAGAAAGCCAGTGACGGGTCTTAACTCTGCCCCTGGGTGTCATGTGACCTTGAGAAAGTCACCTCGCCTTTCAGGGCTGCAAGCTTCCCTCTCCCCTTTAACTGGAGGGCACTTGAAGAGGTTCTCGCCCTGGGTTGTCTTCCCCGCCTCGACCTGCAGGGGGCGCCGTGGCCCCACAGCCTAGCGCGTGGGCTCCCCACCCCACACAGCCTGACTTGACATCGAAGGAGGAGCCCGGGGGTTGCAGTCCACTCAGAAATCCATTTTCCCCACTCAGCATAACGCTGAAGTGAGGCTGACTTGGTGTGTTTGCTTACGCCCCTCGGGAAGTTATTTCCCTCTGCCCGTAATTACCTGATACCCAGGCACTGCTGTGCAAAATTCGCCTCAGATACATTTTGTAAAGTCATCTAGACCAGCTCGGCTTTGATTAAAATGTGCAATCTTCCCCCAGGCTTTGGCACCTTGTTAAATAATTGCACCTCCAGTGAGAAAGTAAACAGCACCCTCTGGGGCACAGAGAACAAGATAAAATCGTGGTTCACTTCCGGCAGACACTTTACCCTCCACCCCCGCGCCCCTCCCCAACCAGGGTCAAGTGCGATGAAGCAGAACAGAGATCCCCACCCTGTCCTGGCTCCACCGCTGGCCAACTTGGCCCCCGACCTGGGGAAAGACTGGCCAAGAGTTTTTCGGTTCAGTTCTGTTCATTTCAGTTCAGTCGCTCAGTCGTGTCCGACTCTTTGCGACCCCATGAATGCAGCACGCCAGGCCTCCCTGTCCATCACCAACTCCGGAGTTCACTCAAACTCACGCCCATCGAGTCGGTGATGCCATCCAGCCATCTCATCCTCTGTTGTCCCCTTCTCCTCTTGCCCCCAGTCCCTCCCAGCATCACAGTCTTTTCCAATGAATCAACTCTTCGCATGAGGTGGCCAAAGTACTGGAGCTTCAGCTTTAGCATCAGTTCTTCCAATGAATATTCAGGACTGATTTCCTTTAGGATGGACTGGTTGGGTCTTCTTGCAGTCCAAGGGACTCTCAAGAGTCTTCTCCAACACCACAGTTCAAAAGCATCAATTCTTCGGCACTCAGCCTTCTTCACAGTCCAACTCCCACATCCATACATGACCACAGGAAAAACCATAGCCTTTACTAGACGGACCTTTGTTGGCAAAGTAGTGTCTCTGCTTTTGAATATGCTATCTAGGTTCGTCAAAACTTTCCTTCCAAGCAGTAAGCGTCTTTTAATTTCATGGCTGCACTCTCCATCTGCAGTGATTTTGGAGTTTTTGCTCCCTGGGAACTCAGCTGGGCCCCAGGCAGCAGCATGAAGGGACGTCTTCTGAATTGCCCAGGACTCATCGTGAGGGCACCACGCCAGGCGGCGCCAGACCCGCTGCTCCTTGGAGGGCACTGCCGTGCTGCAGTGAGGGTGACAACGGTAATTCAGTCTCACTGTTCTCACAGATTAGTGATGTTGTTGTTCAGTCACCAAGTCGTGTCTGACTCTTTGTGACCCCAAAGACTGCAGCACGCCAGGCTCTCCTGTTCTTCACCATCTCCTGGAGTTTGCTTATTGCTCATATTCATGTCCATTGAGTCAGTGATGCCATCCAACCATCTCATCCTTTGTCACCCCCTTCTCCTCATGCCTTCAATCTTTCCCAGCATCAGGGTCTTTTCCAATGAGTCAGCTCTTCATATCAGGTGCCCAAAGCATTGGAGCTTCAGCACCAATCTTTCCAATGAATATTCAGGGTTGATTTCCTTTAGGATTGACTTGTTTGATCTTCTTGCTGTCCAAAGGACTCTCAAGAGTCTTCTCCAGCAACATAGTTTGAAAGCATCAATTCTCTGGCGTTTAGCCTTCTTTATGTCCAACTCTCTCACAGCCATACATGACTACTGGAAAAACCGTAGCTTTGACTATAGGGACCTTTGTCAGCAAAGTGATTTCTCTGCTTTTTAATACACTGTCTATGTTGGTCATAGCTTTTCTTCCAAGGAGCAAGTGTCTTTGAATTTCATGACCATAGTCACCATCTGCAGTGATTTTGGACCCCAAGAAAATAAAGTCCGTCGCTGTTTCCATTTTTCCCCATCTCTTTCAGCATTTCACTTTAGTTTTTTGGTCTTCTTTTCTTCTTTTATGAAACGAGGAATTTTACATTGCAGACAGCTCTGGGTGAAACCCACTTTTGCCCCTTGCTTGTACTAAGACCTTGAGCAGGTGACTCATAAATACCTCCCCAAGACTCGGTTTTTCATCTGGAAACAGTGGCTGAAAGTTGACGTGAGGACTAGATCCCTTGAATCATGTGTTTACCGTGTAACCACAGTATCGGGCACAGTGATGGTGCCTGTGGGGGCAGTAGCATGGTGATTTGGAACAAGCCAGGTCAGAGTTGGATTTGAAACTTCAGTTCGGTCACTCAGTCGTGTGCAACTCTTTGCCACCCCATGGACTGCAGCACACCAGGCTTCCCTGTCCATCACCAACTCCCGGAGCTTGCTCCAACTCATGTCCATCGAGTCAGTGATGCCATCCAACCATCTCATCCTCTGTCGTCCCCTTCTCCTCCTGCTTTCAATCTTTCCCAGCATCAGGGTCTTTTCCAGTGAGTCAGCTCTTCGCATCAGGTGGCCAAAGTATTGGACCTTCAGCTTCAGCATCAGTCTTTCCAATGAATATTTGGACTGATTTCCTTTAAGGTTGACTGATTTGAAACTTGGTCCTATCAAATTTTGGCTGTGGCCATGAGCAACTTGCTTGTCTTCTGTGAGTCTCTGTTTCCTAATCTGCAAATAAAAATGATAAATATCTATTTTATAAGGTGAGAGGAGGGTGAGATTGCAAGAGATGATCTGTATTACGGCTCTATTAATGGTCTTATATAGAGTAAGTGCTCCCTAAGTGTTTGTGTAAGAGTAAGTGTTTTGGCCAAGTGATGATAATGACCAATGGCATAGTGAGCTGGTTTTGAGCTCCAGAATCTTTGGGAAGTCAATCCAAGATGACATCCAAACTACTGTGGTCCAGGAAGAGATGGATACTGTTTAGAGAGACTGTGAAAAGTTATTTTTGCTTGTATTACAACTCCAAGATATGGGAATTGAGAATATAATCATTAGACTGATGTATATTCTTCTCGAATTTTTCTTCTTGTTCTGAAGAGTATGGCAAGGAACAAGAGTGGGGAGAAAGCAGACCGTCCGACACCTTTTCAGGTTGCTGTTCATCTTTTTATCCACCTCTCCATTCTTCCATCCATCTATCCAGTCATTCATTCATCCAACCATTCATCCTTGGTTAAGCTCTCATTAGGTGGCTGACTGGGGGTTAGCAGACTGTGAATGAGACCCCCTTTCCCAACACAATCTTCAGCATTTGTTGTTTGAGCGTTGGGAGTGATGAAGAAAGCAGAGGAAAGAATGACTCCAAGGTTTTGGATGGAAGAATTGAGGTGCTAGTTACTGAAGATTGTGTAGGATCACGTGTGTGTGTGTGTGTGTCAGAGGTGAGTCAGGAGTTGGGTTTGTGAAGTTTGAGGTGCCTATTAGAAACCCAACTGAGATGTAGAGTTGAGCTGAGATGTCTGGAATTCAGCTGGGGATAGAAGTTTGGAGACCCTCAGTGTAAATGCCATGAGACTGGATGAGATCCCTGGACAGGAAGGTAGAGAGATAGAAGAAAGATGAGGGCTGACTCCAGGGCCCTCTGAATGTTTCAGGGTCTGGAATATGGACAGGGACCAGGAGAGAAGGCCAAAAAGGAGCAGTCGGTGCAGTCGATATAAAGGAAAAACCTAGAGAGAAGAGCATCCTGAAAGCAAGCATTAAAAGATTTCACAGGGAAGGGAGGGTCAAGCTTTGTCCAATGACTCTGAGGCTACGTAAGATGAAGACTGGGATGTGACCATCAGATCTGGTAACCTAGAAGTTATTGATGTCCTACGTAGGACTGTGGTTGAGTAATGAGGAAGTAATTCAGGGGGGATTGAATTCAAGAGAAAAAGAGAGGAGAGAAAGTGGAAGCAACTCTAGCAAAGGATTTGAGAAGTGGGATGAGAACTGAAAGGGGTTGGAGGCACAGGAGGGCCTTTATTTTTTTTGTAGGTAATGGGAACAATTAAGCAGAGGGGGAAAATTCAGTGATGCAGGGAAAGAGGATTGTGGTGACCCAAGGACAAAAGAGCAGATAAAACCAAGGAGGGTCTTGGAATGCAGGAACAGAAAAAAAAGAGCAGATAAAACCAAGGAGGGTCTTGGAATGCAGGAACAGAAAAAACAGACCGTTATGGTCCTTCCCTCCCTCATGCTGTAACTATTAATAGATTCCACATCCTCCTGAGCAGTATAACCTGTCTCCTCTCCTACCCCATAGGGAGAAGTTATTTGCCTTACTCTTCCCCACACCCAGTATACGTGCCTCATCCAATCAGCAAATGACCTGCAAGACTCCTATCCCACTCCTTGTACCCTGGCTATAAATGTGGACTAAGAAAAAAAAAAAAGTGGACTAAGGACCCCCTGTTCAACGTCCGCTCTCCCTTGAGCGGGCCCACTCTTCTTACAGTATCTCTCACTCTAATAAACTTTATTCTCCTTTCATTCTGCCTCATGTCCGGAAATTCTTTTCCAACCCGCGCCTGGACCATGTCAAGGATGACTGACTGATCAATAACTTTGGTGTTGAAAAGAGAGTGAGGCTATGGGATTTGAATTGAGGGGTTGGCCTTAGAGAGGAGCCTTCCATTCATCCACAGTAATTCAAGGGAAGTGCCAGTAGGGAAGAGATGCCTTGAGGCTGGTAGATGTGTTGGCAGGAGGCTTGAAGTTCTCTTCAGAGCAAGCCCAGTTGCTTGGATGAAGATTCAGAATAGAATAAAATTTAATAAGGGTTGTATTTTTTTCCAGGGAAAGAGGAAGAAAGGATCTGGAGTACATGGTAGAATGTTATAATAACCAGGTAAGAAAAACATGTAAGGGTATGAAGGAATTGAGGTTAGTAAAAAGGTGGCAATGATCAGTGTATTTAGGTTAGACAGGGGTCATTCATTTTCAGAACTGGCAAACTAAAGATGAGAGATTGCAGTTGGAAAGTAAGATCCTTAGAATTAAGATAGCAGAGGAGTGAATTTCCTGTATGGAAAGGTCTAGGTGTAGCCGTGGGAGGGGATGGCTGAGTTAAGTTGAGTTAGAATGGGACTGCAAGTCCAGGGCATTGCAAAGATTTCCTCAATGGAAAGTGAAATTCCTGAGATCAAAAGTGAAGTAGTATCAGAGTGGGGACAGTGAGCAGATGCTCCAATCTTGTAGGAATGAGGGGGTCTCTGGATGACTACAACACGGAGAGGTGGTAGATCATTCAGTCTGGCAGCATGATCTTCAACACCAAGAGTGTGTGTGGGCGGCAGTGGTACAGAAGATTAATAAAGAGCTGGGGGACTCTACTGTTACCAAGTCCACCGCAAGGTAAGTCAGTGAATCCGTGACGAGGTGTTGGGACGAGGAAGGGACTTTATTTGGAAGCTGTCTGACCGAGAAGATGCCTGAAAATAACCGTCTGGTCGGGGCTTGGATGTCAGATTCTTTTATGGATCAGAGATGAGGGGAGAGGTGAGGAATTAAAGTAAAAAGACTATTCAATCTTTGTAAAAGTCCCCTAGCTTGGCAAGCTTCAGGCAGGGGAATGTGTTAGTTTCCCTTCCTTACAGTCCTTCACAGGTGGGCGGCTCAGATTATCTTCCTGAGGCAGGCCATCATGTACGCTTATAATAACAAAAGCTGCAAAATAAGGGTTAAAGTCACAGAAGCAGGTCCAGTGTAAACTCAGAATTAACCCTCCCCAGTTACGCTACCTCGGGCACAGTGGAACCAGGAGCAAGGAAATGAAGAAATAGCCACTTGTTGAGAGAGGTGGCAGGAGAAGCCGTGTCCTTAGCAGGAGTTTTGAGCTTCTCTTAGGGGGGGATTCTAGACCCACATGGATTTGGGGTCTTCTTAGTGCCACCTCCCACAGGTGGCCTCTGTCACCCCTTTTTGGATTCGTCTTCTCTTCCACCAAAGACCTTTCTATGATGTGATGTATCACAGTGGTTCCACACGCAGGTTTGGGAGCCCAGCTGCCTTGACTCAAATCCTATTTTCCTGCTCCCTGCTTATTAACTCTGTGAACTTAGGCTAATTGCCTCACCTTTCGGTGCCCAAGTTTCCTCATCAGAAAATAAGGGTGGTAATGGCTTTAATTATGGGGTTGTTGTGAAGATTAATGGAATCGATGCCGGTACAGCGCTTGGAACAGTGCCTAGAACATGGTGAATGTGCGCACTAGTTTTCGCTAATAATATGATTACTTTTAAAATTAATTTTCTGCTCAGTTTCTTGTTCCGGAACAGGCTCCCTGTTCTGTTAGGACAAAAAGGTGAAGAAAATGTTTAGAAATGCAACTGAAGATGGAGGCATTTTGCTGATAATAGACCAGGAGTTCCAAGAGAGGACCCAAAGAGAGGACTTGGGGTGTTAGGGATTCTCAGTTACGGGGTGGACAGAGATTTCAGGGATGGGAGGAAGGGTGATGAGGGATGAATTTAGGAAGTCTTGGGGTTTCCCGTGCAGAAGTGGGCAGAGACCAAAAGCCACGTGGGCTCAGTCCTGTTGGTGTCTCAGATAAGAAAGGAAGAGGGGCAGGGCGCCCTGGGATTCCCTGCAGGTCAGCTGGGTGTGAGCCAGGCTGGTTGGAGGGTGATATTGTCTGGACAGTACAGAATTCAGAGGCTCCCTCTTCACTTCTGCCGGTGGATGTTGTGAGCGTGGTTCACACCTTTGTCCCTGGTGTCCAGCATCGTGCTTGGCTTGAGAGGAAGCCTCTGCATTCTTGCTCAAGAGATGAAACATGCTTCTGGGATCAGCTCATGAGTTTTCCCACCAGCCAGCCTCTTCCAACCCCTCACACTTCCCTCGCAGAAGCCCATGTAATTCCCTGGTCAGATTCCCTCTGAATCGCACCAAGCATCTCAGCGAGGCTCTGTACCTGTGATTGTGTTGCTTTTGAATAGTTGCCTCGCAGCTCACCTCACTCATAGCTGAGACAAAAGGTGTCATATGATGTTCCTAAAGCTGCGTCTCTTGTTGCCTGAGCAGATGCAACTGCTGCAGAATACCAGAGATGTTAGGTGGTGGTTTAGTTGCTAAGTCGTGTCCAACTCTTTGCTACCCCACGGACTGTAGCCTGCCAGGTTCCTCTGTCCATGGGATTTTCCAGGCAAGAATACTGGAGTGCATTGCCATTTCCTTCTCTAGGGGATCTTCCAGGCCCAGGAATCGAACCCATGTCTCCTGCATTGCAGGTGGATTCTTTACTGACCGAGTCACCAGGGAAGCCCCAAGCTTGTTAGAATCAAGGCCACAAGAACTTGTTGAGCGACGTTGTTTCGTCATGGGACAGACAGTTCCTCTTTTCCTTGATTCAATGCTCGTGACTTTGTCAGACGTGAAGTCCTCCTGATGCCACCCTGCCCCCACCCTCTCATAGCTGTCTGCCCTTGGGTTCACTCTGATGAGCTCGTCGATGTCCTGGGTCCTTGAGGCCAGTGGTGCTGTAGACACTAATCCAAGGGTTCACAATGGGTGGAAAATTACCCACAGGCACATGCTATTAGCCTCTCATAGTAGTTTACCAATCAGAAAATTTCATGTAAATTTTCAGACTTCTTCCTTTTTTTCTTTTTGAAAATCGGGAGACCTGGCCACAAGGACTTTGGGATCCTTCACCAGTCCATTCTGAAGGAGATCAGCCCTGGGATTTCCTTGGAAGGAATGATGCTAAAGCTGAAACTCCAGTACTTTGGCCACCTCATGCAAGAGTTGACTCATTGGAAAAGACCCTGATGCTGGGAGGGATTGGGGGCAGGAGGAGAAGGGGACGACAGAGGATGAGATGGCTGGATGGCATCATGGACTCGATGGACGTGAGTCTGAGTGAACTCCGGGAGATGGTGATGGACAGGGAGGCCTGGCGCGCTGCGATTCATGGGGTGGCAAAGAGTAGGACGCAACTGAGCGACTGAACTGAACTGATGGCAACCGTTGGCTGGAGTGGAGTCACGGCGCCCCCTGCAGGCAGAGCACAGGCTCTCTGAGTCACGGGGCACCCCTCCACGTGAGCTCCTTGGGGCTCAAACATTTCTACTATGGGTCTGCTTCTCCTATGGGCCCTGGCATTTGTAACCTCAGCTGCCCAACCTGGGTACAGGGACGTCTGAGGGCATGGGCAGAGGATAAAGTAATCTGTGAATGATTAACGAGTGTGTGGAATGTTGACGCAAGGCCAGTGAACAGCACCCGACTCTTCCTGGCTATTTGTGAGAGTAAACAACTTACATAATCTCTAAAAAAAAAAGAGAAACCGCGAAGACCTAACTAATTGACATTTTCTGGTCTTCCTGGAAATTTTAAACTGGAATCAGAAGCATGGGAAACTATGGCTTCAATCTTTACCTTGTGCCTGAGGGTACTGTGGTTAGCAATGTAGAAAAATGCCGGATTCTTTCCCAGGATAGTGGAGAATTTCACAGCTCCCTTGTTCTTCCGTGCTGTTGCAACACCAATTATCACCTGCCGGACTCTTCATGGAGCCTCTGTGTGTGCGTGTGTTGTCACCCAGAGCTTTCTCGAAAAAGTAGTGGAATTTTGCATTTTTTATGACAGCAGTGTAAAAAATTGAACAGTCTTAAAGTATTTTTTTTTTTTTTTTAATCTCCCAAGAACAGTTCAGCCCCTGGCCAGCTGGGCTCTTCAGCAAGTTATTTAACCTCCCTGAACCTCAGTTTTCAACCATGTATGTCTGAGAGGAAAGGTTTTATCTCAAAATGGTTGTCTGAGGGTTAAATCTGACATTCTAGGGCTTCCCCGTTGGCTCAGCAGGAAAGAATCTGCCAGCAGTGCAGGAGACGCAGGAGACACAGGTTCAGTCCCTGGTTCGGCAAGCGCCCCTAGAGAAGGAAACGGCAGCCCACTCCAGTATTCTTGCCTGGGAAATCCCACGGACAGAGGAGCCCGGCGGGCCACAGTCCATGGGATGCAGAAGAGCTGGACACGACTTAGCGGCTAAACCACCCCCACCAGTCTGATGTGGAAGAGCCTGGCCCAGAGCCCGCACAGAGAAGGCACTAAGAGAGTCCTTCTGTGCAGAGCATTTACAGGAAAAGCCCCTGAGCAGGGCAGGAATCCCGGGGAATGCCGACACAACTCAACCCCAGAAGCCCGGACTCAGAACAGTGGTCTCAGAGATGCGGAGACTGCGGGCTTCAATGTCAGATTTAACCCCCAGACTGTGCCTGACTGAAGAAGCACAGACCAGAGCGAGGGCGGGTGTGCACCTGCGAATGTACATTACCAACCTGAAGAGGTTGCTTTCCTTTAAAAACCAGGTTTATAACATCCCTGCTCAAAGCAGTCATTTTTCCCAGGGGAACAAGGGAAGCAAAATCCTTTGGCCACAACGCTCTGACTCTGATGTCTATCGCTGGGGGCCATTTCCCCAGGGAGGTGGGCCAATTGGCTTGGATTTTCTAAAATTGCCCAGACCCCTGCTTCCCCAGTCGTCATTCACCTTGTCAAAGGAATACGTGTTTATGGAGCACCTTCTCATGGCCCTGTGCTGCTTTCGGTTTTGGAGACACAAGGATGGTCAAGGTATGCCTTTGCCCTTAAAAGCTGACTGTCTAATGGAGATGTGTAGGGAAGCGGTTAAATGCAGCCTGATAAGCAGTATACCTGGGGTTCGCCCAGGAGGCTGTGGGAGTTCATGGAAGGGCAATGGAATCAGCTTGGGAAACTTCAGGAAGGCTTTCTGAAAGAGTCAACTTCAAGTTGATGTGCGAAGGACACGAAGGGGTAGCCAGGTCCATTTGGAAGTGGGAGAAGCTTGTGCAAAGGCCCAGGGTCAAGACAGGGTGGATTTAGAGGCTGGCCTGCGGTCCTTGTCACTCAACGTCTGCTGGGAAGTCCCAAGGGACTGGGCAGGGAAGCCAGACCCTGCTGTGAAAAGCCTTGTCATGCTGAGGGGTTTGAACTTGATCTTTGGATAGTTCCAGCCATCCCAACCTTTGGGGACCCAGTCTACATCTGTGAGATGGCCTCACTTACCCAGAAGTGGCAGCTACGTGGCTCCTCTTTTGCAAGGCACAGTCACACCATCTGTTACCTGGTCAGGAATGGCTGCACCCCTGATACAGAAGGAAGATGACCTGAGCACACATAATTCACACGTTTAGGGACAAGTCCCATTTACACATGTCCGTGGTCAGAACGTGTTTAGTCTCTCAGTCATATCTAACTCATTGCGAACCCGTGGACTGTAGCCCACCAGGCTCCTCTGTCCATGGGATTTCCCAGGCAAGAACACTGGAGTGGGTTGCTATTTCCTCCTCCAGGGGATCTTCCTGACCCAGGGATCCAACCTGCATCTCTTGCTTCTCCTGTATTGGCAGGCAGATTCTTTACCACTAGTGCCACCTGGGAAGACGGTGGTCAGAACAGTGCACCCCAAATTTTGGTTTGGATAAACTAGACTTTATATCTACAGCATTAAACATGTATATAAAATGTATATGCAGCCTGCTGCTCTTGTTGTTTCACTGACCTATCTATCCTCACATCTTTGAGCTCTCAGGAGTTTAAAACATTAGAAGTGTTCCTCTCATAGACTTCCAACTC
Organism: Cephalophus harveyi; assembly: GCA_006410635.1. Taxonomy (NCBI): domain Eukaryota; kingdom Metazoa; phylum Chordata; class Mammalia; order Artiodactyla; family Bovidae; genus Cephalophus; species Cephalophus harveyi. The sequence continues at coordinate 356,655 of SJYT01081834.1, forward strand.
AAGGTTGGAGTGGGTAGCACTTTCCTTCTCCAGGGGATCTTCCCAACCCAGGAATCAAACCTAGGTCTCCCACATGGCAGGTGGATTCTTTCCTTCACCAAGGAAGCCCAAGAATACTGGAGTGGGTAGCCATTCCCTTCTCCAGGGGATCCTCCAGACCCAGGACTGAACTGGGGTATCCTGCATTGCAGGCAGATTCTTTACCCGATGAGCTACCAGGGAAACCCAAATAAAGGTCAAGGCCTTTATTTTTCCATAACTGAATTGTGTTTCTATCTGCAGTTCCATGCTGCTGTTGTAGAAACTTGATTGTGGTCATTGCAGGGCAACAGTTCCCCACTTTCCTCTTTCCTCCATGATTGCACCTAATTTTCAGGAGATCTGAGGGCTTTCCAGACATTGGGAGTGGCATCTGGTTCAGACCATCCTGTCTTCTCCTGCGTCTCCACCACATCTTTGCTCTCGTTGGCCCTGACTGTCCCTGCCCATCCTTGCCGGCTTCCTTTGGGAGGTCTGAGTCCTCATCTTTTCCCTGGTGGTTGGCCCATGAACCTCACTCTGTGTCTCCACGAGCTGACTAGGGGACACTAGGGCCCCTCAGCCCTAAAGAATGAATGTGAAGCTTTCACTCTCTCCCCTTACCCTGCGGGACCTGAAGGTCAAGCCCATTTCTCTAGACCGTGAAGTCAGTTCTCCATCACTGCGGCCCCATGGAAGGATGCAGGTGGAGAATCCCAAGACCCTGTCCACTTTCCTAGGTCTTGCTCAGCAGGTAAGCTGTGGTTCCTTCTGCTTTTGGTCTTATGGTTCTCCTCCATCCCTACAGACTTGACCTCAAAGGGGCAAGACAGGAGCTCCACCTCAGGAGCACTCTTAATTTCCCCCTTTTCCCACCTAAGGGAATTGTTAAAATATCTATCTATTCATTTTAGTTATTTATTTGACTGTGCTGGGTCTTAGTTGCCCCACACAGGATCTTCAGTCTTCATTGAAGCATCAGTTCTCAGTGCTTAGTCATGTCCGACTCTTTGAGGCTTCATGGACTATAGCCCGCAAGGCGTCTTTGTCCATGGAAGTGTCCAGGCAAGAACACTGGAGTGGGTTGCCGTTTCCTCCTCCAGGGGATCTTCCTGAGCCAGGGATCAAACCCACGTTTTCTGCGTTGCAGATGGATTCTTTACCACTAAGCCACTGAGGAAGCCCCTCATTGCAGAATGTAGGCTATTTAGCTGTGGCATGTGGGATCTAGATTGCTGACCAGGGCTTGAACCCAGGCTCCATGCACTGAGAGATCAGATTCTTAGCCACTGGGTCACCAGGGGAGTCCCACTCTAGGGGATTTTAATATAATATGAATGGTAGTAAAACTGGCTCTAACCAATCCTGAATCCTTTTTGCCTCCTTTTTTGGAAATAACTTTTCTGTGCTGGAGCATCTGGGCTCTGCTTTGGAACTCTGATATCCCTTTCCATTAGGCTTTTGCTTTTGCCTTGGGTTCAAACGTTCATTTTGAAACATGGAAGCTGAGCATGTGTTTTTTGTTTTTTTTTTTTTTTCCTCCCTTCTTTACCATTGTGGCGACCTTTTTCAAAGACAACTGGAACAGAACAGTTTTACTGTTGGTGAGTGGAAGATAGGGATAAAGGGGGTAAGCAGCTAAGCTCATGGATCACCCCAATAGTAGAGCATCCTTCTACAAAAGGCTTACCCATTGTGTGTCATGAACAGGGAGCTCTGATCTGATCTGAGACCTGAAAGTGGGCTATGGCAGGAAAAGGAGGAGCTGAGCGCTGTCTGTGCGCTCCACCACCAAGGGTAAAGGATCCATCTACTTTTTCCCTTATGCAAACCACTATACATAAAATAGATAAGCAACAAAGATGTACTGCGTAGCACAGGGGATCACATCCGATATCTTGTAATAAACTATAATGGAATAAAATCTGCCCCCAAACCCCCCTGAATCGGTATGCTATACATCTGAAACTTACACGATATTGTCAATCAACTGTGCTTCAATAAAAAAGAATCAAATTTCACATAAATGAAAACAAAAGGCATAGCAGAATGCAAGTGAATGACAGAAACTGCTATGTTAACAAAAACATCCACTCAGACCTCTATTTCTACCTCTGTCTCTGTCTCTACTTCCGTCTCTATTCAACTCTTTATAAGCCTGTGCACCCAGGAGAAGGTGATAGTTGCTGCTTACTGTGCCTTCTAGACACAGGAGGAAGGCCACCCCAGAGGTGTCCGCCGAACCCGCTGCAAGGTTAGACGAAAGCACAGCAGCTGCCTCCTGGTTGCCCCTCAGCCTGGTGCTTGGGTTCTGGGAGAGTTCTGTGCTGGGGGCTCTCAGGAACAGGATCCCGGCGCCCCGTGCAGAGAGGGAAATCTCCTGGTCCTCATTGCAGTGTGTTTGCAGATGCCTAACGGGTATCAGGGGGCCTTCCAGGTGGCTCAGTGGTAAAGAATCCACCTGCCAGTGCAGGAGACACAGGTTTGATCCTTGGGTCAGGAAGATCCCTTGTAGAAGGAAATGGCAAGCCATTCCAGCATTCTTGCCTTGGGAATCTCCTGGACAGAGGAGTCTGGCGGGCTACAGTCTATGGGGTCACAAAGAGTCGAACACAACTCAGCAATTAAACAACAACAATGGATATCAGAGACTCTTTTTCACTCTTTTTCCAAGGTTGGACATTAGTGCTGTCTGTTTGTTTGCTTGCTTCTTTTTAGTGTCACCTGGGAGAGTTCAGCTGTGATCAAAGAGAGCATCAGATGATCTAAAGTAGAAGAGTCCTTGGACCAGCCTCAGAGTTTCAGCTCATCATGAACTCCAAGCTCAAAGGATTGACATTCTAGCTTTCAGTGAAGAGATTACCTTCAAGTGACTGGGACACGCTTGATCCCTGGAAGCTTCTGTGCTGTTCAGGGCCAGAATGGGTGTCTTGCATCACAAATCAGGTTTATTGGTCTCTGGGGCTTGTGTGCTGCAAAGGGTTAATCCAGAGTTCTTGCTCGGGTGGCTTAAGTCCTGCACATTCCAGAGGAAGGACCGGCCCTTAACCAGAGACCATCTACGTCCTTAAAGTGTTCTGGTTGTACGAGTGCTTTTGTATGCCTGGAGCCGTCGGCCACCCCAGATAGTTTATGGCTGTGCGTGTGTGAGTGCTAAGTCACTTCAGTTGTGTATGGGGTCTTTGTGACCCCATGGACTATAGCCCACCAGGCTCCTCTGTCCATGGGATTCTCCAGGCAAGAATACTGAGTGGGCTGCCATGCCCTCCTCCAGGGGAACTTCCCAGCCCAGGGATCGAACCTGCATCTCCCGTAGCTCCTGCATTACAGGTGGATTCTTTACTGCTGAGCCACAGGGGAAGCCCAGTTCATGGCTGTCATGTGACTTACAATGACTGTGTGCCTTTATTTGCCTGGGGCTCTGAGCCATGCTGTATCAATTTAACCTCTAGAAGTGCTGGAGACAGGCAGCTAAAGTCAATCATGCAGGTATTTCATTGCCTTTGTGATGGACCCCCTAAAAAATCTTGGATAGGAAAGCTCAGGAAAGCTTCCCTGGCTGGCAGTACTTCTTTTGAGCTATCATATATCATTACTGGGAGGAATACGTCCTGTCTGTGCTACTCTGCAGAGAGAGGACAGCTGGAAGGCCACATCTGGCTTCTCCTAGACTCTGCCCTGTGGACCCATTGCCTTTGCACATCTGAGGCTGTATCCTTTCACTGTCTCACACCATAACCATGCATGTAAGAGATTTTCTGAGTTCTCTGAGTCCTCCTGGTGAAATCGCTGAGTCTCTGGATGGCTGTGGGGACCCCCTGACCCAAGTGGGAGACTTTCAAAGGGAGAGATGCCAAGTTTTGAGTTTCCAGTTGACTTCGGGCTGGTTCTTCCTCACATGAACCCTTCTGGGCAATCAAATTTCCCTGTGACTCCAAGGTCCCTGACCTGGCCCTCTGACACAACTTCCATATCCTAATGTGCCGTTCAACTTCACAGTCACAGATTGCTCTGATGTGCTCAGCCTCAATGACTCAACCTCCATTCACTTCCGCAATCCACACCCACTTCCGCCTCCTATTCCTTGTTCATCCCTTGGGATGCCTCAAACTATGAAACCACATGCTCAGAAATCTCACTGGCCGTGTGTTCAAGAGCATGAGCTTTGGCATGAGTTAAGTCCAGAGTGACTTAGCTTCCTTGAGCTGCAGTTACTCTTCTGTAAACTGAGAGAAGACTCGATGAAACCACATATGTAAAGCTCTTTGTGAATGCCGACTGCGTACACGCCAGGGATTAGAATCAGAGCTACTGTTATCAAGTTTGGGATGGTTAATCTATGTGCCAACTTGCTTGGACCGTGGAATGCCCAGATATCTGGTTAAATGTCATTTCTGCCTGGGAAAGTGTTTTCAGAAGAGATCAGCATTTGTATCTGTGGACTTGGTAAAGCAGATGGCCTTCCTTAGTATGGGTGGGCATCATCCAGTGCCCGTGGTGTTGATTCATTGGCCTGATTAGAACAAAAAGGCAGAGGAAGGTGGCCTTTTTTCTCTCTGCCTGACTGCTTAAACTGAGACATTGGTCTTCTCTTGGACGTGTGGACTTGTCTTTACACGCCTGGCTCTCCTGGTTCTCAGGGTTTTGGACTTGGAATGGAACCACAGCACTATTTCATGGGTTTGCAGCTTGAGGACAGCAGGTCCTGGAGCTCCTTAGTTTCCATAATTTTGGAATTGTGAGTCAATTCCTTGTAATGAGACTTACAAGGAATTGGTTCTGTTTCTCCAGAGGACATTGACTAACACAAAGCCTCATGGCTGACTACACACTAGATACATTTAACGCCTGATTTTGCAGGTGGTCAGACCTCACTTGGCCTTGCCCATCTTCCCTTCTTTGGCTGGGTTTCATCACCCATCCCTTCAAAGACCCTCTCACCACGTCCTCCTCACCCTCATTTCCTGGTCTTCCTTCTGCAGCTGCGCCTCTGTCCCCAGTGCTGTGTCAACCCAATCATTTGTTCTTCTCTCTCCTCGGCCCAGTGCTGCAGGACGATACTTGGGGAAAATTGCATCACCATGGCAGATTGGTTCCATTACACATTTATGAACCATTCAGCCTCTGCGGGGCAGCCACTGCCATTCAGTCATCTTTCAATTCTCTGGTCGACCTTCTCTCCCTTTCCTTCAGCGGCTGTCCCTGACCTCCATTCACTCCACCCAACCCACCATCATTACCTTCCCCACTCAGGGGCAGCTGCAGCTCTACAGAGATAATGGAGGCCCTCAGAGATGAGCTATCTCATGGGCGCCCCCTTGGTCTTCTAAATTCATCTGTGCGTGCTTGCTTAAGTCACTTCAGTCATGTCTGACTTATTGCAACCCCATGGACTGTAGTCTACCAGTCTCCTCTGTCCATGGGATTCTCCAGGCAAGAATACTGGAGTGGGTTGCATGCCCTCCTCCAGTGGATCTTCCTGACCCAGAATCGAACCCACGTTTCTTATGTCTCCTGCATTGGCAGGCAGGTTTTTTACCACTGGTGCCACTTGGAAAGCCCAGATTCATCTGTATTTTTTTTTTTTTTAACCTATATTTGCTCCGTCATGGTTCTATTTGAAGGAATTCTTACTCATCACTAAAGCTAACCTTTCTAGAAGTAAATCCTGACTCCTTTGCTTCCTATTTTTTTTCTCTAGGAAAAATTTCATTCCCTCTCTCATATATTCCATCTCTCTTTCTTCTGTATTCAGGCTTTTCTCCCTGGTGTCCAAGTATGTCCATATTTCCTCTTCCTCTTCCTTTTCTCTTTTCTTCTGTTTTGCTTTACTTTCGAGATCTCCCTATCTTTCCACTGCTTAAGCAGTTCCTACTTGCTCTTGTCAAGTGGTCCTTGGTTTTGCTGCCTAGTGTAATCCTACAGGGGCCATGAATCCTTCATTTTTAAATTTCCATTTCCCAACATCCATCCTGGAACAGTGAAGGATGCCAGTGGGAGGCATATACAGGATGATGGATGGAGGATGGTGTGCAGGTGGTCCACATCAAAAGGATGAGCAGGAAGCAGGCATACGATGGGGTTCTGTGGAAGGGGAGCAGGACCTAGAGTTTGTGTCATATGAAGCAAGTGGTGGCATGTGTGCCTGTGTGCTCAGTAGCCAAGTCATGTCCGACTCTTTGACACCCCATGGACTGCAGCCTACTAGGCTCCTTGGTCCCATGGGATTCTCTAGGCAAGGATACTGGAGGGGGTTGCTATTTCCTCCTCCAGGGGATCTTCTTGACCCAGGGATTGAACCCCTGTCTCCTGGATTGGCAGGCAGATTCTTTACTACAGAGCCACCTGGGAAGCCAAAGTAAGTAGTGGAGCTGCTCACAAAATCTTCCTTGTTCCTGGTGTCAGGGACAGAATGCTGAGCTGGACAGCGCCTGTGTCTGACATAATGTTATATATTATGGCTTTATGCTTGTGTGCTGGGAAGGAGCAGAATTGGATTATCTCCCCGCCCCAGGAAATAGCCTTGTAGTGAGCGGTAATAGGATCAACGTGCACGAACTGAAATTCTCCATAGCCTCCCAGGGACAAGAGTGGTGTGAAGAATTCTCTTTCAGGGAGAGGGTGTGTGGCAACCTTGGGGATAAAGAGAGGCCTGTTAAATCAGGTCCTGACTTTGGGAGCTTCCAGGGCAGAAGGCAGTGGCAAAGCCCCGAAGGTTGGACCACTTTCCCACGTGCTTCTCTGGCCAATTATGCTAATGAGACTCTCTCCTGGTGGAAGAGGGACCCAGCGGCCCTTTCTTCAGGGCACAAAGCTGTGCAAAGCTTCGTTCCTTTCTTCTTCCCACTTTGTTTACCAACCCTTCCATGTCTTGGAGTTTTTGCCCACATTGCCGTTACAGCAACTTTCAACCATGTAGTGTCATAGATATTCGGCTTTGAGGATCTAACACTAGTCATTCCTATTTTATGCATCATATTGCGAAGAACCATGGAATGGAGCAATTTGTCATGTTGCTAAAGTATGAGTCTCTATGACCTGCTCTGTGGTGGGAGGGCAGGGCTTAGCAAGTTAGTGAGTCTGGTCACCTGCCCAACCTATGCATCTCATTATTGCTTTTTTAATTCATTCGTTCAGCAGATATTTTTTTAGTGTCTGCTCTATTCCAGCCCTTATACTAGGATACTAGGTTAAGGCATGAAAGTGGGGAATGAATGTGTTCTCGCTCCCATGGACTGTACCTTCAGGAGGAGAATGAGGGGAAGGAAGAAAAATAAACCGAACAATTAATGTCACGTGGCATTATGTTTTCTGGAGAAAATAAAGCAGGGTGATGTGATGAAAAGTTAGAGAGAGAGAGGTGAGCATTGGGAGGGAGCCTTGCCTCACTGCAGCATTATTCACAGCAGCCAAAAATGGAAGCAACGCATGTGTCCATCAGTGGCTGGATGGGTTACACAAAATGTAGTTATTATAAAATGGAATCTTATTCAGCCATAAAAGAGATGGAATTCTGATACATGGTATGATGTGGGCAAGTCTCAAAAACATGCTAAATGAAATAAGCCAACCCAAAAGGTAAATATTGCATGATGCCTCATACGAAATACCTAGAATAGGCGAATTCATAAAGACAGAATGTGGATTAGAGGTTACCAGGGGCTGGAGGAAAGGGGAAATGGGAATCATTACTCGGTGGGTACCATGTTCTGTTTGGGGTGATGAACAAGTTCTGGAAAGAGATGGCTGTGGGGGTTGCTAGAACACTGTGAATGGACTTAATGCCACCAATATCCCACCTTGCTTGTTCAGCCAAGAGTTGGCTTGGGGGTCTAGCCATATCGGCGCTTAGAGACCACCAACTGTCCTAGTTTACTTTGGATTCTTGGGTCATTGCTTTGTTGCAGGGGTAGCAAACTCAAGTTCTCCAGAGATTGTGCAGGACACCTGCATGTGAGGCAGCCTTGGAGGAAGATGTGTTACAATCAAATATTATATGCCTGCCTAACTGCACGGCCATCTAAAACATTGTATATGCCATACAAAATCACCAAACAAAACATATGCCTGGGCTATATTTTGGGCAAAAACTAGCAGTTTGTGAACTTTGCTCTTGTCTTCTAATCCTTAATGTTATGGATAATCTTATGTGGGTAACAACTGTATTTTAAGTTATTTCCTCTTTCCCTCTCACATTAGGACTACCTTGGGTGACAGACTTAGGGATTAACTTGAGAACACAGAGGACAGAAGATCAGAAGTCAGTTGCCTTACCTTAAAGATGATTGGTTTAAGTGAGAGCAGAAAGTGGTTTTAGGTCTGTGGCTGAAGGGAATTACAATCTCATCTCCTGATTTTGCCAAAACTAGGCACACATTCACCCTGCAACTTCATGTCCCTACCTGGGAGCTGGACTCTACCACCTGGCAGGTAAGGGGATGGGTGCATATGCTTTATAGCTGATGAGTTTGACCAGACAGGAGTTAGGGGCTGAACCAAGCAAGCTCAGTTCTCTCTTTCAAAAGCAAATATCAGATAAATCACTGTTCCTCTTATGGGAAGAAATTAGTAGAAATGGAGGGAGAAGCTAGCAGTGTTATCCTGACAGATGTGCCTCCACTGAAGTATGAGACTAGCAGAGAGGTTGGTTCCCTCAATACTAACCAACATTTTATCTGTGGAAACTTCCCCTCTGCCTCACACTCCCCTTACTCTCCCCCTCCTCCTTCTTCTCTTCTTCTCTCCCTCATGTAATACATTTAACCAAGAAAACTCTTGATCTTGGTTTCTTTTCATCGATCTTTCCACCTACATGCAGAAAGCCTTTTCTTTGCTAGCTTTTGGTATCTCTATGAGTCATGGATTCTTTCTCCTGATACATTGTTGATTACCATTGCTATTCTATTAGTTCCGATCTGTTCTCTGATTTCATTATTATTTCTCTTAAAGTTTTCAACACTTTGTTTTAAAAATATGTTGCATTTCCATAGGTTGTTTCATCACCTCTCATACTTTCATTTCCTCCTAAAATCCATCTCTGCCCAGACCTCTGCCCTAAGCTTCAGAAACATGTATCTAGTTGTTGTCAAGTTTAATGTATTGAAAAGTTCTTTTTAAAAAATTACTTAGTTGTATTTATTGTCTATTTTTAAAAATTGAAGTATAGTTGATTTACAATGTTGTGTTAGTTCCATGTATACAGCAAAGTTCATATAAATATATGCATTTATACATACATATGTATCTATTTGTATTATTTTTTTAAGATTCTGCTCCATTATAGTTTATTACAAGATATTGATATAGTTCCCTGTGCTATACAGTAAATCCATGCTGTTTATCTATTTTGTATACAGTAGCGTGCATCTGTTAATCCAGTACTCATAATTCATCCCTCTCCCACCTTCCCCTTTGGTAACTACAAGTTTGTTCTTTATATTTGTGAGTCTATTTCTGTTTTGTGAATAAGTTAATTTGTACTGTTTTGTAGACTCCACGTGTAAGTAAAGTCATACGATATTTGCCTTTCTCTGACTTACTCACTTGGTGTGATCATCTCTAGGTCCAAACACGCTGCTGCAAATGGCATTATTTCATTCTTTTTAAAGACTGAGTAATATTCCATTGTGTATATGCACCACATCTTCCTTATCCTTTCATCTTTTGATGGATACTTAGGCTGTTTTGATGTTTTGGAATAGTGTGTTATGAATATCGGGGTGTAAGTATCTCAAAAAGAAAATTTTCCCTTCCTCTTAAAACTAGTTCTTTTCCTGACATGTAGCCCATCTACCCTTTAAGCTATGTGGATTGAAAAATCATGTCTTCTTTATAGGGTCCATTGAGAAGATTAGATGAGGTAATGCAACTGGTTGCTGCTTAGATGTCAAGAAAAATGGGGACATAAAAGCCTGCTTGCAGAACGTGAGCCTGCATTAATCTGTAAAGCACAGCTGTTATCCTGCGACTCCTGCCATTCCTGTGTTGTGTTTACTGCTTTCCTTTTATTCTTGTAGATTTCTAAGAAACCCTGAAAGGCAAGAGCAAGTTTTGAGTCTTTATATATGTCTTAAAGCATTTGCACTCTTTCTCATATGAAATTTATGATTTAGATGGGTATAAAATGCCAGGTTGACAGTAAAATTTCCCCCCAAATTCTGAAGGTTTTGCTCCATTATATTCTAGTGTCTGACGTTGTTTTTAAGAGGCCTGTTGTGGTTCTGATTTCTTAGCCTCAGCATATGACATATTAGTTTTTTCTTTCTGGGTATTTTTAGACTCTTTTCTTTATCCCTGAAGTTCTGAAATTTCAAAACAGTGTGCCTTGGTTGGCTTTTTATTATTCATCTTGCAGAGTATTTTATGAGCCCCTTCAATCTGGACACTTAGAGCTTTCAGTTCTGAAAAATGCTTTCCTATTATTTCCTTTGATGATTTCCTTTTTGTTTTCTCTGTTGTTTCAAAGTCCAGTTATTTAGATATCATAATTTCTGAAAAATACTCTTTTTCTTCCCCCACTATTTTCTACCTCTTGATCTTTTGGTCCATTTCTTGACTATTTGCCCAACTTTACATACTGTTATTAAATTTTTGTTATCAAATATTTTGATTTCTAAAAGTTTGTTATTTTTGAAATGATCATTTGGGTAGTATGCTGTTCTATCTGTAATATGCAGCTTATATGGGTGATGTCTCCTTTCATTCCACTAAAGATACTATTTATAGATTTTTCTTCTGCTCCTTGAGTCATCTCTGTACCATCCAGGTTTCTTGTTTTTATTTATTTATTTGTTTTGCTCTTTTTCTTTTAAAGGCCTTTCTCAAGTGTCTGCTTATCCTCTGCTGGCCATGTCTTTTTATGGTGGCAAAGTATACTTAATATAAAATGTACCATATTAGCTATTTTTTTCCAGTATACAATTCAATGGAATTAAGTAAATTCACATTGTTGGGCAACCATCACTACTAGGCATCTCCTGAACTTTTCCATCACCCCAAACTGAAATTCTGTACCTATTAAACCATAACTCCCTCCTCAGCTCTTTCACCATTATTCAACTGTGTTTTCTGATTAATTTGACTGTTCTAAATATGGCATATACGTGGACTCATACAATGTTTGTCCTCTTGTGTTTGGCTTATTTCACTTAGTATAATGCTTTTATGATCATACATAAATCATATAATGATCCTGATGTTGGGAAACATTGAAGGCAAAAGAAGAGGGCAGTAGAGGATGAGATGGTTAGATAGTATCAGGGACTCAATAGACATGAGTTTGAGCAAACTCTGGGGCACAGTGAAGGGCAGGGAAGCCTGACATGTTGCAGTTCATGGGATCGTAAATAGTTGGACACGACTATGACTTAGCAACTGAACAACAACAACAGCACAATTGTTTTAAGGTTCATCCATGTTGTAGCAGGTGTCAGAACTCCATACCTTTTAAAAACTGAGTAATCAAGAATCCATTGGCTGTCTGCACCACATTTTGTGTATCCATTCACACGTTGGTGGACACCTGGGTTGCTTCCACGTTTTACTTCTATGAATAATGCTGCCATCAACATGGGTGTACACACATCTATTTGAATCCCTGCTTTCAATTATTTTCATGTATTTTTTTAAAGTGAGACAGTAAAAAATTGTTAGAGACTCTGTGTAAGTCTGTGTCAGGGAGCTCACAATGGATGAAAGGGTGTCAAAATCACTGTTCATTAGCAGATCCCAGGCATGTCCATGTGGCTCATGTTTTCTCTACACATCTAGCAGGAATATCAGAATGTTTTCAATGCACAGTGCAGTACTTCACTCAATGCCTACAACTTACAGAGTGAATGGAGTGTGTGTGACATTCTCTCTCACCTTCCAGATGTAATTTTCCTCTTGTTGCTGTTGTTCAATCTAAGTTGTGTCCAACTTTTTGTGACCCCATGGACTGTAGCATGCCAGGCTCCTCTGTCCTCCACTATCTCCTGGAATTTGCTCAAATTCATGTTCATTGAGTCAGTGATGCTATCTAACCATCATATTCTACCTCTAACCATACCCTGCCCCCCTCTTCTCCTTTTGCATTCAATCTTTCCCAGCATCAGGGTCTTTTCCAATGAGTCAGCTCTTTGCATCAGGTGGCCAAAGTATTGGAGCTTCAGTATCAGTCCTCCCAATGAATTTTCAGGGTTGATTTCCCTATACCTGGTATTTCTTTGATACTTGTAATTGAGATTTGGGAGACCAGTGATGAGGAAGAAGACAGCTGTACAGTTACATGTTTGTGCTCAAGTTGCCTTGATTCTTGGGAGTTCCTCAAATATATATTCAGGGGCTTTCCTGGTGGCTCAAAACAAAACAAAAAAAACCCCCTGCCTGCCAATGAAGGAGACATAAGAAGTGTGAGTTTGATTCATGGGTTGGGAAGATTCCCTGGAGGAGGAAATGGCAACCCACTCCAGTGTTCTTGCCTGGAGAATCCCATGGACAGAGGAACCTACCATGGACTGGCAGGCTACAGTCCATGGGGTCACAAAGAGTCAGACATGACTGAAGTAACTTAGAATGCACTAATAGATATATTTTTAGTTGGCATTGGAAGCAGAGATCATATTTTATGAACACCAGATACTTGCATAGTTGTGCTGATAGTTCAGGAATAAGCAAACGGTAGCTCTGTTTGCTTATGCCTTCAGGACGTGAAAGTGGGCAACAGGGAGGGGAGTGGGTACTGGTCTCAGGTAGTCTGAAATTCTGGCTCAGGACCAGCCTCCACCTATGTGGTCTGTTTTCAGATTCTCTGTTTTGATCTTGTACCTAGCAAGCTCACCAGTTCAGTAGGTTTCCTAGGGAAAAGTTCACTTTTGCATTTTTATTTAAATGGTCTTTCTTTTTAAGGTAAGAATAACTACCATTGGAGCTTACAAACAGGGTCATGATATCATAACCTCGACTGCAACTTTTGAGCAAAGCCACAAGGATGAGGACAAGAGGGGTGGGGGCAGAGCCTGAGCAGCTGGTGTTTGCTCCAGCCTCTTCCTGAGCCGCTTTGGAGCCTCAGAGAATAGGAATGAGGCGTCACCATTCCCTGCACAGCCCCAGGGCGAGGCTAAGGCTGTGATGTGCTGATGTGGAGGTGCATTTTCTCACTGGCTCTTAAATGATGTTCTTTCTAATCTCACTTTTCTGCTGCTGGGGAATTCACATGAAATCAGCGCCTTGTCTACTTCAGTCTTGCTCCCATTGATGTTATTGTTATTCATTTATTTACTTTACACCTTCTTAGATGGATGATGTCAGATCTGGCAGTTTCCTTCTTGACGTCTTGCACTTTCATCAGCAGAACACCATCTGCCCTCATTCCAGAGTGGTGCTGGTGGATATGTTTCAGGAATGGCTGATGTCCTGTGAGCCAGACTTGCATAAGCCTCTATAGTCTCTGCTAATGAGTGGATGGTGGTCCCCAGGACCTGCTGTTACAGAGTGCACGCATGCTAAGTCACATCAGTTTTGTCTGACTTTCTGTGACCCGGTGGGCTGTAGCCCTCCAGGCTCCTCTGTCCATTGGATTCTCCAGGCAAGAATACTGGAGTCGGTTGCCATGCCCTCTTCCAAGGGATCTCCTCCATTGGCAGGTGGGTTCTTTACCACAAGTGCCACCTGGGAACCCCCGGAATTACCGAGAGTGATTATTAACCTTGTAGAGGGCTACCCTGGTGGCTCAGATGGTAAAGAATCCGCCTGCAATGTGGGAGACCTGGGTTCAATCCCTGGGTTGGGAAGATCCCCTGGAGAAGGGAATGGCAACCCACTCCAGTATTCTTGCCTGGAGACTTCCATGGACAGAGGATCTGGCAGGCTATAGTTCATGGGGTTGCAAAGAGTCAGACATGACTGAGCCACTTCTACTTTCTTTCTTTCTTGGGGTCACACTGCCTTATACGGACACAGATGAAAGCAAGCTATGCAGGCAGGCAAACTTTGATGGTGTCTCTGCCTACGTCATCCAGTGGAACCAACTAGAAATCTGACATTTTTTTCCAGGAAATGTCACCTACTTCCCCATCAGGTACTTCTTTATAATTCTTTTTCATTGCTTTTTATTTTGAGTTCAGATAAAATTTACTAACAGTGAATGTACAGATCTTAGCCCCATACTTTGACATAAGTTTTGAACCTTTATCTACTCACAGAGCCCACACCTCAGCAAGAAAGAGAACATTTCCTTCATGTCAGCAGGTTCTCTGTGCTCCATCGAGTCAATTCTGCCTCACAGCAATTCCCTCTCTGATCTCTGTCACCAGAGACTTGTGTTACTGGGTCTAGAGTTTCATATAAATGTAGCCATCCATTGTAATCATGGCCACCTGATGTGAAATGTTCTGGACTGAAATAGTTGGAATAATTGTACCATACTGTAAACATACTAAATGCCATTGGATTATAGGTACACTTTAAAATGGTAAATATCAACATTCAGAAAACGAAGATCATGGCATCTGGTCCCATCACTTCATGGGAAATAGATGGGGAAACAGTGGAAACAGTGTCAGACTTTATTTTTTGGGGCTCCAAAATCACTGCAGATGGTGACTGCAGCCATGAAATTAGAAGACGCTTGCTCCTTGGAAGAAAAGTTATATCCAACCTAGATAGCATTTTCAAAAGCAGAGACATTACTTTGCCGACTAAGGTCCGTCTAGTCAAGGCTATGGTTTTTCCTGTGGTCATGTATGGATGTGAGAGTTGGACTGTGAAGAAGGCTG